>JAQPPZ010017149.1:1732500-2334977 GCA_028583015.1 Wollemia nobilis | reverse complement strand
ACAAATGATTACTAAAAGAGAATTCACTGAAATTGATGGTACCTACCTAAAACCCCTTTCGAAGAAGGATGATCAGTTTGAGTAAATTAAGCCAAGCAATGGGAGTGAATTAGGGTATATGATGGAGTGAATATCAAAATAAAATGGCTTTTCTTATTTCTCCTTGATGATTTATAGAGAACAATAGCTCAAACATCGTTGTTGCAGATATATTAGGTATTATATACAATAGCCCAAAGTATGATAGCTTTACTTGTGAGTGTGGTCTAGAGGTACCATAAATACCAAACATTGTTGTGCAATAAATTGCACAAAAGGGTTTAAAATTTGGGTTCTTATGTGCTTTTGAATCTTAACTTATGATGTAAGTGAAAAACAAAAAATTAAATGCAACATACAATCAAAAGTGCCCATAAATTTTAAATCATAGGTGTCGGATTCCACTGACAATGCACCTATTTTTACAATACCAATTTTAAGGTGGTGAATGCAATAAAAAATGTACCTTTTTACAACATTTTTTACAAGAAATTTTGTTTTGTGTTTGTAGAAATTGATATTCACAATTCACCCCTTGTGTTTTAATTTTGCAAAAACAAAAAAAATATAGTTTTGTCCCCCCTTTTGTTTGTAAAATAAAAAAGTTTTAGAGGAATTTGGAGATTCCATTTTAGTTTGCAAAAAATTGAATGTGCAATTTTGTATCCCTCTTTTTGAGAATAAATGTACTATTTTGTCTTTGTTTTTGTAAAAATTATTTATCTTTATTATTGCAAAACAAACAAAAAATACCTCTTATTTTGTTAAAGCAAATGGTATATTGCTTTGCGTGGGGTTTAAACCATTGACCTCCCATAGAGAACCTTAGAACGGGCTCGATATGCCAATCGAGCTAGCGCTCTTAACAAAAAAAGAAGAAGGAATGCGTCTGCTATTTGGTGCCTTATCCGTCGTAGTATGAAAAAAAATATTTTGGGACTTTAGTCCCACATGCAGCCTGTTGCTACACTTTGCAAGACTTAAAACAAAGTTCACTCACCTTTAATGTTGATTGCATGTAGGCAGTCAGAGATGTTGAATACTATTTTGCCACCGCAACCAACAAACAAAATGCCACCATGTATCTTCCAATAAAATAGTGCCACATTAGCTACCAATGAAACGATACCATATTAGCCAATGATTAACATCACCATATCATCATCTTGATTAGCGTGCTCACCACATCAGATGTTATCGAATACCACGTGTATGCCACATCAGCTCCTTTGGATCTATGCTTGGGGATGCATGCAAAAGTCTAGATGGTTGGTGGTTGTTGTCAAATATTCCAGTTAGAGTGTTGGCCTATGGTTGATCAGTTCTTGATCCACCTTGGTGTTCATGTCGAGTGTCCAATCGAGAGATAGGGGTCCCACTCCTTAGGATTTGTGCCTTGCCTCAAAAAATAAAAAATAACCTACACCCAAATATTCCACTCCCATTATGATACCACTAAAGTTAAGTAAGCATTATCCATTGTATTGAAAATGATGCAAATAAATAATACATAGCTCCTAACAAACTTATGGTTTGAACGTAACAAACTTATGGTTCAAAACCTTAATGAGCTTATGGTTCGAAGCTGATAAACTAAATATGCTAACATAGGTAAATCAAATTATGTAATAAACATCTACCCTAACATGTAGCAACAACAATATGTGGAAATAAGCTCTTGCCAATAGTAGATTAAATATGGTAGAGTGCTAATGAATTCTTATTCTTTTTTTCCATTTTTGCTATCTTATCATTTCCTTGTAATTTGTTCCGATTAGGTGGTTCTTCATAACCACTCTCCAATACCTGTTAAATACCTTTCCAATTAATATTTTTCTCATCTTTATGCTCCAATAATCATAATATTACCTGTTAAATTCTAGAATGGGTAATGAGAAATTATGGTTGACCATTAGACTCAAGCAATAAAAAATGAAGTTTTTATTCAATGAACTTGTCCAAGAACATGATCAAATGTTAGAATTATCACAAATACAACTTTAGTGAAATTTAAAAAACAACCAAGATTTGATACCAAATGATGTATTTGACCCAAAAATTGAAGAGCAAAAAGTGCAGCAGGAAAAAAACTATAACAACAAAAAATATAATAATTTTTGCATAAAACAAAGGGCTTTTATGAGTAACTTCTATATAAAAGGGCTTTTCCAACTTTGAATGAAATATACAAAACAAAGTTGTAAAAATAAATTATGATCTTTGAAAGTTGATTGTAGGTTTCAAAAAACAGGGAGATTAAGCATGTTTCACAAAATGAATGGAATATAATATTGTTTTGTATTCCAAATGAGATCATAAGTATTAAAAATATTTCTCCACAATATTATATAGCTATAATACTATATTTTACATTTACAAGAGAGCAAATGATGTGACAACACTTTATTTCACATTTTAAGAAGTTTAGCAGTCATAGTGACTCTTCAAGGCCTATAGAAACTTTTGGGCTTCTTCAAATTTATGGGAAAAATTTTGGTTTTGTATTTTTATTAGTTGGAATCAAATCTCCAATATCTTGGTAGTGACAATGGACAAGAATTTTTCCCAAGAAAATATCTTGCAAACTCTTTATTATTAATTAATTTATTTCATGTGTACATTCTGCACAATAAATCTAATTGCAAAAACTAACCTAATGGTAGGAAATTTCATCTCTAGTGCTTTGTTAGAACCCTATCCTAAAATAATTATGTAATTATCTAATGTGGGTGTATGTGCATTTGGATTCCTAGTGCATATGGGTCTATTATGATGTAACCATTACTTGTAATAAAAAATTAATAATGATGTAACACATATTATTTCTTATATGTAGGAGCTGCTAGCTTGGTTCCCCCTAGGAGCTACTATCTTGGTTCCCCCTTACATGAGGATTGACCCTTGAGAATTAGGGTCAAGGTAAACAAGTGTCTATAAAATGAAAAGGATAGAAACAAAATGTATCAAATTATTTTTCTCAATTTGAAATGGAGCTCTACTTCCGAGGAGGTTTTTTCCTTTAAGAGGCCTACAATCTAATTCTTATGATTAATAAAGTTTTTGTAATTCTATTTCCATATTTTTCAAGAAGTTATGTTATCCCTTCTCTTGAATTTTTGTTAATTTCTACATTTACTATTTTGAATATGTTTATTTTTACTTGAATATTCCTAATAAGTGGTATAAGAGCACATTTTGGGGTTATGTTCTACTACAATAACAAAAACTATTGTCCTTTTCTTCATTCCCTATTAGGTATATTTTTATATCATGTTTCTCATTTTGTATAATACCTTACAAAAAAATAACATTTTTTTTTAGGGATTTGCTAATATCCTATCATTCATTTCCTATTAGGTTAGAAACCCTCTATTAGGGTTTTATCATTTTCGGTTAAGATAGATATTCCATAAAGCATCTAGTGAAGTGAGGGGTGATTAGACTCCAATACCTAGACCTTAGAAAACACTTGTATATGGCAACAACTTCCCACATTCCCTCAAGCACATAGGGAGACATACTTTAGAATAGGAGAAACCTTTAACCCTAAGAAGATATCAGTAATTTGAGTCTCATGGTGCGCCAATATGCTTTTAATAGTAGGATAAACCTTTAGCCCTATGAATATATCAATCATTTTAGTTTTATGGTACACCAATAAATGGTTAACCCTAATAAGTTACTCTCATAGTAAATTCAAAAATGGAAATTGCAGCTATGAGTATGGTGGAATTATTTGTAGTTAGAGATATGAGATATTAGGATGATCATTAATCATGATAGGGGGAGCATATAAAATATCTCATAAATTAGACACACCTTGTCCTAGATTTTCATTAATGAACATATTCTCAATTATATCCTAGCCAAACCAAAAAACTATATTTGAGCATAGAGCAAACTACTACCATCCTACATTGATGATGCTCAAACTATCTAGTGATAAAATGATTAGAATATACAAAAAATAGTATAGTTAAGATAATTTTCAAAGTAGTCAAGGTATTTGTGAGAGTAGACAATCATCAATTACTAGTTTGTTAGTGTAAGGGAAAACTTATTCGATTTTTACTAGCCTAACACTGCAGAAAACACCTTGTTTGATCATCAAAACAAATGGTAGTAAAAGAATTATAGGTGCCAAAAAATATTTTTTTATGGTATAGTGCATTGCAATTGTCTATGCAAGATGATTGTTTGTCAAAACTCATCATTTTGTGGTATAGCCATTTCAATTATTTCTTTGAGTTGTTTATATATATATATATATATATATATATATATATATATATATATATATATATATGTATGTATGTATGTATGTATGTATGTATCATTCATAAGTATTTGGGAACCCTAGGGTACCAAAAAAATGGCCAAAGCTACTAGAGGTGCCCAAATAGAGGAATTAGCTAACCACATAAAGCAAATAGGTGAACAATTGAATTATGTAGTATACTAACAACAAACATTGGAAAAGACACTTAATAGCAAACTATAAGAAGTTGAGAGTTATCTATTAGGTGTGAATTAAAAATATGACCAATTAGGTAACAAAGGGTTTGAAAAGAAGGAAGTTTAGATGGTGGAGCATGCAGTACCTTTTTCAACAATAACCTTTATTATGTCAATTTGGTGAGGATGCCACTGATTGGTTATGTCAATTTGAACAATATTTTACCCCTTTTTATGTTCCCTAAATTCTATGCCTTACAATAGCATCCTTCAAATTTTAATTAGAAGCACTTTAAGGGTACTATTGGTTGATAAATATGCATTCAAATCTCTCTTGGGCTGAATTTGAGACCCATTTATTCACCCACTTTAGACCTGCTAAATATGAGGATTAAAATAAAATAGACCACAATGGTCTAACGCTATGAAAAAAAATATGTTCCCTAGCCCACCCATACAAAGCCTCTATAGTTGCCCAAGTATTCCTCAATTTCTTTTTCAGTCTACATGGCATACCCAAATCTATTATTTTTATTGTGATTCCACCTTCACTAGTAATTTTTGGGATGAACTATTTAAACTGTAGGGCAACAAACTCAACATGAGTTTAACCTACCATCACCAAATAGATGGAAAAATATATATCTTTAAGTACATGGAAACATACATCTATTTATTCACATATGAGTATCCTAATCAGTGGGTCAAATGGTTTCCATTGGCATAATGGTGGTATAACACTTTTCACACCAAAATGACTCCATATGAAGCAATTTATGGACACCGTCCATAACTTTCAACATATTTTTTGGGTATTTCCAAGATTCAAGTAATAGAATCTACTCTTCATGAGCATTCATTGCTCCATCATCATAAGGATAAT
This sequence comes from Wollemia nobilis, assembly GCA_028583015.1. NCBI lineage: Eukaryota > Viridiplantae > Streptophyta > Pinopsida > Araucariales > Araucariaceae > Wollemia > Wollemia nobilis. The sequence continues at coordinate 2,329,600 of JAQPPZ010017149.1, read as the reverse complement.
TTGGTAATGGACTAGAAAAAAATGTTATAATAGGCTAATAAACACCCCTTGAAGTGTAATTTTAATGTAGGATACATGGTATTCCTATGTTTGTAGCCATATAAGTAATCATCATTGTAGATTTATGACCATATAAAGCCTAAAACTAAATTTTAGGGATACAACCCATTGTTACAATAGATTTGACCCATGGCTTACAAGGTAAATTTATCATCCTCTTCCAAGATCCATCCATTATTTCATGTTTCATATTTGAAGAAGTTCCTTGAAAACTATGTGTAGGTCCAATCAACACTTCTAGAATTGGATGAAGAAGGATCAATTATTTTATATCTTGATAATATTATAGATCAATGAATGTGCACCCTTGCAACTAAAATTTCACTCATGTTTTAGTACAATGGTAGGCTTATAGATACAATATGCCACACAAGAATCACTCAAACTCCAATAGGAATTTTCCCATTTCTAGTTTGAGGACAAAGCTTCCTTAAAGGGAAGGGTATGTTAGGACCCTATCCTAACATCATTATGTAATTGTCTAATATATATGTATGTATATATTAGGAACCTATTGAATATGAGAATTATGATGTAACTATTACTTTTTGCAAGTAAGAATTAATAATGATGTAATAGTTACTATTTATTATAAGGACTTACTAGCTCAGATCCTCCTTTAATGTGGACTAACCCTTGAGCATTAGGGTTAGAATAAGCAAGACTTTATAGAAAGGTAAGGATAGAAATGAAATGTATCAATTTATTTTTCTCAACTTGTAATGGCGATTTAATTCCAAGGAGGTTGCCCCCTCAAAGGGGTCTATAGTCTAATTCCTTGTTATTAATAAAGTTATGCAATATTATTTATGTACTTTTCATGCACTTTTTATCTCTTATATTGCATTTTTAATTAATTTTTGCAATTACTATTGTGAATGTGACTTGAAGGTTCCTAATGTTCTTTTAATTTTCAACAACATGCATCCATGGAAAAAAATATCCTTATGCAATGCATATTACAATGACACTAGATTAGAATTTGGAATCATCATTTTTTAATTGGTTATGTGAGATTGAAACAAGTCCCACTCGTATTACATCATGAACATATAGTAGGCATTAAATAATATGAGAATTATGCATGTGTTGCATGGAAATATTTGAACCTCTATTTCATTCTTGAAACTTCATGAATTCAACTAGTTGAATTAATGCAATTTGATATTTTGGAATCATCATTTTTTATGAATAAATTTTGGCATCAAGAAAGGTTTCCTTTTAAAAATAATGTTATTCAATGTGTTTAATAGAAAAACCAATTTGTATAGTGGAATATTATTAATACAAAGTAATATCCAACATATCATCTATGTTTAGCATGTCCGTATTTGATAGCAACTAATAGCATTGCAACAAGGTAAGAAGTTCCTAGAAAATATTACTACATACATGCAATTACATACATCGCTTAGATATTTACTTTAATAGTGACACTATAGCTATAAAATACAAGGAATTATGTCATTTTGAAGCACATACACCTTTGGTTATAGATCAAATCTATGACTATGAAATGAAACACAACTTCATTTCTTGATTTTTCTCAAGTTTTATGACCTACATTCCTTTGCAAAACTTGCTTGCTATATTTTTTGTCCACATACCATAAAACCAACATCTACATTTTTCCATTTCTCCCCAAATCCTGTGCACCTAAAAGGGTCTTATCAGATCCAAGATTTCAACCCATATCTGATATTCTGTCTCTATCTATAGCTTATGTAAATGTAGATTTGCAGCTATCATTGATATTGATAATATCACCTATCCTAATGCTTCATATTTTGTTGTCTCCCTCATACCTTTTGCTCTCTAGTACACATTTTCTCCTTTCCAATTCCTAATGATAATACCATAACCATATTTTCTAGGTTTTTAGTAGAATCGCCATCTATGTTAACCTTCACCTACCCTCTAGGAGGTAGTATCCACTCTATGTTATTTCAGGAGATCTCACCTGTGCATCCAATCCTTAGTTTTTTTCTTTTATAGTTATTCCAATGTTGCTTAGAATAGTCACTTCCTTCATTTCTATGTTTTTTTACTCTTATAATATAATAGATATTATTTCTATTACCTTACTAATAATCCTCTTCCATACTTGCTCCCTTGTTTTGTACTTTGATCTTAAAATGTGTGCTTTTTTTTCTAGCCATAACTTCCACCATATGAAGCTAGGACCCATATTCCATGCCATTTTCATTATTTTAGTCTTAAAACTACATTGTTTCCATTTCTCATAAAAGTTTTCCGGAATCCCAAATATTTTCCAATGCTATCTCATATGCCCCCACCAATGGATCCATATATCTTTGACAAAAGAACACACAAAAAATAGGTGATTCAAGGTAACCTCTACCTTTCCACACATAACATATTTGGAAGGCCTGCATAAGCCTCTCTTTCTCAAATTATAAAATGTCAAACTCTTTCTATGGTTAATCAACCATGAGAAAAATGTTATTGTTTGGCCATCCTTCCTTTTTCCAAACAAATATCCATGGAAGTGGTGTTGGGGCAATCACATATCCATAGGCTACCTTGTATACCTTATTTACCTTATAGATTCCCAACTTGCTTCCTCCCCATCTAAGTATATCCCTCTTAGAACCATCCTAAATTGATTGTCTTTGGAGATCTCCATAGTTTTTTGGTTAGTTCCTCTATCCCCCTCACTAGCCATTCTCAAGGATGTTTCTACTATAGTAATTTTAACACATGTTGATTTCATAATTTCATATAGTAAGAGGATTTCCACCACCCTACCTTCTAGAGCTCTACTTTCCAACTCTCCATATATGGGAATGTCTGAATATCTGGTTGGGATTAATTCCATGAATCCTTCCAAAATAAAGCATCCTTTCCATACCCTAACTACCATTATAGGTATTGTTGTATTAACTTATGGCCTACTTCCATTGTTCTCCATACTGTAGATCCTTCTTTGACTTTGAGTCTTGGGATGTTTTTCTCAGCCACTTCTGGGTAATATTTGACTTGTAACAGTCTACTCTATAATCCCCCATTAGTTGTAATCTATCTCTAGTATAGCTTCCCTAATAGTACCTTGCTATTTTTGGATGTTGATCTTATACCCAAACCTTCTTGTCATTTTGGTTGACATATCTTCTGCCACCCAACTAGTGCTAATTTTTGTTCTCCCCTTGCACCTAATCACAAAAACTTTCTTGTGCATTCATAAATATCTTTTAGAATTCCCTTTAGAGCCTAAAGTATGGAAAATTTATAAACTAGGAGGGCTTGTAGCACAAATTTAATCATTGTAAGTCCTCCTCCCAAGCTTAGCCATTTGTGTGTCCATTTGCTCAACTTAGCTTGCAGTATATCAATCAACCATTTTCACTCATTACTTTTTGTTTTATTTGCTAATAAAGGTACCCCTAAATACTATATGGATAAAGGAGTTTCCATGAAGTTCAAAAATTATATAATTGTATCTCTCACCCTCTTCATTGTGTTGAAAATTTTAAGACTTTTATTATTAGAAGTTTTCCCAGTAGCTTGAGTATACCCATCTAAAACCTCTTTTATGTTTCTTGCTACTAGGAGATTGGATTTACTAATAAGAGTAGTATCATCCACAAAATAGAGGTGGTTTACCTCAATTTGAGAACTTATTTTTAGATCCCTTAGCCTCCCCTCTTATCTCTCCTTTTTAACAGTCTCCCTAGACCCTCTACATAAAGGATAAAAAGGTAAGGGAAAAGAGGGTCCTCTTACCTCAACCTCCATCCTCCTATGAACATGGGAGAGGGACTTACATTTACTAGAATTGAGGATGATGCAGTCTATGTACATGCTTTTTCTCAGTCTCTCAACCCCTCTACAAAGCCCATATTTTCTAAAATCCTTTGCATAAAGGTCCAGTCTACTCGATCATAGGCTCTAGAAAGATACAATTTACTAAACATACCTAGGTTATTTTTCTTGGACATTGTGTGTATCACATCCTAGACCACTACTATTCCATCTAGAATTTTTTTGCCTTCAACAAAACCATCTTGCTCACTTGAAATGAGATTTGGTAAAAAATATTTTAACCTCCCTGCCATTGGATTTGTTAATATCTTGTATACTACATTACATAGTGAAATAGGCCTATAATTAATAATTATATTACTAGGTGGACCCTTAGGAATTAAAGTAATAAAATTATGATTCAAGGATTTTAATATTTGCTTACTTTGTCGGATTTCCTCTAAAGCCTCCACCACTACTTGGCACACAATTTTTCAAATTTTTTGATAAAATTCAATGGGGAACCCATATGGTCCTAGGGTCTTTCCTATTTATATTTTTGTATGATTTGCAATGTTTCTTCCAAAGAAATTTCTTCCATTAATAATTTATTGTGTTCAGGTTTAACTAATTACATAATTACCTCTAGTACCTTCTCTTGGAATGTTGCATTCAAATTTCATTACTACTGAATAGGGTATGGAAGTATTTCTTATAGTTTTTGTTTCACTTCCATTGGTTTTTACTTGATCCATCATATTTGTAAGACCTATAATTTTATTATGTTATCTTCTAGTTGTTGATGTCTTATGGAAGAAAGCTATGTTTTGATCCCCCTCCTTGAACCTTGTAACTTTGGCTCTTTGCCTCTAATAGATATTTTTTTGTTCCTCCAAAGCTTCCTCTCTACTAACAATATCTTCCTCATATTGCAATATATCTTCTATCATAGTTCCTTATCTTATATCATAAGCAATCTTCTAATTTTGATCCTTGATTTCGTTCTTTTGGATTTTGGTGAGTTCCTTCTTGTGTTTACTCCACTCCTTTAGTTGAGCCCTTATATATTTTAGTTGTTTGTGAATTTTAAATTGGGTTGTCCCAAATCTTGATTTCCCTAATTCCCACCATTCCTTTACATGGTCCTCCAACTCCTCATATTTTAGCTACCATAGCTTAAATTTAAAAGTTCCAACAACATATGATTATATTCTTCTATGGTAAGGCTTACTAGAAAATAATTTGAAGAAATCCTATCCATGAACCTCGCTTGATGCTTGGTATATAGGTATAATTCCTCCCCCATGAAGAAAAAATCCAAGAAAGACATGACTGTCTCTCCTTTCTTTCTTCTATTTTTTCTAGGTCTTAGAGCTATCCATAGTTGGGATATCTATTAGATTAATTTTACATGTTATTATTGAGTAGAACATATCATTTTCCTTTGAAATGGCTTTGCCTCCTTGTTGTTCCTCTATTCCAAGCTTTGTATTTAAATATCCCCATACAATCCATTGGTACTTTGGGTAGTTGTCTCTAAAAGTTTGGATGGCTACCCATTGATACCTTTATAATCTAACTATCTATGCTCCATAGAAATTAACTATAGTCTAGTTTTTCCAAATTTTCCTATTTTGTAACTGAACCATCAACACCCCTCTTGTGGAGGCCCCCTATCACTAGGAATAGTTGGTGATTCCACATACTGGTCAATCCCCTTGATTTATCCTATGTTGATTAAGCAAGGATCTCTCCTTTTTCCATATCCTCTTATTTATTTTTTGTAAGTCTTATCCTTGTATTTTGGTTTCCTATAACAAAATTATATCTGGACTCATATCTATGATAATTATTTTGACTGCCTTTTGTCTAGGGTGATTGCCTAAATTCCTCATATTCCAAGTAATTAATATCATTGAGAATATGAAGAGAAAAAATGAACTATCAATTTTACCTTTCCATTATGGCTCAAATTTCTTCCTTGTTCCTCCATCTTTCCTTTGTTTGAATTCCTTGTTATAGATTGGTTAAGTTTTTATTTCTTCTCCACTTGATGAATCCCTAATTTAGGATCATATTTGTTCTCCTTCTTTGATCTCTATTTCCTAAGTTAAGACTATCCCCTACTCTATTTCCCCTCCTATGGTCTCTCTCATGGGTTGAATCTCTTCTTCCATAAGAGAGGTTGTCTAGTTTTTCTTCTTCATTGTTTCCCGAAACTACATTGGAGTATTGTTTATAATCAACCAGTGTGACCTATTGAGTATCCTCCTCAAATCCTTCCATATGAAAATCCCCTTCTACTTCCAAGCATCCTAGTTGTTTGAATATCTATTGTTTGTTCTTCCTGCTTTTCTCCTTGTCTTTATTACTTTGTTGATTTCTCCTGTTTGTCCTTCTAATTACTTTTTGGAAGCCCTCAAAGTCTATTGGGCCTTTCTCTTCCTTATGATTTACCTTTTGCTAAATATATTAGCCTACCATGTTAATATTTGCTTTTTCTCCCTTTTGTTCAAATTAATGATCTTTAACTATTGAGCATATTCTAGCTAGATATCCATGAGTGTGGCACACTTGATATCTGAATAGAATAGCCTCATAATCTAGTTGTTGGCACTAAAAAAAGTCCCTTATTTTTAGGTCTATCTCTATTGGAAGAGGTTTATGAGGTCTATTTTTACACAAAACCTAACAAAGTTGTCGATCCTCCTAAAACTATTTTTCTTGATATAGCTTAATAATTACCTAGAAAGTTTCCTATTGCCTTGAGTACCTCCTCTTTAAAAAATTAAAGGGGAAGGAAAAATAATATTACCCATATTGGTATTGCAATCAGTTCCACCCTAGGGTTTAATCCTATCTGCCATGGTTGCAGAGATAAGCCCGTTGACCTGTGATGATATTACCCTCAAATACTTTTTGTCAGTCTACCATTGATGCAAACTCTATAAAAAATACCCATTTGAGAGAGTTAGAATTTCGTATTATACACATGGAGGAAGTGCACAGATGGTCTGAAACCCATGAATTTACCTATTAGGTTGTGTTTTGTATTGTAAACCATGTCCTCAAATATTGAGTCCTCTACTATTTCCAATACTGGTATTTGTTTTGCTTGTGGTAAACATCTGTTCACCCTTTCAAAAAAAGAATCCTTCTTTTGTGCTTTCCTATGGTGTTAATGATTGTCCTTGCCCGTGTTTGATAATCGTTGAAACTATCTTAAATTCCATATAACTTATCACAGTATAAAATTCCTTATTTTTGAAGATTTGTTACTGAAGTACCTATAACCCATTCTTGACTATAATATTTACTATTAAGAAACCTTCCAATAAAATTGATCTTTATCTAATAATTTTTTTTAGAGTAAAACATTCTCTAAACCCCTTTAAAACCTTAGTTCCGTTGCTCAAAGCATCCTCTAAAACCCTAGTCCGATAGAAAAATCAAACTCCCAAGCCTAATTCTCTTAACCTAATCTATGCTAACCTAAAAATCGTTATTCAATTTAATGTGATTCATATACTTTCGATCTTGGTTCGATAACGTTGACATGGATAGCAAAGGTCGTCTATTTTTTTTTGGCATACTTTGACAATTACCTTCCAAAGTGATATTGGTTGGGAGAAAGAGAAAAGGAAGTGGTATACGTTATAAATAGCAGCGAACCACACCCGCTTCGTTACAAGATTCTAAGGCTGCGCTGGGGATTGTCTACTGTGAGACATGGCAATGGCTCAACCACTTGATGTTGCAGATCTGCCCCCTAGAAAGCGCAATTTTCATCCCAACTTATGGGACGATGATCTCATACAATCTCTATCTTCACCATATGCGGTATAAAAAAGTTAAATATATGTTGTGGAATTCTATATTTGTCCATCAATAATTTTGTGTGTGAATATCAGCTAAAGCTATGGTTGCATTAGATTTGAATGCAGACACCTTTATACGTTGAACGCAGAGAAACATTGATTAAGGAGATCGGAGAAATTCTCAACGCGCTTGTAGATCATACAGGCGTCAATCCTTGTACTCATGAATTGTTCGAAAGGTTTTGGATCGTCGATGTCGTCCAACGATTGGGAATCGATTGTTATTTCCAGCATGAGATCAGAATGTCATTGGATTACAGTTACAAGTATGCATGCTTTTTTTCATTTATTAATTATAGATCGGAATCTTTTCAGCATTTTTCAGTTGTAAAGCCACAAGGTCAGAACCACTAGAACACCATTAGAATTACTTGTATAATGGTGTTAAATTTTGATATGGCCCAGAAATTTTGAACACCAGGTATTGGAAGGAGAAAGAAGGAAATATTAATGGTGATGTCAACGTTACGGCTTTGGGATTTGTATGTCTCCGTCTGAATCGATACGATGTATCTGCAGGTGCTGGATTTGTTTTTTTTGTTTTGAAATTTCAATTTCTGACTGTGGTCATTCTTTTTGTGATGGATTTGATATTTGATTTTCATGTATGAACAGATGCATTTGAAAATTTCAAAGACGGAGTCGGACAATTCATTGTCCCAGTCGGAGATGAATTAAGAAGCATGCTGAATTTATATCGAGCTTCAGAGCTTGTTTTTCCCGGGGAGAGAAGATTATGAAAGAGGCTAAAATCTTTACATCCTCATATCTGCAACAGTCTCTCCAAAAACCGAATCTCGAGATCAATGAGCTTGTAATGGAGGCGAGTATTTTTATTTTTATTTTCGCCACATTATGTCTGCTATTTTTTATTTTTTATGTTGTTGATGTAAGCACTAAAACAACTTGACACAGGTGGAAATGTTCACAGGTAACTCTGAAGTGAAACCATAAATAAATAAATAAATAAAAGAAAAATATTTCCATTTTCTTTTTGAAAATAAAAGTGTAAACTTGTGCAGCATATGTGACAAGCTTATAGAACTTGCAATACTGGACTTCAACATTTTACAGTCTCAATACCAGAATGAGTTAAAAGTAGTGTCCAGGTGAGCAATCAAACTCAAGGTGAAATTCTTATCAAAAGAAATTTTTACTGCCAATTTTCATGGATTTGGTTTTGATGTCTCGTACTGTAGATGGTGGAAGATTCGGAGGCGAGTCAGCTGGATTTTCTACGCCATCGTCATGTGGAGTGGTATTTTTGGGGGCTGTGTGCAATGTTTGAGCCCGAATTCCGTGAAAGAAGAATCACTTTTGCGGAATGGGTGACTGTTTTAAGTCTGTTGGATGACACTTACGACAGTTATGGAACCTTGGAAGAACTTAAACAGTTCACGGTGGCATTAACAAAGTAATTGCTTCCTATTCATAAATTTCTAGGCCTCTAATTTGATTCATGATGAAAATTTCATGAAGTTGATGCTTATAATTTAATTTCAGATTATGAATCCCGTTGGCGGGTCCCGCCAAAGATGCATCTCCTCCAACCAAATTTTATTGAGGGATAGATTTTTGCGTTGTTTTCACGCAAGTAATTAGGGTTATAATCGGGTTTAATCATTGTAGTGCAGAACGGTGAAGGTTAAAGGTTATGTCATAATTATGGTTATAATCGGATTTGATAGTACAGTTTATATAGTTTAATTATAAATATGATTTGATAGTATATATATAATATATTGTGCATTTATTGAAAATTTGTAAATTTTAAAAACTATGGAAAATTAAAGGCTTTTTACAACTCAATTTTTTTACTTAAATTTATGGTTTGATATATTTTGTTTTCCAAAAATACTTTATAGGATATTTATAACATATTTATAAGTTCAATTTTTTTATTTATACTTTTTATTATATGAATAGTATAAAAATATATTTGAATCTTACATTATGTTTTACTTTTCAGTGGAAAAATTACTTCTTGTCTTACTTAAAAGATGCTGAATGGATTGCTTTCCAGTACACACCAACATTTTTTGAATACATAAGAAATGCTGAGATAAGTGCGGGATTGTGAGTCATTTTGATATTTTCATTGGTTTTAATGGACACTTGTCTTAAAGCTGAGATTTTGGAGCAACTTGATTTTTCAACCTCAAGGTTTCAATCTATTATAGCATTGATTGGTAAATGATTTTCAGGTAATTAAAATTAAGTCCAACACTTTTTAATGTTTAAATATGTTGTTTGATTTATTATGTCATTGGAATTTAATACAACAATGCTAACATGTGTTTTTAAATCTATACAAAATGCTAACATGTGTTTTTAATGTTTAAATATGTTGTTTGATTTATTATGTCATTGGAATTTAATACAACAATGCTAACATGTGTTTTTAAATCTATACAAAATGCATGGAAAAATATCTTCAACTATAGAATGTTATATGAAAGACAATCCTGAAATATCAATGGAAGATGCCTTCTTATTCGTGGCTATGCAGAAGAATTAAATTGGGAATTTCGAAAATCATGTCATATTCCAAACTTCTTGTAAATCCTTTTACGGGAAGAGGTATATTCTTCTTTTGTAAGGATAATGATAGTTTCATTGATTCTTATAAGATAAAAGATGCAATGACAAAAGTTTTAATAGATCCCATAAAACCATAAGTATTAGAGATATTTATCAATACATTGTTCATAGTATTACATTATTTGGTTATGTAATAGTTTAGGAAGTGCTTTATGTAGTTTAGGGAGTATTTAATATTTGAGTGTTTGTTTAATTTTTAGGTCAATAATATGCGTTAAGTAACAAAGCGTGTTTAGGTGTTATGTGTGCAAGTGTGAGTTAAGAGTGTAAGGTTCCATGTAAATGAAGAGTTGTGTGAAGTGCCATTTATGAGGATTATATAGTTATGAGAGACATTATCATTGTGTAATATGTGAGAGAAGAGGAAAATTCAGGAGACATATATATGAAGAGTCACAAGTAACTATAAATTGAAGATAAAGCTTTGTTACTATTGGAGTTTTTTATCAATAATAATTCAGTATTTTATGTGGGTATTATTGTGAATATTATTGTGTGATCCTTTGAAATTTATCCAATGAGTAGAGAGGTTATTTTCTAATAGTATAAGGTATAGAGAAGAAAAAATTGTGTATGAAAAATTTATCTAAAATAAAATATTATATTTTGAATATTATTTGTCTTTGTAAATTGTTGAATTTTTTCAAAATTTTATACATGAATGTATTGTTAGTTTGTATTATAATATTTTTATTTTTTGTTATAAATGTATGCAATTATAAAAAAATATTGAAACTATTATTATTTTCAAAATTACATTGTATTAAATTCATAATAAAATAAAAGTTTAAAAATATTAAATTGATTTTGGAAGCTTGTTAAACTCAAAGCATATTTAAATACATATCATTTTAATTAATGTTAATATAAATGTCTCTAGCAATAACTTTGGTAGGTAGGATATGGAAAAATAAACTTATCTTCTATGAATCATATTTAAAACTATAGAAAATGAAAATAGCTTGGAATTGGAACTTTATAATAAAAATAATTTTCAAAAGCAATATAGAGTAAGGACTTTCACAACATAAACTAAAATCCCAAACCCATCAATCAATTGTACTAATTTAAGCAAGTGTGAGGGTGAAAGAATATCATGTTTAAGTTTCTTGCTCTAGATCTTAGGAGAAATTCATAGAATTGAGCATTCTAATAAAATGAACATGGGTAGAAAGGAAGAAATTTCTTTTAGAGAATCTCTAATTTGGAACAAGGATGCCCGACTAAGAGGAAGTAATTTGTTTGCTAATAATGAAGAAAAGGAGGAATAGGTATATGACAATCTTGATCTAGGAAGTAGACGAGTTAGCAAAATTATTCTAATGATGACATAATTGAGCATAAACCATAGAGTTAATATATAAATTAAATGGATACCAAACAATTTTTCATAGCTTAAAAAATGGATCAAAAGGAAGTATAAATTGAGTTCACATTATTCAATGAATTTCCTTATGAAATAATTTTTCTAAACATAATTTTCAATTTAAAATTTATATGTAAATGATGGACCATACTTGTTGGACTTCCCTACTAACCTATGAAAGTGTAGATTTTAAGAGATATTAGTAAAGCTAAGAGATATCATGCAAGAGATACTTCTTGAAGAGAAAGTAATCTATGTACATGTGAACATGTGCTACCATGGATATTTCAAAATCATATGATTAAATATCCTCAACTTCCATGGATATTTTTATCCTTGAATAAAAAAGTTGATGTTATTATGACTTCATAGTGAATTTAGAAATGGTTTAAAATTAACCTATCTAATAATCATCCATGTTATTTACTTTTTGGATGATAATTTATGATCCATAATGTTGTGGTTAAGTCAATATGGAGTGGAAATAAATGTTATGAGCTAGTTTGCTTTTATTTTGACCATTTTTTAATAAATATATTTCTAGTTTTGTTAGAATAAGTGAATATTATCTTAAGTTCTACTAGGATAGACACACTTGAGTTTCCACTCCTCCATGTGTCAGGTGAACTCTCAGTGGTGTCTTCATCAGACTTGATGAGTTGTTCCACTCCTCCATGTGTCAGGTGAACTCTCAGTGGTGTCTTCATCAGACTTGATGAGTTGTTGTAATCCAATGACTCTCAATTATCAACTTTGCTATTTATACAAAGTTGATCCCTGGAATAAATCAATCAATTCTATTTTGTTCCTTCAAATCTTGTAATGCTTTGTAGTTCTACTCTTGGGAATTCTAACATGATATCAAAGTAGGGTAGATTATTCTAGCATTCTCTCTTGAAGGAGGTTTCTCAAACTGGTTCTTAATCTCTTATTCTTTGTTTTTTTAAAGAAAGAGACTTTTTTTCATATTGCAGTATGCTCATATATGCAATTTTTTAAAAAGATATTTTCTTATGGTAATACCTACTGGTTTATATAATTTTGTTTTACCATTGATGAAAATATTTTAAAATTTCTTTATTCACTACTTTATGTATGCATACTTAATTTTTTTTTGCCTCTATAAAAATTCTCCTTCTTAACGAACACAACTTGCTTTAAAACAATTAAAGCAATGCTACATCTCGTTTTAGGTGTTTTTTAATTTATATTATTTCTTCCCCTCTCGAACACAGCCATCATTGCATTTCACTCAAGAAGGAAACTAATATAAATCAAATGTTTTTTTTAGAGGTCCCCTATTTTTGTTTGTCCTCCTACTTCACCTACGTTTAATTTTTTTTCCCTTAAATGCCAGCTCATTCAGCTTTCAATAGCCTTCGCTATGCATTTCATAACATAGAAGGATAAGCGTTCGTCGTCCTTTTGCCCTCCATGTGTATCTTCTAATGTGGAGCAAAGGGAAAAACCGTAGGCCCTTACTTTTGGTGGGCATTTAATTTTTTTTTGATCATACAATATCAAATCATTTTGTCTTCGTAAATTTTAATTAATGTAAGGATAGCTTTTTGCTTCACTAATTAATGACTCTTGGTCTACCTACCTAGACCAATGTTCGGAATTTTTTTTTCTGAATGTGGCCTTTGGCGAGCATTTTGCTATGGCGTGCCTTGAGACTACGTCTCTCAACGAGCATTTCTCTCATTAATTTTTTATATTCTTCGAAGATCCTGAGATTTTAGGAAGAGTTCTACTCAAAGTTCATCATATCTATTTATCCTTCAGCGCTCAAGAAGATCTTATTTACTCTTGTTATATAAACATCTTTCTTAGCTTAAAATCATAACTCTTTTGTATTCCTAATATTTTCTTCGGTAAAGCTTAGATTGATATTTTTTGGGCCTATTTTATACTATTACCTATAAATATCTGCAAGTGTTTTTTCTTTAGGTTAGTGTGTGGTGAGATAATCTATTATGCAAGTGAAATATTCAGAAACACTCAGGTCACCGCATCCTCTCTTCGGTGCCTTGCTCTCAACGTCTCTGATTCCTCTTTTAAAACTGGTCTGTGGCACAATTGCTAAGGGAGACTTTTTTCTTTGGCGTAACTCCTCTCAATTCCTCTTCAACACGTCATATGGTAAGATTTTACATGATTTTTTAAAATAATTTTTTTCTTATCCACTGTAGATATATAAGGAGTCTCGTTTTTCCTTGACTCCGTCATTTGTGAGGTGAACGTAGACACCACCCTTCATTACATCCAGTGCAGATATAGAAGGAGTCTCATTTTTCCTGGATTATGTCATTGGAGCAGCGAACGTAGACGCGACCCTTCCTCGCTACTTGTTTATTGAAAGGTGCTTCATGGACCCTTACTCGCTGCCTTTCAAGACATTTTTTCTATTGCATCCTCTGTCTGATGTCAATCCCTTTAATTTAAGCTCTAATATATATTAATATATATATATATATATATATATATATATATATATATATATATATATTGTAGCAAGAAAAAAAAAAGTGTTTCATTCCCTTTCCTTTTCGACTTTTTCTTCGCCCAAAAATTAAAGGAGAATTGTAAAAATTTTAATAAAAATTTTCTATGGCAGTTTATAGGTGCCTTTTTCACTTATACTAAGTTCGGAGGGGTGTCATTGCGTCACTTTTTACCTTCTTTTGCATTCTTTAATTTACTTCTTAAGTTGGTAATATTAATTTTGTTTATATATCTTTCTTAATATTAAAAAAGTGTTGATTAAATATTCAATCCTAAATTAAAGAAATTACTAAAATATTTTTTTACTATTTCTTTATTTCATTAAGCAAACTTTTATATTACCAACTTAAATTCTCTATTTTCCAAATGTATTTAATATTTTATAGAGATATTTTAGTGAATGAAAATATTTCCTTTCAAAATAGTCTCTATTAATTAACTTTTTTGGAATCAATTTGTTACATATAGTCAGCTTAAATGAAATAAAAGTGTATTCAATCCAATCATTACATAATAAAGAATAAATAAAAGATATCTATTCTTTCTTTATTATTTCATTAAGCAATTAAAAATCTTTGTGTTCAATTTATTATTGTTGACAAAGAGTATTTTTTAATTATCTCTTTAAAAGCGTTATTTCTCATTATAAACTTCCTAAGAAGAACAAATAATTCATATGACCACTCACCTTATTGTACATACTATTTAACTTATAGTTTCCCTCAAGTAAGGGTGAGTTATTTGGTAACTGATATAGGCTTGGTTGATATTCACCTATGTTCCAAGTATCATATCTAATCAAATAACTTATAGTTTCCCTCTAGTCAGAGCGGGTATTTTAGAAGAAAAGATATATAGGTCTGGCATATTTGTTCTCTTAACCTAATTAATATCAAAATTACTCAAAATACTTATATTTTCCCTCTATTTAGGGTAGGTATTTGAGAAGAAAAGATATATAGTCCTGCCATATTTGTTCTTTAACCTAATTAATATCAAATTTACTCAAAATAATTATAGTTTCCCTCTCGTTAGGGTGGGTATTTATTGAGTTATTTGGTGTTTCCTAAAAGATTTGGCATATTTTTCTCATTAAATATCAAATAACCTCAAAATTACTTATAGTTTCCCTCTCGTTAGGATGGGTATTTTTGAGCAATTTGGTATTTTTACAGGCTTCTGTTGACTAATATCCATTGCATTCTCTAAATTAAAGTTAAAGGGGGGACCTTTGGGTTAACTTCAAAATGAATTCAATGAATACAATTGATCCTCCCACTCCTCACAAATTCCATACATGGAAACCCAAAATTTTAAATCTCATTTCTCAGAAAGGGCTCACACACCTATTAGAAGAAAATCAACCCGAGTTCGAAAAGAATATGAAATATTTTTCACAAAGGGAAAATATATGAAACAATGGGTATTATAAGATCTAATGTGTATGAAAGTTTATGGTTTCACATTGTAGATTGTAAAACTCATTATGAAAGTTGGGAGAAACTAAAGACCTTGTTTGGGAAAGTAGATCAAATAAGATCAATACAACTAGAAGTAGAATTAACAACTCTATCTCCTGAGAAATTCAACAATATTGTTGAATTCCTCATCAAATTCAAAGAGGTCCTCACTCAATACAAAGACAGTGGGAATACTAAGATTGAATAAGAATGCATTTATCTAATCATTTCTAAACTAAATGGTGTATTTCAAATCTTTTCTACCACCTTTCTATCTACCAAATATGCTCTCGGTGCAATATTTAAAATACCCTCTTTAGAAGAGTTTTGTGATAGAATAACTAGGGAAGAAATAAAACTTGCAAGATATGAAATATCTTCTTCTTCCTCTTCCTTAAAATCCTTAGTAGCCTCCACCTCTTCTAAATAAAAATTCAAAAATAAGGAAAAGAATCCCATAACTTGTACTCACTACAAAAAGAATGGTCACTCTGTAAACAAATGCTAGAAAATATTACAACTAAAGGTAGCTATGAAGGATCAAAATATAGACAATAAAAAGCAAATAGGAAAAGCCCTTAATGTTCAAGGAAAAACCTCCAATTCTTCTTCTAATCACTGGGTCCTAGATTTTGAAGCAACTCATCACATGACTACTTTCAGATGAGTCATTCTCTTCTATCTCAAGTTCAAACTGTAGCATAGAAGTTGGTGACTCTTCCTTCATCCCAGTCAAAGGAAAGGGTGATATAACCACTGATGGAGGCTCTATCAATAATGTTATATATGTTCCAAAAATTACCACAAATCTCCTCTTCATCTATCAGATTTGTACTTCTAGAAAGGGAAAAATTGTTCTCTTATCTCCAACATGAGTTGAGATAAGAGACTTTCAAGATCACCATTATCTCATAGCCAAAGGAGATATTGATCATAACACTCACCTATTTCACTTCAAAGAATTCAAAAATCTAAAAGGGGCCTCATGTTTTGTGGCTCATGGATATATTGAAAGCAAGATTTGGCATGAAAGGTTTGGTCATCTCGCATTACAACTACCTAAAAGAATTGAGCACCCATGAATTGGTAACAGGTTTACCTCAAGTATATTCTATTGATTGATTTTATCATGTATGTGCTCTTGGAAAGCAACATCAAGATCCTTTCCATCCAAGTAGTTCTCTAAAAACTTCATCCCCTCTAGAATTAATCCATAGTGACTTGATGTCTTTTCCAAAACCTTCTTTCAAAGGAGCAAAATATGCTTTAACCTTTATTGATGACTTTTCTAGAAGAACTTGGGTCTACTTCCTAAAATATAAAAGTGATGTTTTATCCCACTTCAAATTCTTCAAAGCCTTAGTTGAAAATCAGGCATCTTGCAATATCAAGCAAATTCACACAGATAATGGGGGAATACTGTAGTAATGAGTTTTGCATATTTCTATCAAATAATGGCATCATTCATCAAAATTATATCTTCCATAATGCTCAGAAAAATGGCTTTGCAGAAAGGAAAAACCAGACATTAAAGGAAATGGCAAATTGTATGCTCCACTAAAGAGATATTCCAAAAGTTTTTTGGGCTTAAGCTATTAACTATGCCAATTATATTTAAAACCACACACCTCATAAAGCTCTTTATAATTTAACTCCTGAAGAAGCATGGAATGGTTCAAAACCAGATGTTCTCTTCTTCAATATTTTTGGGTGTACAACTTGGGAACACATCCCAAAGAATAAAAGGAAGGCTGTAGATAAGAAAAGCAGAAATCTCATATTTGTTGGTTATTGTGAGGAAATAAAAGCATACAGGCTCCTTGATACCTTAGCTCATGAGGTATTTTTAATTGGAATGTCCAATTTGATGAAACATTTCCTGAGAAAGATCCTCAACTCCCCTATTTCTCCAGTGAGCCTTCTCCTATAATAGAACCTCAATATTATGAAGAACCAACTCTAGAGGTTAACTTAGAGATTGATAATAAATATGAGGAACCTGTAACACCAACTCAATGTATTTCCACTCCTTCTACTCCTTCCACTATGCCAAAATGGGCCCACACCATTGTTAAAGAAGCTACTCCTTACATCCAAAATCTTACATCATACAGATCAACCAACTCCATAGTCACTTGTCTTGTTTGTCAGTCTATTTTGTCTGATCCTCAGCCCTTCAAAGAAGCAACTGGTATAAAAGAATGGGATGATGCCATGGAAACAAATTCTCTTCCTTAATCAAAAATAAATCTTGGGATTTAGTTACCTTGCCTAAAGGAAGGAAATTAGTTCGTTGTAAATGGATTTACAAAACAAAGTATGGTCCTAATGGACAAATTGTCAAACACAAAGCTTGCCTAGTAGCCAAAGGTTTCTCTCAAATTAAAGGAATTGATTATGCTGAAACATTTACTCCAGTTGCTAAAATGGATTCTGTAAGACTGGTTCTTGCTATGGCTACTTTCCAAAAGTGAAATATCTTTAAAATGGATGTAAAAAGTGCTTTCTTACATGGGTATTTATAGGAAGAGA
The DNA here is from genome assembly GCA_028583015.1 of Wollemia nobilis. Taxonomy (NCBI): domain Eukaryota; kingdom Viridiplantae; phylum Streptophyta; class Pinopsida; order Araucariales; family Araucariaceae; genus Wollemia; species Wollemia nobilis. The sequence continues at coordinate 2,311,436 of JAQPPZ010017149.1, read as the reverse complement.
TATACATGGAAAAACCTTCTGGTTTCACTCAAGACTCCTCTCTTGGTTGTAGGCTAAACAAGTCTCTCTATGGCCTCAAAAAAGCTCCTAGATCTCGGTATGAAAATATGGACTCCTTCCTTCTTTTCGTAGGTTTTTCTCATTATGAGTCTAATAATAGTCTACATTTGGAGAGATGAAGAAAAAATCACCATTCTTGTTTTATATGTTGATGATCTTCTAATCATTAGTATTACCTTCAATCACATTCATACTATAAAAGACTCCCTCTCTAAAAAATTTGATATGGTTGATCTAGGTTTAGCTCATTACTTCCTTGGGATCCAAACAAATCAAACAAATGTAGGTATTTCATTGTGTCAACAAAAATACACTCTAGATCTTCTTTAGAGATTTCAAATGTCATATTGCAAACATTCTCCTACATATTTTCAATCTGACATAAATCTAATTACTTCCTGCTCATCCCATATATGTGATTCAACTCTATACCGTCAGCTTGTAGGTAGTCTATTATACCTTACTCATACTCGTCCAAATATTTCATATGTTGTTGGCCTCATATCTAGATTCTCCTATCAACCTCACTTTAGTCATTGGCAAGTAGCAAAGAGAATCCTCCGCTACTTGCATGGAACCACTCAATTTGGGCTCTTATATAAGGGAAAATCCATGTATATCATTGGCTACACAGATTCATATTCAAAAGGTTTAGTAGAAGATATATGTGTAGACACCAAAATCTAGGCATTTATAATTCACCGCATAATTCTGCATGATAAAATATATGCCTAGGTCTAAACTTAGGTATATTAATTCATGTACACTTCACCCACATTGCACACCACAACTCTACATAATAATATATGCCTATGTCTAAACTTAGGCATAACAATCCTGCATATTATCCTATTTTCCAGATTTTAATAAATCTGGAAAATTCCCCTAGGATACCCTGCTTACCCACTAGACATGTGTCCTAGCCACCTCACCACCCCACCTTACCACATATCACACACCCTTGTCCCCTTTGTCCCTTCACATGGAAAAACACTTACACCTCACTCCACTTGCACCCACATCACCCCAGTTAAGTGAGACATCCTGGGTGACTCACTCTAACTGCCCCCTCCATTTGGAAGCCTAGGATTACCACTTGGTAGCCTTGGCTTGCCACCTCTCATTTCCTTCTAAAACCCAACATTGGCTATAAAAGCAACACCATTCCATCAAGCAATGGGGGCTGGAAAATACATCGTTACGCTGTCAAAATTATTGCAGGGAATCGCCAACAATAGTTGAGTTCGAGACATCGAGGTCCCCGATCTGAGTTTCGAGGTTTTTTTCCTTCTCTGAACAATCACGTATCTGTAGTTACACAGTACCAACCAGAAGCCTATGTTTTTTAAACTGCATACCCACATTACATAGTCACAACCGGAATCCTGTGGTTTGTAAACCGTAAACCTACGGTTACACAGTCACAACTACGGACCCATGATTATGCAAAAACTGCCAAACTTGTTTTGGCCATATCTCCCTCATCTAGACTCAGATCGAGATGAAATTTTGAGGGTAGGTTGCTGAAATACCCTAGAACATATCCAAAAATTTCAATGCCATTTTTAGCAGCAGATATTAGTAAGTTATTCATTTATTAGCAAGGAATTTTTAATTACTATTTCTATATTTTCTGCAAGCATTCCTTCAAGGGTTTTTATTTGTACTTGTTTGTAATCATGTATAAAGGTGCTAATGACTCTTTTTTTACTTTCCTATGTGTAGGATATATGTATTTGAAGAGCTATTAAAGCTAGGACTGGCCCATCATTGGATACTCAAGCCCACTCACCAATTGGATTGGAGCGAAAGAAGACCAAAGACACCACAAATAATTTGATTACCCAAAGGGGTTTTTCCCCTCTTTGTGCTCATTCTATCATGTGAAAGTAAGCATTCACTTATTGTAATCATAACCCCATGCACTTGGGGCAAATCACTTGTAAATAGGAGAATAAGGCTCCAATAAAATTCAATATAAAATTCATTTATTCTGTAATTGCTTGTCTATCATTATTTTATTTACAAGGTGTTGTCTTATTTTGCTTGCAAAAATGATGATCACGGTGGGACATCCCAAGGGTTTCATTTTTTTTTTATTTAATTTATTTTAATATTACTAATATATGTTTGCATGTATAGGTGCTAAGGATTTGAAAAGCATAGGAATTTGATTTCAAATTGTTTAACCTGTTATTGTGGAACCACGCATCTGCAGTTTACCTTCTGAGGAAATGCTCATTTGTGGTTGCTACACTATTGAAACGGAGACCGGTGGTTGAAATATAGGAGTAGAAAAAGGAACACAGGTCTCTACCCTATGCCATATTTTAAAATTTTTCTTTAACGCTAGTTTGAGGTTGCATTTAAGTAGATTAAGAGTCTTAGTCTTGTATGCATTTGTTTGCATTTTTTTTTAAGTTAAAAACCCCTTGCGGGGAAGCCTTGGTATGACAGACCATGAATAGGGGGTTCTACACCGTCAAAGTCACCCAAGTCACACCCGACCTTGCTCGCACCAACATTATCAATTGGATTTTGGATACCCAATTCAGCTTTTTGGTAGGGTGGAGATTTGAACCTAGGACCTCCCTTGGAGGATTGCCCTCTCCTCTCCAAATCACCTACAACACCTGGGTTTGCCTTTGTTTGCATTTAGGTCTTAGGAATAGAAAAAATTACTTAAATATTACATTCATATTTGAAATAATAAAGGGAAATAAAATGAGAATTAGCATATGCATAGTAGGGAACAATCATCTTGCATATACCAGGTTAGAAATAACCTAGGTATTTCTTTTTTGGGGTTTGGGCCTGTATTCGACTTTATTATATTAATAGAAAGGACCCACACACTCATGATTGGGATTTCCCCAAACGCGCATGTGCGGTTTGCAAACTGCGTACCCACGGTTAGCCCTGTTAAATAGAATTTGGTTGTCTTACCTGAATTTGCAATTTTACCCCTAATATGATTTTGTCTGTTATTCTATGTCTTTCCTACTTTATGAATTAGGCATAAAAGCATAATTGCATGTTACATTTGCATCGCACAATAGAAAAAAAAACCTTCACACACACACGTATAATTAAAACATTGTTTGATTGTATTTCATCACCAACCCCCAATTCAGATTGGTGACGTTGGAATTCATCTCCTTCCATCGTCTTGCCCCCTAGATCATCCTTAGATAGGGTAAAAGCACTATTTAAGCTGGTATAATTCATTGGTGTTCAAGCTATCTACCACTATTGGAATGATTGTTGAATCAGAGTGGAATAGCTAAGTGAACTCCCCACTGGGATTTAAGTAGTGTACCCTAGCTTATTTTGAGAAATCATGCTTGGTGCTAGTGTTATTAATCACCATATTCATTGAGTTCTATTATTCTATTTCAAAAAGAACAAAATATCTTCAAAAACTTCAAAAACAAAACACACAAAAACACATCGAAAAAAAAATTCAAAAACTTAGTGCAAACTAGGGTCAAACACTTTGTATGTTTATTTGCTTGGCGTGTTTTATTGCATTGTAATTTATTTTTCATTCACATAGATTGCATATTAGTGTACGATAGTAACTCATAGTCAAGTAATAAAATTAGCATTGATCCAAAGTCAGTGGTCCTCCTCTATGGCAACCTAGTCTAGTGAGGCCTCTAACACTTTGGTGCTAGGGCAGGTCAACATGCCCTCTACTATGTCCCAAAGCCTAAATGTAGGACCTCTAGTGGTGCCCCCATTTCAAACATAGATATTATGCATAGCGCTACTCACACCGCTATTCCTGAGACTCCTAAGAGTGAATCACCTATCATAACTGATGATCGTGTCACACTTGTAGACGTGGATGTAGTTAGGATGTACCTGAGTGCAACTAGAATGGTTTTTTCATTGTTACCACTACTTACAATTCCACCCCATACCATCCCATCATTCCTCAGGAATTCACCTTCCCACTCCCATAGCAGTCTAACCAAGCCTTTACGAATCTACTTTTTGAGCACACTACTACCACCATAGCCCATACTCATTCATCATCATCTAATAAACCTCTCATCAACATACCAAATAAACAAGTCATTTGCACCAACCCCCTTTATGAAGCACCCATTAGTGTTGCTTCGCAAATACCTATGCCCATTCCATCCATAACACCCATAAGCACCATGATCCATAACCCCCCTCCTTCAGTAGAAATGCAATCTTCCACTTACCCACCATCAACATCCCATTAACCCCCCACCTTCATCACCCAAGATCTATATTGGGTGTTGCACCCCCCAACTATAACCATACCTACACATCCAATCAATCACATGTATGGTGCTCCATCAACACAACACACCATCATTCCACCATATCCTCATCAACAACTACCATTTCACCAATGCACCATACTCATTTTACAACAAATCTTGAACCACCTCACAAGAATTGAGCTACAATTGAGTCATCATCAACTTCATCAAAATCACCCACCTCAACAACCTCATCAACGTAGTCCACATGGCCAATCTCGTCCAAATCATCAACCTCGTACTTGGACCCCTCTATCTGAGCCCATGTCAATCATCTTTCAAAAGTTGTAGGATGCAAAAACAATTGTTTTACCTGACATATGTCTTGCAGATACCAAAATACATAAACCTAGGCCGTATAGGGAAGATCATTATTGTCTCTATCATCAACAAGTGGGCCATGACATCAATGATTGCAAAGCCTTTAAAAATGTGGTCCAAGATCTTATTGACAAGGGGGTATTTTCCATCAAAAGTCCACTCATCGTATCTAATCAAAACCCTAATAGTCAATAGAACCATTGTGGGGATACTCAAGGCATCGCACCTTCCCCACACTCATCAGGCACAAAACATTGTGGGGATACTCAAAGCATCACACCTTCCCCATGCTCACCAAGCATAAAACATTATGGGGATACTCAAGGCATCGCACCTTACCCACGCTCACCAGGAACAAAACATTGTGGGGATACTCAAAGCGTCACACCTTCCCCATGCTCACCAAGCATAAAATATTGTTGGGATACTCAAGGTATCACACCTTCTCCATGCTCACCAGTCACCAAACAATTTGGGAATGATTAAGGTATCACATCTTCCCCATTCAAAAAAAAAAAAAAACTCCAAAGGAACCAAATCCCTTTGGTCAATTCAATCCAAAAAGCCCCAAAGGGGACACCCCTTTGGTAAAAAAATAAAAAAATTCTCCAAAGGAACTAAATCCCTTTGGTCAATTTAATACACAAGGTCCCAAAGGGGACACCCCTTTGGTCAAATCAAAAAAAAAAAAAAAAACTCCAAAGGGGTATCCCTTTAGTCAACTCCATTCAAAAGGCCCCAAAAGAACCTAACCCCTTTGGTCAAAACTCATCTCAAAATGCTCCAAGGGAGGCACTCCTTTGGTCACATACAATTCAAAAGGCTCCAAATGAACCAAACCCCTTTGGTCACATTTTTAGTTCAAAAACACCTAAATAATAATAATAATAATAATAATAATAATAATATAAAGAAAAAATAATAAATACAAAACACAAAAATATGTTCATACACATTGCATTTTTAATACATCGCATTCAAAATCCCACTTTCATTGCATTCACACATTCCACGTTCATTGCATCTGCACATTTGTATCGCTTACATCCATTTATGTCGCTTACCATGTTAATTGTCATCCACTCAGGTTAGATAATTGTTCATTCACTAAGTATTTTGTCTTAATTAGGGGCACCTATAGTCTAGCATTAGTCTAATTTTACCATCTAAAATCATGTCAAAATAGAAAAGAAAAAAAAAATTAAATAGTTGCAATAAAACCCCATAGCAATTTATTTCTTTGGTGGTCTCTATTTTGGGGAATCTCTAGGGGTTTTCAATCACTCAACCACTCCTAATGATTTAAGAAACCTCCGAAAAATATTTTGAATTCTTTTAGGACCATTGCACATACATACACTAAGCAAATATTGAGTAATGGGAATTGATTTCAAAAATATTATTGAACCAAACACAACTTCACATCTTAAAAAAATCTTGTGTCAAATAGGGATAACACCATACTTGGTAGGAACCTTAAGGTGAAAAGGGGCATCCTTGCTTGTCCCATTATGCAACATAGTCCATGACAACAGTGGTTTTCACTACTATCACAATTGTTTCTAAATTCAAAAGGTAGAGTAGTAAGGATAAGGTACAATTCTCATCACACTTAGGTTGAGAATCTGATTCCTCAAAGCTCTAAAAATTTTACATCACACACCACTGATTAAATGGGTTGTAAGGATTGTACTACATTTCCAATCATACGGTTAATTAGTCATCCCCAAAATTCAAGAAATAAAAAACCAAAATCATGGACTATGGAGTTAGCCTCCACCGGAGCTATAGATGCTTGACAGGCAGTGGAGTATGCTCATGCATGGTGACATGCCTCTTTTAAAAGAGACCTCTAACCGCTCATATGAACAAGCTAGCTTCTTCGTTCCAAACATAACAGGTCTACCCAATTTACTCAAGATGAGTTAATAAACTCAATTATACACACACTGGTTCTTTATGGTTTAGAGTCATTACCATGCTCTTGATTTGGTAAATGAATTTCCTGCACACACATTTGGTCCTAGAAGAATTAGATAATTTGAGAGAGTTTGTTTGATATACTAGTATGTTTGAATCTTTGTAAAAAAATTATAGATCTTTTATCCTTAATGTAAACAAATTTATAAGCAAGTTTCCATTCCATACCACCATCATATTGCCACACATATATCATAGTCAATTTTATCCTACAAATTGTGGTCAAACCATAGTATCGTATTGGTGCCCTTGATTAAGCAATAAATGTAAAGTTTGCTTAAAAATGGTACATAACTTATTTGCATGACAATTAATAAGGTAAAACTATTCATTCATTTGCATACATCACCATCAATTGCATTTAATCATAACACATGCATTCATATAACACATGCATTCATAACACATTCGTTCATAACACATTCGTTCATAACACATTTGTTCATAACACATTCGTTCATAACACATTCATTCATAACACATTCATTCATAACACACTCAAGGTCTTACACCTTCCCCATAAATAACATCAAACAATCAATCAAGCTACCCTAAAAATCACATTAAACATTCACATTTCAAATCATATGTTAGGTTCAAAAGGTTGCGTCCTTTTTTCAAAGGTTGCATCCTTTGCCTCCCATTCATGAATACAAAACATCCAATTCAATTCAGTTTCATGCATTCATCAATTCAATTCACTAGCTCAGATCCCCAAGTGAACCTCGTATCTAGTGATATACTCTAGTCAACTAGCGGTTGCAGCGACTGGTTATCGATGCAATCCGGTAGGATGAGTAGATTACCATAATGACACTTGCAATTATGTCAATTCAAAAGGATCCAAAGGAACTCCAAAGGAACCCATACTCTTTGGTCAATATTTTAATTCAAAATGCCCCGAAGGAACCAAAACTTCTTTGGTCACAATCAAACCAAAATGCTCCAAAGGAAACAAAGTTCTTTGGTCACATTCAATTCAAAAAGCTCCAAAGGAATCAAACTCATTTGGTCACATTCAATTAAAAAATCTCCAAAGGAATCAAACTCCTTTGGTCACATTCAATTCAAAAAGCTCCAAAGGAATCAAACCCTTTGGTCACACTTAAAAAAATAATAATAAATCCAAGAGAAACAAACTCCTTTGGTCAATTCAATTCAAAAGGCTCCAAAGGCACATACCCTTTGGTCAAATCAATCCAAAAAGCTTCAAAGATATCCAAATTAAAATTCCTTTGATAAAAAAAACACCAAAAACATAGAACACCAAAAAAATACCAAAAATATAAAACACCAAAAACATTGCCATGAATATTTTGTCATACAAAAACATAAAACACCAAAAATATTTCCATGCACCTTTTGTCTTAAAAAAAAACACAAAACAATCATGCATTCACCAAAAAACAAAAAAACAAAAAAAAAACCAAAGAAAAAATCCAAAGGTACCTCAATTCCTTTGTTCAAAAACAAATTCAACAGGCTTCTGAAAGAATAGAAGTGTCATAATCTCAACTCCCTAAGAAGGCCATACGGCTGGACTGCTCCTAGGGATAGAGGTGTACATTTCCTTCTTCCACTTAGCCTCAAGTGATCGTCGTATACAGTAACTTATCCTATATACCTGGCGGTAGTAGCGACTAGCAATCCATGCAATTAGGTAGGATTGATAGGTTACCATAAGGCCCTTGAGAAGTGATTCACCTCATGAAAAAAATGAATTTTTATCATCTCAATTTCCTAAGAAAGCCATAAGGCTGGACTGTCCCAAGGGATAGAAGTGCACAATTATCAACAATGGACAAAATCACGGTTGAAACAAAAAAAAACATCCATTTCATTCCAACCATTATCATTTGTTTCATTGCATTCATAATTTCATATATTCTATGAATCATCGCTTAAAGAGAGACAAAATCAACAAATTTGAGTTTCATAATCAAAGTCAACACTCAAAATACTCAATTAAGCAGATTACCCTCATTAAAATGAGCATCTTTTCTATGATTTGGGTAACACAAGTTGACTTTTATTTATGACCATATTACACAACTCCCCTTCAAATGCAAATGGCTACAAAAATATTTCAAACCCCACCAAATTGCCATCTCGCATCATCATCATCTCGAGTGAACCTTATATCTAGTGGATTACCCTATACACCTAGTGGTTGTAGCGACTAGCAATCCATGAAATCCAATCAGATGGGTAGCTCACCATAAGGAAAATCATTCAAACATTCAACATCAAATCACTATTATATTAAATAAGTTATATCCCTAAATCTTTGAGCTTAGATGTGTTTAAAATAGATTTGCACAAGGTTGTCCTTCAACCCCTTCCGTTGGGTCAAAAGTGGAAAACAACCAAAAACAACTTGGTAATAATCATAAATCACTAGAGTATCAAATTCCTGAACGATTGGTTCCTTGAATCCATCATTTGGAAGGATTTGCTAAAGTCAAAGTGGAACAAGAACCCAAATGTGGTTAAATATTTTACCACATATTTTACACATCAACAAAACAAAAGGCAAATTTGCAAGAACACACAAAATCCCAAACTTGGGGCATCAAGTTGGTCAAAATGACATACATTTGCATCACATCCACATCATTCAATCAAATACATCCTTTCATCATCCACATTTGGTCAATCGGCTCGTGGGTTTCATCCTAATTCTCCAATTGAGGGGGTAAGCAAAAAAAAAAACAAAATGAAAAATAATCATCCATTCTTTTGTATCGAGGAGATTTGAGTCCATGGATCCAATAAATACAGGTGTCATTTGTTTTTGCACCGCATTGTGCTTTACACAACACGGTATAAAAAGGGGCATCTATAGACACCAAAATCTAGGCATTTACAATTCATCACATAATTCTGCATGAGAAAATATATGCCTAGGTCTAAACTTAGGTATACTAATTCATGTAAACTTCATCCACATTGCACACCACAAATCTACATAATACTATATGCCTAAGTCTAAACTTAGACATAACAATCCTGCATATTATCCTATTTTCTAGATTTTGATAAATCTGGAAAATCCCCCTAGGATACCCTGCCTACCCACTAGACATGTGTCCTAGCCACCTCACCACCCCACCTTGCCACATATCACACACCCTTGTCCCCTTTTTACCTTCACATGGAACAACCCTTACACCTCAATCCACTTGCACCCACATCACCCCATTTAAGTGAGACACCATGGGTGACTCACTCTAATTGCCCCCTCCTTTTGGCAGCCCAGGATTGCCACTTGGTAGCCTTGGCTTGCCACCTCTAATTTCCCTCCAAAAACCAAAATTACCTATAAAAGCAACACCATTACATCAAGCAATGGGGGCTAGAAAATACATCGTTACGCTGTCAAAATTATTGCAGGAAATCACCAACGATCACTGAGTGCGGGACATTGAGGTCACCGGTCTGAGTTTTGAGGTTTTCTGCCTTCTCTGCACAACCGCACATCTACGATTACACAGTACCAATTGCAGGTCAGTATTTTCTAAACCACATACTTGCATTACACAGTCACAACTGCAATCCCACAGTTTCTAAATTGTAAACCCATGGTTACACAGTCACAACCGCGGACCCATGGTTCTGCAGAAACTACCAGACTTGTTTTGGCCATATCTCCCTCATCCAGACTCGGATTGAGTTGAAATTTTGAGGGTAGGTTTCTGAAATCCCCTAGAACATCTCTACCAATATTCATGCAATTTTGAGTAGCAAATATTAGTAAGTTATTCATTTGTTAGCAATGCATTTTTAATTACTATTTCTATGTTTTCTGCAAGCACTCCTTCAAGGGTTTTTATCTATACTTATTTGTAATCATGTATACAGGTGCTATTGAATCTTGTTTGAATTTCATGTGTGTAGGATATAGGTATTTTAAGAGCTATTGAAGCTAGGAGTGGCCCATCATTGGATACTCAAGCCCACTCACTAATTGGATTGGAGAGAAAGAAGACCAAAGATACCACCAATAATTTGATTAGCCAAAGGGGTTTTTCCTATATTTGTGCTCATTATATCATGTGAAATCAATAATTCAATTATTGTAATCATACCCCTATGCACTTGAGGCAAATCACTTGTAAAAAGGAGACTAAGGCTCTAATAAAATTCAATACAAAATCCTTTAATTCTGTAATTGCTTGTTTTCATTATTTTACTTGCAAGGTGTTGTATTATTTTGATTACAAAATTTTCAACTTATGGCTATGTATTTTGTCTTAATTCTTCACCAATAGCCTGGTTACGAAAAAAATAACAAGCAATAGCCTTATCATCTATAGAGGCAGAATATAGGGTAGGAGTTTCAGCAAGTCAAGAAGCTCTTTGGCTTCATCAAATTCTAAGGGAGTTTTGTTTGTCCCATGACAAACCTATAACTCTTTGGAGTGACAATCAAAGCATAATTCACATTGCATGAAATCTAGTTGAGCATCAGTGCACCAAGCACATTGAGATACATATGCACTTCAGTCGATAAAAAATTTAGAACCGGAACATATACTTGGACTATATTCCAACTGAGGATAAAATTGCAGACATCTTCACCAAGTCATTTCCTTCTCCGCATTACATATAGTTGTGAGAGAAACTTGGAGTAATACAACTACATTGACACAGAGGTCTTCCACCTCTCATTTTACTATTGTATTCTTTGGAGGATGGTTTTTTCCCTTGTGGTTTTTTTCATCTCTCCAAAAGTATATATTGTTCATAAGTACCTAATCAGGCCAAGTTGCTAGAACTCATTCTTTTTTTGTGTTGAGAGGATAATCTTCACCATCTGAAGACATGCCTCTATCTTGGATATTTTTCTTATAACAGATGGTTTTTACCCAAGGGGTTTTTCACCATCTATATATTGTAAATGAGTACCTCATCAGGCCATGTTGTCGGGACTCATCCTTTTATTGTTTAAAGAGGACAATCTTTGCCATTAGAAAAAAAGCCTCTTCCTTATTTATTTTTTGATTGATGGCTTTTCCCATTGGTTTTTTACCATCTCTTCAAAAAATATATCATTATACATGAGTACCTCATCAGGCCTTGTTTCTAGGACTCATTTGTACAAACCACCCCTAGTATCACTTAAGGGGGGATGTTAGAATAAATGAATATTCTCTTAAGTTCTACCAGGATAGACACACTTGAGATTTCACTCCTCCATGTGTCAGGTGAACTCTCAGTGGTTTCTTCATCAGACTTGATGAGTTGTTCCACTCCACCATGTGTTAGGTGAACTCTCAGTGGTGTCTTCATCAGACTTGATAAGTTGTTAGAATCCAATGGCTCTCAATGATCAAATTTGCTATTTATACAAAGTTTATCCCTGGAATAAATCAATCAGTTCTATTTTGTTTCTTCAAATCTTGTAATGATTTGTAATTCTACTATTGGAAATTCTAACAAGTTTAATAAGATATTCTAAAGAAAATATTCTAACAGTTGAAATATATTTTAACAAAATATTACCTCTTTATAAAAATAACAATCCAAATTTGAAATTTTTTATGCAATATAAATAAGTGTTAACCTCCCAAAGAATTATGTTGTAGTTTTATTTATTTATGATATTTTTATGCTTAAACCCGACAAACCATACTATTCTATGGTTTAATGTAAATAGTATGTATATTTATGACACAATTCTTCATGCATCCACAACTTATATTTTTCTATGGTAATGTATATTTTATTGGATTTTTATAGAGGATTTAAATTGGTGGATCTATATATATAATACCACAAATTAAAGCTTTTTACTACACTATATTTTTATAATATTTTTATTAATTGCATGCATGGTCTTGATGTTTATGCCTAACTCCGTGACTAAGAATTGTACATCATTGCATAATAACTCTAGGTTTTTCTACTAAATATAATTCATGTACATTGAATTTCCTCTAATTGGTATCATAGAAATAAGTTAGACATCCACTACTCTCATGACCAATTTTGCACATGATACCTAAAATTATTCATTTTTGAATACTAGTCCTCCAACAAGGTAGTCAAGAGGAATGGATTGAACCCTAACTTTGGTATTAGGGACATATGATACAACCCTACTAGTATCAAGAGTGTATGATCAACATAGTAAATTAAGGCCAAGAAAGTTTCCAACTCATGGAGATCTTGAAAGCAAGATTTGGCATGAAAGGTTTAGTCATCTTAGTTACAACTACCTAAAGGAATTGAGCACCCATGAAATGGTAATAGGCTTACCACAAGTCTCTTCTATTGATGGAGTTTGTCTTGTATGTGTTCTTGGAAAGCAACATCAAGATCCTTTCCACCCAAGTAGTTCTCTAAAAACTTCATCCCCTCTAGAATTAATCCATAGTGACTTGATGTCTTTTCCAGAACCTTCTTTCAAAGGAGCAAAATATGCTCTAACCTTTATTGATGACTTTTCTAGAAGAACCTAGGTCTACTTCCTAAAATATAAAAGTGATGTTCTATACCACTTCAAAGTCTTCAAAGCCTTAGTTGAAAATCAGGGCTCTTGCAATATCAAGAAAATTCACACAGATAATGGAGGGAATATTGTAGTAATGAGCTCTCCATATTTATATCAAATAATGGCATCATTCATCAAAATTCTATCTGCTATAATCCTCAGAAAAATGGCTTTGTAGAAAGGAAAAACCAGACATTAAAGGAAATGGAAAATTGTATGCTCCATTCAAGAGATCTTCCAAAAGTGTTTTGGGCATAAGCTATTAACTGTGCCAATTATATTTAAAACCGCACACCTCATAAAGCTCTTGATCATTTAAATACTGAAGAAGCATGGACTGGTTCAAAACCAGATGTTTTCTTCTTTAATATTTTTGGGTGTACTTCTTGGGCACACATACCAAAGAATAAAAAGAAGGCTCTAGATAATAAAAGTAGAAATATCATCTTTATTGGTTATTCTAAGGAAATAAAAGCACACATACTCCTTGATCCCTCAACTCATGAGGTATTTTTCATAGGAATATCCAATTTGATGAAACATTCCCTCATAAATATCCTCAACTCTCCTCTTCCTCCATTGATCCTTCTCCTATAATAGAACCTCAATATTTTTTTTTTTTTTTGGTGGTGGCCACAAGGGGTAAACAGACTGTGACCACGAGGGAACCATTACATAACATATCCGCAACATGTGAGGTGAGAGATTTGAACCTGGGCCTCTCAACAACTAGAGAGGTTTAACTACCCACTTGCTCTCCAACTCCTCTACATGGGCGGATAAAACTAATTTATAGTGGAAAACACCCCTTTCGAGGTGCCACTTTCAACAGGTTGGGCATAGGAGGAATGGAGCCTTGTCGGCCTCTACCAGCACATAGGACATTCCTAACTATACCATATATCTACAGGATGGAGACAAGGGGAATGGAACCTGGGTCGGCCTCTACCAACACCCAGGACATTTACCACTACACCACAACAAGCAGATAGTAGAACCTCAATATTATGAAGAACCAAATCTAGAGGTTAACTTAGAGATTAATAATAAATATGAGGAACCTGTAACTCCAACTCAATGTCTTTCCACTCCTTCCACTCCTTCCACTATGCCAAAATGGGCCCGCACCATTGTTAAAGAAGCTACTCCTTACATCCAAAATCTTCCATCATCTAGATCAACCAACTCCATAGGCATTGGTCTTGTTTATCAGTCTATTTCCTCTGATCTTCAACCCTTCAAATAAGCAACTGGTATTAAATAATGGAATGATGTCGTGGAAAATAAATTCTCTTCCTTAATGAAAAACAAAACTTGGGATTTAGTTCCCTTTCCTAAAGGAAGGAAATTAGTTCGTTGTAAATGTATTTATAGAACAAAGTATGGTCCTAATGGAGAAATTTATAAACATAAAGGTTTCCTAGTAGCCAAAGGTTTCTCTCAAATTAAGGAAATTGATTATGCTGAAACCTTTGCTCTAGTTGCTAAAATGGATTCTGTAAGACTGGTTCTTGCTATGGCTACTTTCCAAAAGTGGCTTGTCTTTCAAATGGATGTAAAAAGTGCTTTATACATGTGGATTTAAAGGAAGATATATACATAGAAAAACCTTCTAGTTTCACTCAAGACTCCTCTCTTGTTTGTAGGCTAAACAAGTTTCTCTATGGCCTCAAAGAAGCTCCTAGAGCTTGGTATGAAAATATGGACTCAGTACTTCTTTCCATATTTTTTTTCTCATTGTGAGTCTAATAACACAGTCTACATTTGAAGAGATGAAGGATAAATCATCATTCTTGTTTTATATGTTCATGATATTCTAATAATTGGTAGTACCTTCAATCACATTCATACTATAAAAGACTCCCTCTCTGAAAAATTTGATATGGCTGATCTAGGTTTAGCTCATTACTTCCTTGGGATCCAAATAAATCAAAAAAATGTAGGTATTTCATTGTGTCAACAAAAATACACTCTAGATCTTCTTCAGAGGTTTAAAATGTCATATTGCAAACATTCTCCTACATATTTTCAATCTGACATAAATCTGAGTACTTCCTGCTCATCCCCTCTATGTGATGTAACTATATACTGTCAGCTTGTAGGGATTCTATTATACCTTACTCATACTCGTCCAAATATATCATATGTTGTTGGCCTCATATTAGATTCTCCCATCAACCTCACTTTAGTCATTGGCAAGCAGCAAAAAGAATCCTTCACTACTTGCAATGAACTACTCAATTTGGGCTCTTATATAAGGGAAAATCCATGGATATCATTGGCTACATAGATTCAGATTCATAAGGTTTAGTAGAAGACATATGTTCAACTTATGGCGATGTATTTTATCTTGGTTCTTCGCCAATAGCTTGGTTATGCAAAAAATAACAATCAGTAGCCTTATCATCTACAGAGGCAGAATATAGGATAGTAGTTTTAGAAAGTCAGTAAGCTCTTTGGCTTCATCAAATTCTAAGGGAATTTGGTTTTTCCCATGACAAGCCTATAACTATTTTGTGTGACAATCAGAGCATAATTCACATTGCACGAAATCTAGTTGAGCATCAATGCACCAAGCACATTGAGATACATATGCACTTCATTCGATAGCACATTTAGAATTGGAATATATACTTGGACTATATTCCAACTGAGGAGCAAATTGTAGATATCTTCACCAATTCATTTCCTTCTCCGCGTAACATATAGTTGTGAGAGAAACTTGGAGTAATACAACTACATGGACATAGAGATATTCCACCTCTCCTTTTAGTATTTTATTATTTGGAGGATGGTTTTTTCCCTTGTGGTTTTTTCATCATCTCTCCAAAAGTGTATATTGTTCATAAGTACCTAATCAGTCCAAGTTTTCGGGACTCATTCTTTTTTTGTGTAGAGAGGAAAATCTTCACCATCCGAAGACATGCCTCTATCTTGAATATTTTTCTTATAAAATATGTTTTTTCCCCAAGGGGTTTTTTACCATATATATATTGTAAATGAGTACCTCATCAGGCCATATTATCGGGACTCATACTTTTATTATTTTAAGAGGATAATCATCACCATCAGAACACAAGCCTCTTCCTTATTTATTTTTTGATTGATGTCTTTTCCTAGCGTGTTTTACCATCTCTTCAGAAAAGAAATCATTGTACATGAGTACTCCATCAGGTCTTGTTGTCAGGACTCATTTGTACAAACGACCCCTAGTATCACTTAAGGGGGGGTGTTAGAATAAGTGAATATTCTCTTAAGTTATACTAGGATAGACACACTTTAGTTTCCACTCCTCCATGTATCAGGTGAACTCTCAGTGGTGTCTTCATCAGACTTGATGAGTTTTTGCAGTCCTCCATGTGTTAGATAAACTCTCAGTGGTGTCTTCATTAGACTTCATGAGTTGTTGTAATCCAATGACTCTCAATGATCAACTTTGCTATTTATACAAAGTTGATCCCTGGAATAAATCAATCATTTCTATTTTGTTTCTTCAAATATTGTAATGATTTGTAATTCTACTCTTGGAAATTCTAACAAGTTTAATAAGATATTCTAAAGAAAATATTCTAATATTTGAAATATATTTTAACAAAATATTACCTCTTTCTAAAAATAACAATCCAAATTTGAATATTTTATGCAATAGAAATAAGTGTTAACCTCCCAAAGAATTATGTTGTAGTTTTATTTATTTATGATATTTTTATGGTTAAAATTGACAAGCCATACTATTCTATGGTTTAATGTAAATAGTGTGTATATTTATGACACATTTCTTCATGCATCCACAACTTATATTTTTTTATGGTAATGTATATTTTATTGGATTTTTATAGAGGATTTAAATTGGTGGATCTATATATATAATAACCATAAATTGAAGCTTTTTCATACACTATATTTTTATAGTATTTTGATTAATTGCATGCATGGTCTTGATGTTGATGCCTAACTCCGTGAATTGTACATCATTGCATGAGCCACTCTAGGTTTTGCTACTAAAGATAATTCATGTACATGGAATTTCCTCTAATGGGTATCCTAGAAATAAGTTAGACATCCACTATTGTCATGACCAAATTTGCACATGATACCTAAAATTATTCATCTTTGAATACTAGTCCTCCAACAAGGTAGTCAAGAGTAATGGATTGAACCCTACCTTTGGTATTAGGGACATATGATACAACCCTTCTAGTATTAAGAGTGCATGATCAACATAGTAAATTAAGGCTAAGAAAGTTTCCAACTCATGTGCCCTCTACTCTAAAAAACATTGTATTTGAAGTCTCTCCTACAACGATAACTAGACAAACTTATTAATTAACTTTCCAATTTCATATGTAAATCTAGTCTTAACCAAAAAATAGCCAAAATAGTTAGACTAAAAAATATGATCAACAAGCAAAAGAACCATCACAAGCTAAAAGTTATAACATACAATAAAATACACTATTATGAATGTGATGCTTTATGGAGAAAGTGCCATTGTGATACAAAAGCTTTATTGATTGGAAAAACTGCTAGTGCAATAGGGACATCATTACATAGAAGCATTACCCTTTTCTTTGGATATGTTTTTTCAGAAAAAATGTAAAATTGCTTGAGTTTCAAAGTACATACCTAATGTACATTTCATCCTTCTACTATTGTCATTATCATGTAAATTACCTGATGTGTAAGTCTTGCTTAGTTGATCTCATAATAAAATGAATGTTTAAAAATACAAAATTGAAGTTGGAATATTAATAAACTCAAAGTATATTTAGATATATTCATTTTAACTAATATTAATAGCAACTTGTCTCTCACAACAAGTTTTATAGGTAGGATATGAAAAAATAAACTTGTCTTGTCTATGAATCATCTTTAAAACTATAGAAAATATAAATAGCTTGGAATTATAACATTATAATAACAATGGAGAGGGGAGGGCTCTGGTCCCTCTCCTGCTCCCCCTCCCATGGCTCCTGGTTTCTGCCCAGTCCCTGGCTCAACCCAGGTCATCCCTCCCGGGGAGTGGTTGTTTGCAGATGATCTCCTGGGGGGAGATCCTTCTCCACTATCTGCGCCCCTCCCGACCGGCTAGGGTTTCCTT
Organism: Wollemia nobilis; assembly: GCA_028583015.1. Classification (NCBI taxonomy): domain Eukaryota; kingdom Viridiplantae; phylum Streptophyta; class Pinopsida; order Araucariales; family Araucariaceae; genus Wollemia; species Wollemia nobilis. Next base: position 2,293,177 of record JAQPPZ010017149.1, on the reverse strand, counting down.
GGTTGTTTTTTTGGACTGGTGCTTCCCAGGGATCCCTGTTTGGTTGGGGATCCCTTCCCTTTTTCCCTCAGGCTTCCCCCTAGGGTTTTTTGTAGGTGATTCACGTGGATCTGGTCCCCTGCATTTCTCAGTGCGGTGGAGGTGACGGTTTAGGGTTTGGACAACTTCCCCCTTTTTCTTGTGAATCCTCGATAGGCTCTGTGCTTGGACGGGATTCTTGGTCCCTGCTGCTGGGATCCTCTTCTATTTTCCCGGGGCGGGTTCCTTGTGGTGCAACTCTCTGGTCACTTCCTGATGGACTGGATCCTCTCTGTGCTGGCTGTCGGCTTCCTACAGGATGGCTCTCGCTGAACTGAATGTTTTCCCGATGGGCGGGATGGTTTCTCCATAGGGCGGGATCCGCCAAATCCACCGATTTTCCCGTGAGGCGGGATCCTTTCTTTTCTGCTGGTTTCCCGAATGGCGGGATTTCCTTGTTGCTTCCCGTTAGGCGAGACTGTTTGTGGTGGTTTTGACTGCTTCCCTCGAGGTAGGATTTTATTGTAACGGTTTTTCTTTGCTTCCTGCTAGGCGGGATCTTCTCGATGGTGGTTTTTGGCTACTCCCCGCTGAGCGGGATCTCCAAAACTACTTTTTTTCTTATTTGTTTGTTTCCCGCCGAGAGGGATTGTTTCATGCTTACTGTTACCGTTGGGCGGGATTTCTGTTTTGGTGTTCAGTTTCAAGGGATTGATGCCCTAGGCCCATTGCTTATGTAATCAGGTTTTGGGATCCTTGTTAAAACCCGCTATAAATACAAACACATAATTATAAAAAAAAAACATTATAATAACAATAATTTTCAAAATCAATATGGAATAAGTATTTTCACAACATAAACTAAGATCTAAAACCTATCCATAAATTATAATAGCTTAAGAAAATATGAGGAGTAAAGAGTCTCACCTTTAAGTTGTTCTAGATATTAGGAGAAATTCAAATAATTGAACATTTTAATAAAATTAAAATTGGATCAATATGAAGATATTTCTTTTAGAGAATCTCTAATTTAGAGTAAGTATGTCCTACAAAGAATAAGTAATTATTTTGCTAGTCATGAACAAAATAATGAATAGGTACATGTGAATCTTTAAAAAGAAGTAGATGAGTCACCAAAATAATTTAAATTATGATATAATTAAGCATAGACCATATAGTTAATATATTAATTCAATAGATACCAATAAAATTTTCATAGCTTAAATATTGGATCAAAAGTACAAATTGAGTTCAGAATATTCCATCACCTATGAAATGATATTTTTTTATCATATTTTGTAGTTTGAAACTTATATACACATTATGGACCATGATTTTTGGACTTCCATACTAACCTATAGAAGTATAGGTTTTGACAAATATTAGTAAAAACAATAAAAATAATGCAAGTAATACTTACTTCCTCTAGAGAAAGAAATCTATGTGTACATGGACATGTGTTGCCATGGATATTTCAACATCATATGATTTAATACACTCAATTTTCATGGATCTTTTTATGCTTAATAAATAAGTTGATGTTATTATTAGTAAATTATTTCAAAGTAGATTTATATGTGGTTCAAAATTAACTTATCTAATAATCATCCATGTTATCTACCTTTTGGATGATAATTTTTTATCCATAATGTTGTGGTTAAGTAAATATTGGTTGGAATTAAATGTTAAGAGCTAGTTTATTTTTTATTTTGACCCTTTTTTTTAAAGAAAATATTCTCACATTTAAAATATATTTTAACAAAATATTCTCTTTCTAAATATTATAGTCAAGGTTTGAATATTTTTATGTAATAGAAATAAGTGTTAGCCTCCCCAAGAATTATGTTGTAGTTTCATTTATTTATGATATTTATATGATTAAACTTGACAAGCCATAGAATTCTATGGTTTAAAGTAAATAGTATGTATATTTATGACATAGTTCTTCATGCATCCACAACTTATATGTTTTATATGGTAATGTATATTTTAATTGGATTTTTATAGAGGATTAAAATTGGTGGATCTACATATATAATACCCATAAATTAAAGCTTGTTCCTACACTATATTTTTATAATATTTTGATTAATTTCATGCATGACCTTGATGTTGATGCCTAAATCCATGACTAAGAATTGTACATCATTGAATGATCCAATCTAGGTCTTGCTACTAAATATAATTCATGTACATCGAATATCTTCTAATGGGAATCCTAGAAATAGTTAGACATCCACTAGTATCATGACCAAATTTGCACATTTGTACCTAAAATTATTCATCTTTGAAGACTAGTCCTCCACCAAGTTGGTCAAGAGGAATGGATTGAACCCTAACTTTGGTTTAGGGATATATGATACAACCCTACTAGTATAAGAGAACATGATCAACATCGTAAATAAAGGCTAAGAAAATTTTCAACTCATGTGCCCTCTACTCTAAATAATATTGTGTTTGAAACCTCTCCTACAACCATAAATAGACCTAATTATTACTTACCTTCTCAATATCATATGTAAACTTAGTCTTAACTAAAAAATAGCAAAAAAAAATTAGACTAAAAAAATACCGTCAGTCATTGTGATACAAAAGCTTTATTGATTGGAAAAAGTGCTAGTGCAATAGGGACATCATTACATAGAAGCATTACCCTTTTCTTTGGATATGCTTTTTTAGACAACATATAAAATTGGTCTAGTTTCAAAGTACATACCTAAGGTCAATTCCATACTTCTACTATTGGCATCATCATGTAATCTACCATGATGTGTAAGTCTCGCTTAGTTGGTCTCATAATGAAATAAACGTTTAAAAATAAAAAACCAAAGTTGGAATATTATTAAACTCAAAGGATATGTAAATATAATAATTTTAATTAATATTAATAGCAATTTGTCTCTCACAAAAAAATTGGTAGGTAGACTATGAAAAAATAAACTTGTCTTGTCTATGAATCATCTTTAAAACTATAGAAAATATAAATAGCTTGGAATTATAACATTATAATATCAATAATTTTTAAAATCAATATGGAATAAGTATTTTCACAGTATAAACTAAGATCTCAAACCTATCCACAAATTATACTAGCTTAAGAAAATATGAGGAGTGAAGAGTCTCACCTTTAAGTTTCTTGTTATAGATGTTAGGAGAAATTAAGAGAATTGGGCATTCTAATAAAATTAAAATAGATTCAAAATGAAGACATTTCTTTTAGAGGATCTCTATTTTGGAGTAAGGATGTCCTACATATAGGAAGTAATTATTTTGTTATTCATGAACAAAACGAGGAATAGGTATATGTCAATCTTTATCAAGAAGTAGATGAGTCACCAAAATGATTATAATTATGATATAATAAAGCATAGACCATATAGTTAATAAATTAATTCAATAGGTACCAACCAAATTTTTATATGTTAAAAAATGGATCAAAAGTACAAATTGAGTTCACAATATTCCATGACTTATGAAATGATATGTTTTATCATATTTTTTAGTTTAAAACTTATATACACATGGCGGATCATGATTTTTGGAGTTCCATACTAACCTATAGAAGTATAGGTTTTGACAAATATTAGTAAAACCAACAAACATCATGCAAGTAACACTTACTTCCTAGATGATTTATAGAGTTGATGCCCAAATTTCATTATGGTAGCTTTATTAGGCTAAATACACAATAGCTTAATGTAACAATTTTACCTATAAATGCAAGCTCAAGGTATCATTGATATTGAATGCTACAAGTGTGCTTAAAAATATGTTTACAAAATAAAAAATGCACCATCAAAAATACACTTTTTAAAATTAATTTTACTACCCTTTAATTTTGTAAAATTATATTCACTATACTTAATTTGCATTTATTTTTGCTCACAAATACTCTAAAAATTTGTAAAATTATTAATCTTTCTAGGATAGTAAGATTAAAATATGGTCTTTATAAATTTGAATTCCTTGATGTTTACTTTTTATTTATTTAATTATTTGTACTTTGATTTAAATTATCATCTCTTCGATATTTTATGAATTAAAAAAAAAGGACAATTTAAAAAAATATAGAAAATTAAACCTCGGATCTTCAAATTTTTTGGCTTCCACAATTGCCTTGATGCCACTCAAGATGCTTTGCCTCCATGTAGTTTCGGTACCTCTGCAAGTAGTTAACCGTATGCTCCCTCTGCATTTAGCACCCATCAACCATATTTCTCCTTGCAAAGTCAGAGGCAGATTTTCAGCCCATGAACTTACTTTTTTATACTAAAATTACATTCGTATAATTTCCTTCCTTGTAACATTTGGGAGGCTTAGTGTTACATTTCTGCCACACAACCTCAGGTCAAACCAACAATTGAGAATGCTTCACAAACCCAAAAACAAATAAACAGCAAGAGAAAGCGAAGAATGGGATTTGGAGTTGTTACGTTGAACACTAGTACAAGGTTAGTACACGGTCCATCCCAACTTGTTGTTAACGGCTGTCTCCAACGCTATGGGAAGGCACCACAGAAGAGTAATGCCACCTCAGCAAGGGCATAAGGAGCACCCAATCCAAGTTTGAATCTCTTGCAAGGCATCTCTCTCTTCACGTTCATGTGGTTGCCGCTGCATTATCCCCGCCATCCTCGTGATTGACGTCTACGACAGCTGTCGCCTAAATGCGCTGGGCCGCCCTGTCCGTCATTCCCCAGGGACACGGCCAATCCGACGGCCTCAAGTCCTTCGTTCCCTGTGTTGAAGCCCTTATCTCCGACTGCCTCGACTAGTTCGGCTCCGTTTTCTCCGTTTGCCCTGGCGTCTTCCGTTTTCTCTTAGGATAATCCATTGGCACTCACATCTGTCTACTAATCCTCGTGTCTATCAAATGAGACAAACACGAGACACGACAGAGGATTCGGAGGACTTCCTAGTACAAAATAGATAGTAAACTGTTTAAATTATTATTATTATTATTTTATATATAAAATTAATTAAGAGAAATTTAAGAGTAAAAAACATAACATTTATAATTTAGTTTTTTTTGGTTATTAGTCAAGTAGTAAGTTAACTTAGCAAATCAACTATGTTATTATTGGACATAAGACAATTGGAACAAGACCCTCTAACATCTTTTTTTATGATTAAAATTAAAAACTGCACAAGAATAAAAACAAAAAATAATATCTTTATTAAAACTTAAAAAAAAAAAACAACGCAAAAGCCAAAAATAAAATCAAACATAAAAAATAACAAAAAACCCAAGAATATTAAAGGCAAATGCAAGAATATTAAACTCACGATGGGATAATATAACATGAAAGTAGATATGGATGTACTACCATTAGGAGGATGTGACATTGTTTTGGAGTACAATGGTTATGAACGCTCAACAAAATTCAATGGGACTTTGAAGAATTATGGATGCAATTTATACAAAACAACCAAACTTACATAGTTCAAGGTTTAAAAACAGGTCCCACACAAATCATAAGTTCCCATAGAATGGAAAAGATTCTTCGAAAAGGAGGAAGAGGAATGGTTGCCCAAATATTTTCCTCGCAAAACACAACCGAAGAGCAACCAGAGGCACCCGAAGTAATAGAACTCCTGAAGAAATATGATAAAATATTCAAAGAACCAAAGGGATTACCGCCACAATGAAGCCATGATCATGTTATTCAATTACTTCCCAGACACCAACCTCCTAATATCAGACCTGATCGATATCCATACTTACAAAATATGGAAAAAAAAAAATTAGTACAAGACCTACTAAGGCTAGGAGTTATTCAACCTAGTAGAATCCCCTACTCTTTACCAGTCATATTAGTAAGAAACAAGGATGGATCATGGCACTTATGTGTGGATTTTCGCACCCTCAACAAAATAATGATTAAAGACAAATTTCCTATTCCAGTCATTGATGAACTACTCGATGAACTAAATGGAGCAGCGTATTTTTCTAAACTCAATTTACAATCTGGTTACCACCAAATTCGAGTTAAAGAAAGTGATATACCCAAAACTACTTTTCGCACCCACGAGGGACATTATGAATTCTTGGTGATGCCTTTTGGCCTCACCAATGCTCCATCCACATTTCAAAGTCTTATGAACAAGGTATTTTCTCCATTCCTTTGAAAATTCATATTAGTTTTCTTTGACGATATTTTGATTTACAACAAAATATGGGAAGAACACTTAACACATATAACACAAGCACTCAAAATCTTGGACGAAAATCAATTATACGTAAAGAGATCAAAGTGTTCCTTTTGGAAGCTAGGAAATTGAATAACTTGGACATATGATCTCCAAGGAAGGAGTTAAAGTAGACCCACACAAAATTGAAGATGTGGAAAATTTGCGAATTCCAAAAACTCTAAAAGGGTTGCATGGGTTCTTAGGATTAACAGGCTATTATCGAAAATTTGTTAAGGATTATGGGAAAATAGCAGCACCTTTAACATCCCTACTTAAAAAATAATACCTTCATATGGTCTCCAAAAGCTAATGAAGCTTTCATGACTTTGAAAAATACCATGTGTACCACCCCTATCCTAGCTATGCCATATTTTTTCCAACCATTCATTATTGAAAGCAATGCTTCTGAATTGGGAATGGGAGCGGTGCTCATGAAAAATGATAAATCCTTAGCTTTTACTAGTAAAGCATTTTCAAAAAAGAATTTAGCACATTCTACTTATGAAAAAGAAATGTTAGCTATGGTCTATGCTATCCAACATTGGAGACCATACATTATTGGAAAACATTTCATTATCCGCACCGATCAACAAAGCCTAAAATACCTTCTTGAACAACAAATAACTACCACAGAACAACAAAAGTGGGTAACAAAATTATTAGGCTATGATTATGAAATCATATACAAAAAAGGGAAAGATAACATGGCCGCAGATGCACTTTCCAAAAAAGTTCAAAGAAACTTCACAATTACATGCTTTTTCCTACCCCATCCTTACATGGATCGAACAAGTCAAGGATGAATGATATACAGACCCTACTATAGACACCATAATTCAACAACTACAACAAAATCCCATAAGCAAACCCAACTACTCTTGGCAAGGTAACACGCTCCATTACAAAGAACGGTTGGTCCTCTCACCTACATCAATTTATTGTCCACAACTTCTACATAAGTTACATGCCACACCTACCATAGGCCACTCAAGATTCCTAAAAACCTAAAAAATAGTGATTAAATCATTTTATTGGCAAGGGATGAAAAATTATATCATGAAGTTTGTTAATGAATGTGAAACGTGCAAAAGAAATAAAGGGGAAACCGTGGCAACATCGGGCCTTCTTCAACCCCTACCCATACCAACCAAGACATGGGATGATATTTCTATGGATTTCATTGAAGGCCTTCCAAAATATGTAGGAAAAATGATAATCCTAGTGGTGGTTTATCGTTTATCTAAATACGCCCATATTTTTCCAATAGCTCACCCCTATACTGCTAGTACTATTGCTCAAATATTCCTTTATAATATTTTCAAATTACATGGTATGCCTTCCACTATGGTTAGTGATCGTGATCCCACTTTCACTAGTAACTTTTAAAAGGAATTATTTAAACTCCAAGGTACACAACTTTGGATGAGCTCCACTTACGACCCCCAAATGGATGGTCAAACTGAAATTGTCAATAAATTCTTAGAAACTTATCTCTGATCCTTTTTTCCACAAAACTCCTTCACTGGGTTAAATGGATTCCACTAGTTGAATGGTGGTATAATATCACATATCATACCACCATAAAAATGACCACTTTCAAAGCATTATGTGGCCAAACACCTCCATATATAACCTCCTATCTTCCAGGTAATACAAAAGTGTCAGTAGTAGAGATAGAACTGGTCACTCGAGATAATATCATTCACACTCTGAAGGATAATCTACAAGTCACTCAACACCGCATGAAGCAAAAAACGGACCAACATCACACTGAAAGGGTTTTTGAAGAAGAAAATATGGTATTCATCCACCTTCAACCATATCATCAAACATATTTGAAAATAAAAGGGTCACAAAAATTAGCACCAAAATTTTATGGCCCTTATAAAATTTTACAGCTTATTGGACCTATTTCATATAAGTTGGAGTTACCAGATTTTTCCAAAATACATCTAGTATTTCATGTTTCTTGCCTCAAGGTTGTAATAGGTACTAACATCGTTACGCAAACTAAACTTCTAAAAATTTTCAATAATGGAGCTCTCATGATTGAACCAAAAGCTATCCTAGATCGACGTATATGTCGCCTCTGCAACCGCACCATCATTGAGGTGTTGATTCAATGGAGAGGTCTACAACCCGAGGATGCGATTTGGGAGACACTCCAAATTCAGCAACAATTTTCACAATTCCAACTTTAAGGACAAAGCTTTTTCAAAGGAGAGTGGCATGTTAGGACCCTCCTAACATAACTTTTAATCCTTTTATATTATATTATGTTATTAAGGGACATATCCCTTCACCATTCACAACTCTTAGTAGATATAAATAGGGCATTGAGGATGTTCCAAAGGGCATCCAAGAACATTATTTCATTATATAATATATTGTAGGTTTACCTCCAATACAACAACGATTCAACATTAAAGACGATTCTTTCACATTTCAATTCATATTCTTACCTAGTAGTTTCATAACACACAAAGGCAAGGTCATTGAATTTTCCTTTGACTCAATTTTCTTTCCATCTATCCTACACACAAGTTAATGGCACATACACAATTTCTTAAAAAAACTTTAAATATTTATCAAAGGAATCTCGCAGATTAAAATAACATAAATCTATCTTATTGCAAAGTAGCTTGTACAATTACAATATGGAATATTCCTCACAACTCTATTTCCCTCAGTCATTCTCTCCACTGCAATTGCTCCCTCTTTTATTTCTTCGTCATTTCCCTGTCATTCTCTTTTTTTTCTACTTCCATTAGTTTTGCCATTCATCTTATCTTTCTGTGTCCATCATTTCTCCTTCATCTAATTAATTTTACTCTTTATTTTATAGAATTCCCTCTTTCTCATAGTGTTGTCTCTTCTTCATCCAGATGTTCCATATTTCCCTCTTCCCTATTGGTTCAACTTTCTCTCCCTTTCTTTTCTTTCAAGTTTGTCATCTCATCTCCATGGCAATAAATTTTTAATGTTTTTTTTACACAGGGGTGACAGTTACCCTCCTCATAACAATTTGGATGCTTCCACATCATACTCATTAGGTAAGAGAAAATTTTCCATGAGCTCCCACTCATGAACATTAATTTTTATTCCAAGTTATTACCATTTTAGCTAGGTTATCTCCATAAGACAAACTCTTTTGTCTTGTCTTGGTCTTTCTCTAATAACTAAACCTCAACTTATAGAATGCACTTAGCATTTGTTTGACCTTGTCTCATTGCATCATATTCATCTAACCACAATCGACATGTACTCTATTTGTGACTATATTTTTGTACCCACACCTCCCTTTTGAGTGATTATATCCTCCACAACTCTCACAAGGATGTAATTTCTAACACCTAATTGAAACATATCCAAAATATGCACAATAACTACAACCCATCCTAGGACCTTCATCCTCTGTATTGTTCTCTTCTCATAAAATTGGTCTCAATGCTTCCTATTAGACCTACATACCCAATGCCTTAATTCCTTGGCCTTATTTCTTATATTATGAGCATTTGCACACCTTGCCCATATCTTCCCAGTCCTTTATCATTGTATCCCATTCTTCTAATCAACTTGGAGCTAATGCATTTTGTGTGATTTTCAAAGCATCCAAACTCTTTATTACCACACTAATATCAATCATCATAAAAATATCCTTCACTACACTCTAAAGCACCATTTTCACTATCAACTCTAACAATATGGCCTTTTTCATGAAAAAAATGACCTGATGAGGCTCATCTTTCTCTACTATCTCTTTAACACTTATTTTCTCCTTTTATTTCTCCTTATTTTTAGTTGGAATTGTTGCATTATCATCTTCATCATCACTTGTATTTGTGACTTGGAGCATTGGTCTATTTCCCATGCTTATTCTCTCACTTGTATCCACCCTTTTCTACACTTGTTTCACAACTTCTTTCAATATTGGCTTTTTTCCATTCAACTTGATCTCATAACCTTACAACTAGTGACATAGGCTATATACCTCGTCCCTATGCTTATTCTCTTTCATATTTCTATCTTTTCCTCCTCATTCTCCATTGGTGTCATTTGATAGACTTATTATGTAATCTCAATCCAATACTAGAATTATTATGATGACCAATGATCTTCATGAGTGGAAACTCATATTTTGAAATAATTTTTGCATACTCTTCCAAATAATTCTTCACTTCATGGGGTATTTCATCCCAATTTTTCATTATACTTCTTCTATGGTCTTAGCAATGAAATCAAAACATGCTTCCTTTTCCTTCATTTCCTTCAAGAATTATTTTTCCACACCTAGGCATACTATAGGACTGTTGTCCAACTTTTCTTCTTTGTATTTCAATAGACTTAATGTGTACCTCTTACCATCCCTCTCAATAGTATAGATATTCACCCTACCATTATGCACTTTATTTCTATTAAACTACCATGTTCTTATAAGAAATATCCATAGGAATAACAAACATAGTATCTCATACATAGGCATGCCATCACATAGTATCTCATCCCTATAAGAACCAATTTGGAGGACTATCTTATATTGTTCAGTCACAAAAATTTGATATCCACTTTCCAACCATGATACCTTTTATGAACTTGTTTCTTCAATCCTCTTCAAACCAAGATTTCCTACCATATATGTAGACACTAAAATATCCATACTCCTATTATCCATAACCACCTTGTAACATTTCCCTTAAAATTTACACATTGTCTTGAACAAGTTCTTTCTTTTTTTAGGTTCATGCATCTATTTTGTTGGTTTTAACAATACTCTCTCCATAATAAGGGATTATATTTGTGATTCCTCTATGTGCTTTGGTGAAACAATATTTTCTTCACTTGGTAGTGCAATTTGGTTATATGATTACCTTCCATAACCACTAATCTATTATTCTTGAGGACACTCAAATGAGCTATGTCAATATTCTAAGCACCTATAGCAGTTGCCAAAAAACCCATGACCTCTATCTCTACCAAATTGATCTCATCATCTTGACAATTCATCATTTGTTTAGGTACTTCAATGGAAATCACTTTGAGAAGTAATAACTTCTCCTTCTAGCAAATGCCACCCTCTACCATCATTTGATTGTTTTATTCCTTGATAGAACCTTCGTCTTCCTCTTTGATTACTTTGGTGCATTTGAAAAAACATATCCATTGTCTTTAAGGTATATTGGTAGGCTTCTTCTATCCTCATTCTTATCATGCTAGCTTCATCTTGCATGGATAGTCTTAGTCCATTCATGTATTTTTACTCTAATGGTCAACTTATAGAATTCCTCCATATACTCTTTCACTCTTCGATCCTTTTACTTGAGATTTTAAAGTCTTCCAAAAAACCTTGTTTGATAATATAATGGATGAATTTGGCCTTCAATTTGGCAACCATTTCTCCCATGTCTTAATATTTTGTGTTTTTCTATTTGAACAGGGTTCCACCACAAGGACACATGCTCCTTTATTTTGATGAAATTCATCTTCTTGGGGTATTTTGTTACTTCAAAATAAAAATATTTCTCCATATCTACAATCCAATCAATGCGCTCCTTAGTGTTTAAAGTTCCATTATATGATGGGGTTTCTAACTTTTGTTTACTAACCATTGTTATAAATTTCCCAAAGTAATATTTCTTCTAAATATTCCTCTCACTCTTCATCATAAGCTTCTTGTTGGTCCACTTCTTAACCTTAATTATCACTTATTTCTTATAATTAAATACCCCTCCTTTGGGTAGTTTCAAGTGCATCTAATCAATTGATGATTCTTTATAGCATTTTAGATATATCAATGGCTCAAAAGCTTCATGATATTCTTCTTCTTCATTGTTCTATCATTCCTTTGGAAAGTATTAATGCTCAAGAAACTACTCAATACTAAAATGATGCAGACACCCAACCTACAAAGTCTTTGATCATCAGTGATTCCTATCATACAATGGTACAATTAAAATCGTTCTACAATTTTTTTCTTAGACAAACCTAAAATTTATGGTTTTACACAATACAAACTTTCTCTATTGTATGCCAAAATTATTGTACAACAAATTTTTCCACCATCCAATTGTATGCTCTTCCCATCATTCAAGGTACTCTCTTTGCCACAATTTGAATGGATTATATTTGCCATCATCCAATGTATGGTTTACCTATTGTATAACACTTCAATTCGTATGTTAATTAAAATTACTCAATGATAATATAGAGTTCCAATGGTAGAAAATTCCTTTGTATGATAATATTATTAGATCTTATAATTATAGGGTTTGTAAGATAGTGTTATTTTGGATTTATGACCTCTTCAAATCATACGATTATAGTTTTTTTATGATTAATTTCTCATATCTCTTCCTATTGATAGAAATCATTTATGGTTACATCCTTGTTTGATGGTATTCAAATTTATGATAAAAACCCTTGTACGATTTTCTCTATTGACTATACGATTATGTCTTCCTATCATACAATCATCATATCTATATGACCTCCTTTAATTGTTTATGATGTCTTTCTATCATACAATAATTGTATTTATACAACCTCCTTCGCTCACTATATGATCAAACTAATTATCTTCGTATTGTAATTAATATTCTCTCTATACAACCACTTGTACCACAATTTAATCGTACAATTTTTCTATTGTACGATGATGAAAATAACAATATTTAAAATTGATCTATTAATCAATGTTGTGCTTATTTAGAGCTTAGCTTCTATGGCTTTGTACTCCAACTCATATTATGTCTTCTATCAATTGATGCATTTCTAAGAAACTACTTTATGTAGACACTCAATTTTGATGCACCCTCAAAGAAAAAGATATCAAACAAGATACCAAGCATCAATAGACACTCAATCAACCCAAACCCAAAAATTTGGGCATCATTTTCAACCCTTGTCAAATTTACCACTCATTGGTAAATTAATGAATGAAAAATTTAACACTAAGTGGTAAATTTATAAAATAATTGTTTTTCAAACATAGGCTAATCAAACTAACCATTGGTCAAATTCACTTGTAGCAAATTGGACCATCAATGGAAAATTTTCAAAAAAATGACCAAAATATTTTGGCACGACCCAAGAGCATGTAGATTCCTTTGCACCACTACCTCGTCTATTGTTACATACCAAACCTAGCCATCGGCTAGGTATTCCAAGTGTAAACTTTTCATATATATATTAGATAGATTATTTAAATTAAATCATCGTGTTTTTATCTTTATTCACTGCACTTCGCATTTGCCTTCACGACGGGATCTGCCCTCCTAGTGGCACTGTATTCTTATTCGTGTTTCCATTATTCTAATTCCGTTCGACTTATATTGGTGTTATATCTTGCTGGTAATTTGTGTGTATTCGGCGTAATTTGTGTTACATCTGGATAAGCAACGGACAAGGGTAAGATTACCCTTGCAAGTGGTATCAGATTCCATTCTCGCTCCTGAAGAACCATAGTCCGCAGGCGTCCTCAGATTTCTGCAGGCATATTTTTTGTTTGGCATCCTCGCGTATACGTCCGCACCCGTCCATCGATAGCACACAGCCACAGGCATCCACCGTAGTACGCTACAGCATCCATGCGTCCACCGACAAGACATGCCCACGGCGTCCACCGGCACCGCAGAAATTCAACCATCCTAAAAAATTAACAGTCACCCGATCGTTCGAAAAATTGGCAAAATTAAACCCGGTCCCTCCCGAAGCCGTCAGCCAATCAAAATTCGTGAAATTATTATTATTTCTAGAAAAAACCTAAGGTCTACCTTTAAAATTCCTGCGCTGACGTCAGGTAAATTTTTTTTTCGTACGTTGGTTTGCCTATTTATCCCACATTTAATGTGTTCTGTTTGCGAAAGGGTTTAAAAGCAAAGTGTCACACCTTCTACGTCGTGACTTCGGTCACACGTCGGGAGCTCCTCCGTGCGTAGCAAATCCTTCGGCTCACATCTTGTGTCTAGTTTCGTTCGCTCATCGCATCTCGTGTCTTGTTTCGTCCGCTCATTGTGTTTCGTGTCTTATTATATCTGTGCATCTCATGTCTTATCCCGTTCGCTCGTTGTGTCTCATGTCTTGTTCTGTCTGACCCTCGTGGTTCATTCAAATTCCTCGCATCTTGGTCCTTCGATCATTTCGAACCAGTCTGTCGCCTGTCACCGGTCCTCATTGTTAGTCTATGTCAATCATCCCATTGTCGCCTGTGTCAGTTAGCTTCCGTGTCGTCAGTCGGGTTCAGGTGAATTACACAAAAATCTGTGAAGTCAAGGGTTCGTGCCACATTAAACTCCGCGTCGCAGTTGGAGCGACAGTTGAAGCGGAATCCAATTTTTTTTTTGCCGAACTCAACCAAATTTTTCAGAATTGGACGCTCAAGGATTACTAAGCAAGAAAGTTTGAACAGTGCATGAGTAGAAGTTGGACCAAAGGTCCTGACGGTCGACTAACAAGCTCGGAGACCCCCAATAAAAATGCAAGAAGACCTCATCGAAGCCAAGGTACAAAAAATTCTCCTTCTCCTTTCAAAATTGGCAGTTATAATCCACATCATCCACTGGTAGACCCTATGGCTACTAACCCTCCCCCAACTCATGAAAACATCACACAAGGAGAATCAAGTAACTCGGCCATTACCACGGATGAAACTCTTCGACACTTACTAGATGGTATGCGCCAAATTAATGTCAACCTAACTAACCTATTGAGCACACAAAACCGACCTAATCCCAATACTAATCCCCAAAATCACTCCCATGAACAAAGGAATGAAGAAAATGACGACCAGGATGAAGATTGGGAGCAGCAAAGAGGCAATCCGAATAATTACGGGAATCGCTATCATAGACAGCGATATAACCAAGATCAGGATAGGGATATGGGTTATCACCAACCGAGAGGCCCTAATAATTTTCCACGCATTGATATGCCCACTTTTGAGGGTCATGATCCTCGTGGTTGGATAGCCAAAATGGAAGGCATTCTCGACTTATACCAAATTAAGGATTTTGATAAAGTCCCTTTCGTTGCATCAAAATTAGGCACTGAGGCCTACCAATGGTTCGTATGGCTTAAGCGAGAGAAAGGAGCTACTATTAACTGGAAAAAATTCACTACCTATTTTTTAGAAAGATTTGATGAAGGAGCTACATCGTCATACATAGTAAGACTGTTATCTCTTAAACAAGAAGGATCGGTTAGTGAGTTCGTCTCGGAATTCACCAGTTTACTACCATATACATTAGACCTCAGTCCCGACACAGTGGTAGGAGCTTTTCGCAATGGATTGAAAGAAAATATTAGGGTGGAGGTGGACATTCAAAATCCAACCTCGCTGAACGATTGTATAAGAATAGCCAAGCTGGCTGAGAAGAGAATTCAGTTGTATGCACGACGTGAAACTTATAGTCGTCCTTCGTATCGCAACAATTCCTTTCGTAGAAATGATCAACCATCAAGATACTTTTGCTATAAATGTCGCACTCATCATCCCAGGGAACAAGCATGTGCCCAAAAACAAAACTTTCATATTGAATGCGATCAATATGAAGGAGAAGAGGAAGAAACTTACCACCAAGAAGAACCTATGCAAGAAGAACTACCAAGTACTCTAGAAGAGAAGGAAGAGGATACAATGGCTATCTCCGTGCATGCCCTCATGGGGTTAACCGCCCACCATACCATCAAGGTACCAGGATTTCTCCGCCAGAAAAAGGTGAATGTGCTAATTGATTTCGGCAGTACCCACAATTTTATCGACATCAAAACAGCAAAAGCTTTGAATTTATTCATTAACTCTTCCAACAAAGACAAATTCCAGGTTCTAGTAGCCAACGGGGTGAACGCTCAATGTGTTGGTAGAACATCTCAAGTTTCCATAAAAATGGGAACTTATACCTGGTTTGGATCCCTTTTCGTCATGAATTTAGGGAACTCGGATGTCATTTTGGGAGTTGAATGGTTGGAAACATTAGACACGGTTAGCTTCAATTTCAAAAAATTATTTGTGGAATGGAAGGAAAACGGACGAGTCATTCGCTTACAAGGCATTACTACTCCTCCATCACAAATGGTGAGCTCTCATAGTATGGAGAAGATGTTAAAAAAGGGTGGATATGGATTTATAGCTCAAATTAATTGTTTGGAAAAACAATCTCGAGCAACTTCGGATATTACTGCTCCGGATTTACGAGACATCGTAGCAAATTACGAAGAGGTTTTCCAAGAACCTAAAGGATTACCACCTAAACGATCTCATGACCATGCCATCCATTTGATTCCAGGGAGTGTCCCACCTAACAGTCGTCCTTACCGCTATCCTCAACCACAAAAGACAGAAATCGAACAGATCGTTCAGGATCTGCTAGATCATGGAGTCATTCGTCACAGCACTAGCCCTTATTCCTCACCTGTAGTTTTGGCTCGACGAAAAGATAACTCTTGGCGTATGTGTCCTGATTTTCGTTCTCTCAATAAACTCACTATCAAGGACAAATTTCCTATCCCTGTCATAGATGACCTACTAGATGAGTTGCATGGTGCAAAATTTTTTACAAAATTAGACCTTCGCTCAGGATTTCACCAAATCCGTGTCAGAGAAGAAGATATTCCCAAAACTACTTTTCGTACTCATGAAGGTCATTACGAATTTTTGGTCATGCCTTTTGGTCTCACCAATGCACCATCCACATTCCAAAGTCTCATGAACCAAGTGTTTCGTCCACTCCTCTGTAAGTTTGTGTTAGTTTTCTTTGATGACATTCTCATATATAGCAAAACATGGAAGGATCATTTACATCATGTGGATAAGGCCCTTCACATTTTACACAAAGAAAAATTATTTGTCAAACGTTCCAAATGTTCATTTGGTGTCCAAGAAGTCGAGTATCTTGGTCATATAGTTTCACACGAGGGCGTCAAAGTTGATCCCAATAAGATTAAGGCAATTCAAGAATGGCCTTTACCTAAAACCATCAAGAAACTTCATGGTTTTTTGGGTCTCACGAGCTACTATCGCAAGTTTGTACGAAATTATGGTAAGATTGCAGCACCTCTCACAGCACTCACAAAGAAGGATGCTTTTCGTTGGTCAGAAGAGGCCACTCAAGCCTTCAATGCTCTTAAGGAGGCCATGTGTACAACTCCAGTTTTAGCAACTCCAAATTTTCACAAACCATTTATTATCGAATGTGATGCGTCAGGCACAGGAATTGGGGCTATATTAATGCAAGAAGGTCATCCATTGGCATTCGAAAGTAAACAACTATCGGGGAAAAATTTGGGAAGATCAACATACGAAAAAGAAATGTTGGCAATTCTTCACGCGGTAGAAAAATGGAGACACTACCTAATCAATAGCCGCTTCATTATAAAAATAGATCATAGTAGTCTCAAACATTTTCTTGAGCAAAGGTTTTCCTATCCGAAACAAAATAAGTGGTTAACCAAACTATTGGGTTATGATTTTGTTATCGAATATAAGAAAGGGAAGGAAAATGTAGCCATCGATGCGTTATCCAGGAAATATGAAGATGAAGTAGTCATCAACGCTATTTCGGGTCCTTGCTTCCAATGGGTGAATCAATTACAAGATGAATGGTTATCCAATAGTGAAACTGCTCAGATAATTCAAGAATTATCTATAGGGTCCTCTAAACACCCTTTATTCTCTTATGAAGATAAAATCCTCCGAAAGAAGAACCGCATTTACATTCCACACAATTCAGAACTCAAATCAAAGATCCTCGATGAATCACATGCTTCTCCATCAGCGGGACATTCAGGATTTTTGAAGACATATTTAAGGGTCAAACAATCATTTTTTTGGAAAGGATTAAAAGCAGAAGTCAAACAATGGGTAGCAGAATGCGAAACTTTCCAGCGCAATAAAGGAGAAACAGTCAAATCACCAGGGTTGTTACAACCATTACCCATCCCTGAGCATCAGTGGGAACATATATCCATGGATTTTATTGAAGGTCTTCCTAAATCAGAAGGCAAGACAGTAATATTCGTAGTCGTAGACCGATTATCCAAATACGCTCATTTTCAAGCTTTACAACACCCTTTTTCCGCAAGCAAGGTGGCAAAGGTATTTATGGATTCAATCTTCAAATTACATGGTATGCCCAAAAATATTGTAAGTGATAGAGATCCCATCTTCACTAGTAACTTTTGGCGGGAATTATTTCGACTTAGTGGTACCAAATTGAATATGTCTTCGACCTACCACCCATAAATAGATGGTCAAACAGAAGTAGTTAACAAATGTTTGGGTACATACTTAAGATGTTTCGCTCAAGATAAACAATACCAATGGAGCCAGTGGCTAGCAATGGCAGAATGGTGGTACAACACTTCTTACCATTACTCAATTAAGATGTCTCCCTTTGAAGCATTGTATGGCACCAAGCCTCCAATCGTCGCAGATTACGTACAAGGGTCATCCAAAGTAGCCAAAGTGGATGATTGGTTCCAACAAAGGCAGTCTACACTCACCATCCTCAAAGAGAATTTAGTCCAAGCACAAAATCGTATGAAACAACAACAAGACTCGCACCGATCAGAGAGAACTTTTAATATTGATGACTGGGTTTTCCTGAGGTTGCAACCTTACAAACAATCATCGTTAAGGATAAAGTCCAGCCAAAAGTTGGCTCCACGATTCTACGGTCCTTACAAAATTATGCGCCGCATTGGAGAAGTAGCCTATCAGTTAGAGCTACCCTTATCATCAAGAATACACCCGGTATTTCATGTTTCGTGTCTCAAAAAAGTAATTGGTCAGAAAGTACAAGGTCAATCAGAATTACCAGTGCTCGATGAGGAAGGACGCATATATCTCCAACCTGAAGAAATCTTACAACAAAGAGTACGAAGACTACGGTCATGCCAGATTCAAGAATTTCTCATCAAATGGCAAGATTTACCAGAGGAGGATGCCACATGGGAACCTGAAAGTATTTTCCAGACATTTCCAGCTTTGAGGACAAAGCTTTCCGAGGAGGGGAGTCATGTTACATACCAAACCTAGCCGTCGGCTAGGTATTCCAAGTGTAAACTTTTCATATATATATTAGATAGATTATTTAAATTAAATCATCGTGTTTTTTATTTTTATTCACTGCAATTCGCATTTGCCTTCACGACGGGATCTGCCCTCCTAGTGGCACTATATTCTTATTCGAGTTTTCCATTATTATAATTCCGTTCGGCTTATATTGGTGCTATATCACTACTGGTAATTTGTGTGTATTCCTGCGTATTAGTGTTACATCTGGATAAGCAACAGTCAAGGGTAAGAATACCCTTGCATCTATCCTCACATGCTCCAAAAATAAACTAGGCCTACAAATTAAAAAAAAAAACTAAGGGTATCCCAACCAATTTTTTCGCTCACTCCTCCTTCTAAAATTCTATAAATATAGCCCTCGGGGAAAGCATTCCATAAGCCAGTATGGGCTAGGAATACTCTGCAAAAATTATCTTATCATTCTCTTTCATTTGTTTTCTTCATCTTCTCACTTTTTTCATCTTTGTGAAGCTACTTTGGATATAATTCAAGAAATAAAAAGAGATATTGGATGCATGAAGAGTGTCTTTGGAGCAACGAGTTCTTGCTAGTTTAAAACACTCCTAGCTCCTCTTTCCTTTCATCTTCTTGTTCTCTTTCATGCATTTTCTCTTCTATTTATAGGCCTTGCTAACTTGGTTTTGGCATACATAGTCATTTATTTTTGTTTAATCATTTTATTTCATTCTTCTAATATCTTCTTTGTATGTCATTTTAAGTTTATTTATATTTACTTCCTTCATTTCTAGTCACTAATATCTTTTCTTGCACACTTTTATACTTCTAACATATTCTTCCATGTCATTTACTTTCATGCTTATTCACTTACAATAATCCATTAATTTTCATGAGCATATTTCTCTTCATTGCAAGCATACTAACCACGGTCCTTTCATATTGCATCCATTGTGATTTCCAATCCATCACTATTTACAAGCATTACTTGTAGGCTCTTTCATATCATATTTGCATTACATGAAGGCTCATATGCATTGTTTGCTTCTCTAAATTCATCTTCTTTTATGCACTTCATAGTAGCTTCATTCTAATTTCAAGGGTTCTTTCCTTGATCTTGCTTTGGTATTGATACAAGACTAACATTGTGTTGCTTGTCCTACCATAAGCATTTTACCCTTTTCTTTTCTTTTTTATTTATATCTATTCTAGGTTTTTTTAAAACTTTATAGAAGTAGCATATACATCCACGTTTAGTATTTTTATTGCATTACATTGATTTTGCTTTAGCTTAAGATTAAATAGTATTTTGTAATCCATTTCTTTATTGCTACTAGAAACTCTAATATGAGTCACTTTTTAGGGAATGCCCATTTCTTTCATGCACATTTTCTCCTTATAGTTGGGATTTACATAGCTTAATTCTAGAAATTAATAGGTAATTGACCTTAAAAATCTATTAATCTATCCTTCCCCCATATTGCACCCTAGATTTGATAGAAATTACACTAAAATCTAACCCAAGACTCATTCAACCCTATTTCAAGATAAATTTGTGACTCCCTATAGCCACTAGTGGATTTGAATCTCTAGAATATACAAAGTAAATTCATCACTCACTATCAAATTCACCATTAGAAAATTTACCACTCATTAGTAGATTTGACAAGCCTTACATCCATTCCAAAAGGAGGCTAATTCATATTCATTTTATTTTAACAAGGGGTTTAATTAGCTAGGAAGATAGTTTATCACCTCTTTGCAATCATACAAACCCCCCAAAATAGAAGACCCCATTTTTTCTCTTTCATTTTGTAGGTTTTTCAAAATTACCAATTAGTGGTAAATTTTATCAAGCTTTGAAAAAGGTAACCTTGCCACATAGCACCTCCCTACTTGCTATAATTTCATTCTTTTCAATCTACAATTCTTCATTTTCATAGTTTTTTTTGTCTAAATTCACATCTATTTTGGTCAATCAAGGAATATAAGACTAGCTCAAATTCTTCTTTTAATCACATTTATTTTGGGTATAAATTAAAGAATTTTAGAATATATTTAAATTCTTTCCTTTATACAAATAATTGGGTAAGAAATCAAAATTATATAGTTGCATTTTAGGCTAAATTTTTTGATGCATTATCTTTTTATTGCCTTGGAAAATAAAACTCTCTCCTAGCATAGTTCATCATTCAAAACAAAAGAGCATACTAGGTTAGCTTTTAAAATTTTGCATTTTGTGTGCTTACACTTAGCATGCATTTTAAGTGATCTTAACTTTAATTTTGAATAAATTTTATCTTGATTAAGTATTTATAAATAGTTGGATTAGTAATCCAAAACCATAGGTGTTTGCTGAATAAACCCATTAAACACCCAAACATAACATCACCAACACACTTAGACACCTTGACAAACAACATGAAGTAGATCCTACACGTGTTGAAGATTCTACATCTTTAGGACCTCATTTGGAAAGAGATCCTTGTGCAGGGAAGAAAGGATTCTAATGAATCTCCTCCACATGCAAGCAAGACACTTTTAGGCATCCTACATTTTTGTGAACCCAACATGAGCACTCCCTTTGCATTAAATAAGATAAAAAAATTTCAAACCTAAACAAGATTATCTGATTTTGTTTGCACAACATAAATTGCATTAAACTAAGATAACAGGAAGATAACGAAATCAGTCCTACTAGGGAAATGGTAAATATCCCTTGAGTAAACCAACGTACAAACCTTGGGGGCAATCTCTTTTATCTAGTATATTATGGTGGACTAGCAAGAGTCATATGGAGGGTTATTTTATAAGATGATAAGGATTTCAAAACATCTTCTCTTCTTCACTATAAGGAGTCTCAGAACAAACCTTCAATAAGTTTACACCTTTCTTTAAAATAACAAAACCTCCAATCCATTGGTCAACATACCTATAATACTTGAAGCAAGGTTTTAGCATATTTATCTTACAAAGTTCACACACATGAGCATAAAGACAAAGTAGAAAATCCTTGGCCATATCATGTGCCTAGGGAAGAACACATTATTGAAAGAGTTGACTTTAACTCTATATATCACATTAGAGATTAGATCATAAGGAACAAATATATATTTATATATATCCTTCAACAAGAACTTGAAGAATAAAATAGGGGAGAATATTCTACATCTCATGATAATCTTGAGTATTCAAATGGTCAATTTACTTTTGCATAAATCTATAAAAATGAATTAACTTTGCTAGTCTTAATGTTATTATGGTACATTTTACTAACTCTACAAATCCCCCAACCATATCCGTAGGGATACCTATTATGGGTATGCCTTTTCAACATCATCTTCTAGTATCACAATATCCACTGCAAACCCTAACACCATAAATATATTTTTAACTCATGACTTAGGGATCAATCAAACCCATCCAATTGCAACATCTAACCAAGCCACCTCATATTTTATGACCCTAACTTTTATGTCAAACTCTCTCAAAACCCAATTTGAATTTATGTACCCCACTTGATCCTCCACCTAATGTTTTCCAAGACATCAATGCCAAAATCCAGCACCTTGAAAAGAGAGAATCCAAGTTTGAAGAACTTAAACATCAAATTATTTCTCTTCAAGGGTCATAAAAAAAAAAAAATTCTTTTGAATAATTCTACAATGAGCCATTAGACCCCATAATAGTCATTCATAATTTTATAAAAATCTTTGAAACTCCTAACTTTCAAATTTACAATGGAAAGTAAGATCCCATAAACCACTTAATATTATTCCAAATAGCATGTGGTGACATAAATCATGATTAAAAGTTACTTATTTGGTTATTACCTAAAATATTTAGTGGTTTAGTCTTGGAATGGTAATTTTAAATACCTTGCCATTCCTTAAATTTTTTTAAAGATCTTATGGAAGCCTTTGTCAAATAATTTTCAAATTACTTAGAAGAGAATATCGCTATAGATAATCTATACAAACTTAAACAATCAAAGACTAAATAATTCTTAGGCTTCTTGGCTAATTGGAGAGCCTTGGTGGAAAGACTTCAATATATTCCTCCCTATAAGGAAATCTTGCACATTTTTATAAGAAATATTCATGAACTACTATCATATCCCTTATAAATGAAAAATATAATCTCTTTTGAAGAAGATGTGAATATGGCTAAAAGAGTAGAATCTATCCTCGTAAGATGAGGACAACTCAACTATAAAAAAGAGGAAGAATAACCTTCCAACAAAGGTCAATATAAAAACAAACACATTGTAGAAGATGGTGTAATAGATTTCTATCAAACCAAAAATTTAAATGCAACTCAAAATGCTCCTCAAAAGTTAGTGATACCAAGATAAGACAAGTCCAAAAGATAATACACAAACACTAAAAAATACTTCTTGATTTAAATATGTTAGAACTCGAACCCATTAGGCCATGAGATACCACCAAATTATTATCTAATTGGCATAAACACGATGAATATTGTGATGATCACCACATATAAGGACACACAACCAACAAGTGTATTGCTTTAAATAACCTCATTGAAGATATTATAGAAGTAAAGATAGTTTTCAACCAACAAGACACCCACAACAAAATTTTAGGGAGTTTTCAAAACTATTTTCCAACATATGACCAAAAGTCTATCAACTTTGTAGGCACCATGCATCTATCAAAACTATCAACAAACTAAAAACTAATATTTTGAACAACCACCCTTGGTCATTCCTTGCAATATCAAAGTAAATGCTCCTAATAGATCACCTTTTGTCCTCACACCTCTAGAAAACATCTTGTATTCTTTTGACCTTCGATAATAACTAGAAAATATACATGCAAATATTTCTCTTCTAGAATTTCTAAAAACATCACCTGCATATAGACACATCCCTTGAAACCATATAAAGAGATTCATATCTTTACATTATAGCCCAAATATGTGATAAACACATCAAGATAATCCTAGTGGATAGCAAATCAACATTAAACATTTGTAATGTCAAAATTTTACAAAAAAATGACTTAGACATAGAATATTTACAAAACCTAAATCTTGTCATTAGGGCATTTGATAACAAAGAAAGAGAAGTGACATGTACCAAAACCTTACCCTTAAAATTATAATAGTGTGTCCTCAATACCCTCTTTTTGCTATATCATGTGATATAACATACAACATGCTCCTTGGGAGACCTTGGATACATGCCATGAAGGTAGTACCTTCCACCTTACATCAATGTTTAAAATATGAATATCAAGGAAGGATTATCCATATCCTTAGGGATCCAAAACCTTTTACCCTATGCAATTCCTTAGACATTCAACAAAAAGAGCTCAACATTTTCCCTTAATTCAAACCATAATTACAATCTAGGGTGTCTAAGACAAACAAAGGAAATGAAGTATTGGAAGAACCCCTCATAAACTTAGGGGATGACCCTCAATCTTCTTCCAAATATTAAATCAACTTGACTCATCAAAACCTACCCTTTTAAATAACTTGTTAGTTTACTCCTTTTCCATCACACTATAGGTCTACCTAGTAGAAAAGGACATAAGGTACAAATAGGCACTTGTGATTTCATCTATGGAGGAACTACCTTCAATAAAAATATTCAAGTAAGTAATTTCATGCCCAGTTAATGAATATTATATTATATATCACCCATATTTTCTATATAAGAATAAATGTTAGTCAACATGGGTTACCTAGACAGAGGCTTAGGCCACTTTACACAATGTATCAAAGAACCTTTAGAATCCAAACCCTATCCTAGATGATATGAGATCAGATATATCCCTAGCAAAAATGATCCTTCACCTTTACTAAAATGGATAATGAGGATAATTAGCCAAAGTATTTACATGGTTCTCAATGGGGTGAGGAAGATGAAAAATAACTATGGTCATTTCTCAATGAAACACCTCATAGAACCATGTGTTTTTCTAGCATTAACATCGTAATAGTGGTTCAACTAGAATTAATAACAAATCTAAAAGAAAAGGAGAATGAAAGATATTCTAATCAAATATTATATTGAAAAAACTCTTAAACAAATCTTCATTTTTTATTTTACACAACTATCTGAATTAAAACAAGTAGTACTAGACCCATAAGAGCTGAATGAATTAAGGGTATTAGTTGCTCCTCATCACTTTGAAGATGAATCACAACCTTTGTTGAAGAAACAATAGCTATCAACATTGATATAGAACAAAACCCTTGATTCCTTAAATTACAAAAGGTGCTAACATAAGACAAGCAAACCAAATACACAAACCTTCTAAAATAATTCCATGACATTTTTTCTTGGATTTATGATTATATGTCAGGACTTGACCCCTCACTAGTAGTATACCATCTTTTCATACATCTGGATGCCAAACATATCAAGAAAAAATAAAAAAAAATGCATCCCAAAGTCACTCTTTTGGTTAAGGATGAACTCCAAAAACTATTAGATGTAGGTTTCATAAAGGCCATATATTATTCAGATTGGATCTCCAACATTATGCTTGTTGTCAATAAATAAGGATCCATTCAGACTTATATAGATTTTAGAGACATAAATATCACATACCCAAAATATTATTTTCCTTTACCAAACATACACATGATAGTGGAATTCACTACAGGACCTAAGATGTTATCTTTAATTGATGGTTTTTTAGGTTACAACCAATTAAGGATTGCTCCTAAAGATCAATCCAAAACAAAATTAACAACCCCTTGGGGGACCTTTTGTTATCAAGTCATATCTTTTGATCTAAAAAATGTAGGAGCAACATATCAAAGAGCCATTACATACATCTTCTACGAAGTCATTCATAATACTATTGAAGACTATACAAATAATCTCGTAGGTCATTCTAAGAAAAAAGAAAATTATGTTTAAGACGTAAGATGTATTTTAAAAAGATTACGAGAATGCAATATCATGTTAAAACCCAAAAATATATCTTTCAGGTAACATCAAGAAAAACTTTGAGGTTCATCATATCCCATTGTGAAATTGAAGTAGACCCTTCCAAAATTGTGGCAATAACAAGCATGCCACCACAAAAAAATTTGATTGAATTATGTAGCCTCCAATGTAAATTACAAGCTATTTGGAGATTCATTTCACAACTAGGAAATAAATGTCAACCCTTCTCTAGGTTACTCAAGAAAGACATAAAATTTGAATAGGATAGTGAATATCAAGAGTATTTTGAAGCTCTAAAGACTTATCTCTTAATACAACTTGTCTTAATACCACCTAACCCAACCCATCTATTGCTGCTATACATAACTACTACCAAACATACCATTAGAGCCTTATTAACTCAATATGATGTTAGGTTATACATATATAGTGTATATTTTTATTAAAATTATTTGATTAATATGCTAACAATTGTTTGATAGCATATATTGAGTTTAGATAGTCGAATCAATTTTATTCGACTATCTTAGGTTTTTCTAGTTACAAGTTAATTTAAGCCTGTTCCTTTGTGTATATATTCCATTGATTGAATAAGAAATATGGTTCAATTTGATTATATTGATATCAGAGAAAAAAAAATTATGAAATATTATGAAACCTATATTGTGTCCTATCCCTACCAGCTGTGTGATCATATTGGTGAGCCTACAACTGGATAAGGCAGGCAGAACATTTGCCTTGCCTAAATTAGAATTCACAATTTTTCTATTTATATTTAATAAAACATATTGAAAAATAGCAGCCCAAATTGCTACTCTGCCATAGAATATCGTAGGTCGACATTTGCAATAGATCGCATTGAAAACTCAAAATTAAAAAAAAAAAATGTTTTAAAGGTTTTCAAATTTTTTTTAGAAGCCACAGAGTCATGGCAGCTCGTACACAAGCTGCAACCAAGCCCTACCGCAGACCCTTGTGTGCAGCCAAGGTGGTAGAGGTCGTGTAACCCCTGCATCACCACAGCCAAGAGAGGCTGCAATCGAGCACAAAACACCGCGACCCTGTTTCCTCAGATCAAGGCTCACAGACCTGTTGCATCCCTGATGTGCAGAAAAGATCGTAAGGTGGATATGTAGAATAAAAAAAATTGATCGCATGTAGGCTGAGAACGGTGAGAGATATCTCGCCTATATTTTTGCTGTGAGATCCATTGATATGACGAATGCGTAGCTAAGAAATAGTCTAGAATAAATACGAAAGAAAAAATCGGAAAAAAAAAAAATGGAGCGCTCGCACGCCCGACGAATTGGATGTGATCACTCTAGGCCAAATCGGCCGCTACACCTGGAGACGCCTGGTGATCTTGTAGTCCCAGATCACCAAACGGAGAAAAAATATAGAGAAATTGTTCTAATTGCCTCGATCTAACACACTCTCAGGTGTAAAATGAAAACAAAAAAAAATAAAATCCTTTCATAAAGGTTTGATAATCACCCAATCGGACGTCGTGGCACATCATCCAATCCCCTTGATCCACATGGAGGAACAAGCGAATAAAGGTTTTTTTCTGAAAAGCATAGTAAATAAGGTTCCAATTGAATATTGTGCTCTATTTATTTCAACAAGGTGGTTAGCTCTGTCGTTCAGAGCATCAATGCTAAGTTGTTTACAGTGTGGAGGTCATGAGTTCCAAACCTATCCACAATTTTTATGTGGGTAACTGTTTTGTTCCACGTTAATCACAAGATGAAACTTCAAAGGGTTTATAAATGCCAATGCGCATTTACCACAGGACGAAACTTGAAACGGTTTATATATTCCAATGCGCATAAGTTATTTCGACGAGTTGCTCACTCTTATCCTTGGTTGGAATTGTGCATGCTGTTGACCACGCTCAGGCACTGCATTTGCTGGTTTGCCCTAGCGTTTACGTCAAAATTTATGCCGCATCAGTTGGGAGCTCGAGCGAGCTTCCCCCGGTATGAAAATTAAAACCATTTTTAGTTAAAAAATAAAAAACAAAGAATTAATTTTTTATAGATTATTTAACTTAATATATTAAATACTTTTGTTGTTTTTTTAATTTAATTAATTACATTGAGAGGAGTTCCTACAATGGCAAACAGGGGGTGGGAGGCAAAGAAGTCATTCTTGTCACGCCGTAAACAATTTTTTTTTTTTAATATTTAAACTAAAACAACCGACTAACCAACCGTTGCAAACATTTAAAATATATAATGTGATCACACCCCCAAGAAATGAGATAAGCGCCTCGAGATTGATAACTCTTGCGTTTTTAGATATATATCCTTTATATCTAGTTAATTAGTTATTATGATTAATTAATTAATTAATTAAATTACACAATTATTTAATTTAATTAGAATTAAATTGCATAGTTGTTTTTTAGGAGGGAGAAATTATTTTTTGTTTTATTAAGACAAAAATAAAGTAGACAATTATTTTTTGCAAAACAAAAATCAAACTTTACTATTTTTTTGCAAACTTCAAGGGAACCAAAAGAGAGTGGCTATAAAAACTTTGCACACAAAACCCTGTTGTTTTTTTTAGAACAAAAACACAAAGGGGGATAAAATTTTGTTATTTTTTACAAATTTCAAAGGCAAATCAAAAGCAATGAATATCATTTTTTTCGCAAATCAAAATTTATTGCAAAAATTTTGTAAAAGGTGCATTTTGAGTGGAATACGACACCTAATTGATATTGTATAAAAGGTGCATTTTCAGTTGAATCCAATACCTTACAAAAATATAAATTTGTGGGCATGCTAAAAATGGATGTATGATGCATTTAATTTTTTGTTTTATGCATTAACATATTTGTATCAAAACATCAATAAGACCCCAAATTTATACTTTTTTTTGTGCAATATATTGCACAAAGCAGTGTTTAGTATTTGCAATACCTTTGGCCTAGACTTACAGGTGATGCAATCGTGCTTTGGGCTATTGTATCAAACGCTTAATATAACTACATCAATGAAATCTAAGCTATTATTCTCTATAAATCATTTGGGATAAATAAGAAAAGCCAATTTATTTGATATCCACTCCATTATTAACCCATTCACTCCTATTGCTTGGTATAAATCCTCCAACTAAATCATCTTCCAAGTATTTAAGGGACTTGACACCCTACACATGCGAAAGGTTTTTTAAGCAGGTGCCAAAGATAGTAGTGAATCCCTTTCAATACTACTTTCGCGGCATAAATAAAGGGGGATTGTTTGGTGATATAAGAAACCCTCATAATGGTCATTACTAAGGCATACTTATCAGATTCACTATTTCTCAAAAGTCCAAATTTTACTCCATGGAAAACAAAGATGAGAGCAATATTGCAGGTTGAAAAGATGTGGGATGTTGTGATTAGAAAAGTCAAACACCCCACTATAGTATATAATAAACAAGAATCATATGATGATGTTGATGCAAGAGCACTAATGATTGTAATTCTTACCACTTCTGATGAAGTTCAACCGCACATTTGTGAAAATGAGCACATAACAGATGCATGGTATACATTGTTCACAATAAATGATGGAAGGAATCAAGCCACGATCCTTAACCTTCAATACCAACTTCACACTGTTAGCATGAAAAAATGAGAAAGTGTAGAAGTATTTCTTTGTAGAGTTGCAAAAAATGAGAGCTAAGATGCATGTAATGGGTGACAAAGTAGAAGATAAGCTTTTAATCTCAATCATTTTGAGAGCTGTAACAGATTACTTTAGAATGATGGTCACTTCCTTTCAAGTGTCTAATAGATCAATCACTTTTGAAGAGTAGGTTAATTTTCTCCAATGACATGAAGCAGATAACAATCAAAGAGATGAAGTATCCAACAATGCATTAAATTTCTAATAAATCTAGAAATATGCAAAAATGCTACTTTTAAAAGGGGTCTTCCTCGAAGAGTTCAAACATCAATTCCTCACAAAAGATACCTCAAAAATAGAATAGTTTATGAGATGGACAATCATGAAACCAACTAGTGTTGGTTCAAGAACAAGCAACCACAAGAGAGAAAGGGCCAAAGAAAACCACAAAGAATAAATAGACAATAAAAAGGAAATATTGCTATAGAAGGATCAGATTCAAATTTTGAGAGAGCACACAAGGTGCTCATGACTCAAACAAATCCCAAACAAAAATATAATTTTTGGTATATTTATTCTAGTGCTAACAAAGACATGACTTGTGAAAAAATATGGTTTGATACATTCGAGGCAAAAGAAGGCAAATTGATAACAATTCCCTATGATAAGACCTACAAAGTCCAAGGAGAAAGTACTATTTTAGTAACTCTTCCCAATGGAAAATGCTAAACTGAGAAGGTCCTATATGTACCAAGATTGACCAACAACTTGTTGTTTGTGCCTCAAATTCTAGACTAACATATGGTGGTTCACTTCAAAGTTGTTAATGGATAAAATCATTGCTACATTACCAAGAAAAGAATTAATGATAAAAATATCGTAACAAATTCCTATGAACATGGTTTATTTGTATTAAATGCTATCTGTAATTCTGATGTTGCCATAGCTACCAACTCAAAAGAAGCTACTTCCATATGGCACAAATGATATGGGCATCTAAGTTCAGGCTATCTACTCGAATTGAGTAAGCGTGAGATGGTGTTAGGTCTGCCAAACCTTTCCCATACTTTAACTGTTTGCTCAGATTGCTGAGTGGGAAAGCAACACCAAGTACCAATTGAATTGAGCTCTCTAAGAGCTAAAATATC
Source organism: Wollemia nobilis (assembly GCA_028583015.1). NCBI lineage: Eukaryota > Viridiplantae > Streptophyta > Pinopsida > Araucariales > Araucariaceae > Wollemia > Wollemia nobilis. The sequence continues at coordinate 2,262,247 of JAQPPZ010017149.1, read as the reverse complement.
ATTGGAGTTGATACACAGTGATCTATATGGACAAATGAATTAATTTCAATTATCTTTTGATGACTAATCATAAAAAATGTGGGTTTTCTTTCTATAGTTGAAGTCAGATGAATTCTTGTATTTTAGCAGTTTTAGAAGTGTGTTGAGAAATAATCGGGATGTTCATTAAAGGCCCTCTACTTAGATCGAGAGGGAATTTCCCTCCAATAAGTTTTTAAAATATCTCACGAAACATGGGTTAAAAATATAGCTTACTACAGCCTATACCCTCATTAAAATGGAGTTGCTAAAAGGAGGAATCATTCCATCATGGAGATGGTTTGATGTATGCTCACATATGCACATATTGGAAAATAATATTGGGTAGAAGTTATCACTACTACGGTGTATCTCTTGAATCGAGTACCAAAGAAAGCTCTTCAAGGAGTCACACCACAAGAAGAATGGAGTGGAAGAAATCCCTTTATTTCTTATCTAATAATATTTGGGTGAAAGTCTTCATGCACATTTCAAAAAATATTCTAATCCACTTGAATTGCGATAACCAAGGTGTTTTAAAATATATCAAGAATCTAGGGTTTCATGAATGAAAAAAGCATATTGACACTCAATATCACTTTATTCGAGATGAAGTTCGAAATCACAAGATACAGATCTAGTACATTACCACTGATGAACAAGTTGTAGATATTTTCACTAAGGCACTTGCACGTGTGAAATTTAAATTGTTTTGCAATTCTCTATGTACATCAAAAATGTAATAAGGGGTATGTTAGAATATATGTATATAGCATATATTGATAATTTGATTAATATTATAACAATAGTTTGTTAGAATATATTTATTTTAGATAGTCGAATCAATTATGTTAGACTATTTTAGGCTTTTCTAGTTATAGGCTAAATTGAGCCTATCTCTTTGTATATAATTCATTGATTGAATAAGAAATATGGTTAAATTTGATTACATATGATGACCAAAATCTATAAAGTTCCATCTACTATATAAGTAGAACTTTGGTGAGTTACAAAACTCATTACACACCATTTGAAAAAATATGCCTAGTAGTTGTTTTCTCATCTCTCAAATTAATACATTACATGCTTAGCCAAAAAACCTATGTCATAGCAAGATTTAATATTTGGAATTCAACTCCAAACTCCTTAAAACTTTTTACTAGGATGAAATAAAAAAGACTCATTTTTATATGGACACCAAAAAAGCCCTTGGGCTTGAAGGGCCCCCTCCTAGATTCTTTCAATCCTTTTGGGATATTATTTTTCATGACTTCACATATTCCATTCAAGAATTCTAGAGGAACAAATCCAAACCCAAGGCTGTCAATACCATTTTCATTGCTCTCATCCCTAAGTACCACCTTTGTCATTCCCTCTCAAACATCGAACCCATTATTCTATGCAATATCATCTACAAGATCATATCCAAAGTTATTATCAATATATTGAAATAAGTATTGTCCTTAATCATTGATCCTTGCCAAAGAAGATCGATAAAAGGTAGGATCATCATTGATGGGGTCATAACTACCCATGAGCTCATCCATTCAGTTTCTAAAAGCAAAAAATTAGGTCTCCTTATCAATCTTGATATGAATAAAGCCTCCGATAGAGTTTTATGGGACTTCCTCTTCATTGTCCTCTCCTTATTTGGATTTAGTGATGATTGGATAACCCTAAAAAAAAATTACCTTTATTTTGCATGGTTTCCTATCCTCGTAAATGGTTCTATTGCAGGTTACTTCAAGAGCTTTAGAGTCTTAAGGCAAGGATATCCTTTGCCTCCATTTTCATCGTCATAGCTGAATCACTGGGTAGAACTCTTAAAGTAGCTTGTTCTATAGGAGTTATCTCCAGCATCAAGGCATCTTCTAACCTCCATCCAATTACCCACAAATAGTTTGTTGGCAATACTATCCTAGCCACTCTCTCTTTAGTTCTTGAGGTGAAGATCATCAAGAGGATTCTAAATCACTACAAAGAAGAAATAGGGAAAAAACTAAACTTTCTAAAAAGCAAGGTCTTATTTATCAACACCTCTATTGATATAAAATTCAAAATTATTAGTATTATAGGGTGCATGATCTCTGATATTCCATCCACATACTTAGTTCTTCCTCAATTGTAGGATTTCCCAACTGCCAATTTTTGAAACAATGTAATTGAAAGAATCATGAAAAAACTTGTGGGATGGAAAATATCCCTTCTTATCCAGACTACCAAAGTCACCCTTGTACAAGCTTACCTCCAGATTACCTTGGTTTATTTCATGTCTATATTTAAATACCTGGTCTCTATTTGAAAAAAATAGATTTAATTCAAAAGAGACATCTTTGGTCAAAGGACGAGAACTAGAAAAGAGTCCACTTAGTTTCCTAGGAAAAATATTTTTTATAAAAAAATCTAAGGTGGTTTAGGCTTTAGACAGGTGGAAAATATGAATATGACTCTCATCACAAAGCAAGGGTAGAGAATCGTCACCAATGCCAAATATTTATGGGTGGATATCATTAAAATAAAATATCTTTAGAGGAACTCATTCTTGGATGAAGCCCATTTCTAGATAGATCCTCTTTCTAGAACTTCGTTACAAAATTCAAATACATTCTTAGAAAATGTCTCAAATGGAGTTTTGGAAATGGTAGGTTCATTCAATTTTTGGAAGACCCATGGCTAAAAGACCAACATTTAATATATATTCCCAATATTACAACCATTAAGCCTATCATAAATCATCTTTTTGGGATGTTTATCTCTAATTTCATCTCTTAAGGTTCATCTCAATATCATATTTGGAAGTCCATTCCTCTTATTGACCTAAATATTGATCAAACCAATACTTCCAAGCTTCTTTCTAGTCTTCTTAGGACCTTTTTCATCCCAAGTTATCCCTAGTTGGATATGCCCTTCTATAACATGAGCCATAATGGCATCTTCTCTATCATGTATGTATACTACATCTAAGATGATCCTATTCCTATGGGTTCCCAGTTGGTATCACCTAGCTTAAGCACCTTATCCCCAAGATTGTCTACTTTTTTGGGTTGGTCTTCCATAATAAGGTCATGATAGTGGACAACTTCATTTCCAAAGGTTTGATCATCCCTAATAGTTGTGTTCTTTGTTCTTCTTAGTTGGAGTTAGCTAACCATTTATTTCTTGAGTATTCATTCTCTTTTTTGGTGTTATACTCATTTTTTTATCCTTTTACCTATATTGGACTAAACCCAAATCAATATGTGACTTGATTGCCCAATGGCCTAATCCCTTCTTTCACTAGAATCTCAGTTGTACCTAGGCATTATGTCATCCTCACTTTCTTTAGCAAATCTGGATAGAAATAAATAATAGATTTTTTAATTGTGTAACTCGTGATCCCCCTTCTGTTCACATCTATATTTTCAATGCTTTCATTGAAAATGTCCTCTTGGATCTTGTGTTTGAGTTTCCTGAAAGAGGGTTGGAGTCAAAGCTCATAGCTTTCTTCAACATCTCTAGCAATATTCCTAATTTGAATGTTCCTTCTAGAGGCCACTCAGGTGTAATGTGGTCACCTCCCCCAGTTAGATAGATCAAATTCAATTTTGATCACATAGCAAAAGGAAATCTAGGAAGAGTTGTGGAGGAACTATCAGAGATGACCTCGTTAAGATAATCATTATGTTCATAGAAAATATAGGCTTCCAAACCAACTATTTGGTCGAAGCCAGAGCTTTATATTAGGGTCTCTCCAATCTTGATGAACTACCCTTCAATAACATTATTATTGAGGGTGATACTTTGAATATCATTAATAAACTTAAAAGGAACAAATTCTTCTTAAGGGAGCATCTACAACATGATAAAATAATCAATGATTTTTCATGCAAATATGATAATGTGATTATTCAACACATATTTAGGTAGGACAATAAGGTTATTGACATGATGGTCAACCTTACTCTTTTTAAGGATAATCTTCATGTCTAGTTTGATCACTTTCCACGTGGTATTTTTAATAACAACGATAATAATGATTTCATATTGCTTTAATGATGTTGTCCACTTTAAGGAAGTCTTCAACCAGCTTGGAAAGTATGTCCAACTAATATAGCTTTTTACCTTACAAATCAAGATTTATCTCCTTATCCATCTCAAGTGGCAGCATGTGATTCCTATCCTGTGTTGTCCTCACCTATTTTTGGCCAATACTCGTAATCATTTCACCAACTACACCTATTTCAGCCTCCTTGCTTTCACATGGTACCAAAATTCGTATCATGTGTGCTTCATGGTTTAGACTCCTCATGCTAGTGGTCCCTTTCTATGCACTCATATCCCAAATAATTTCCAAAGAAGGGATAATTTCTTACAATCGCATTTTCCATGAATCTAACTAACAGAGTGAGATACCTGTTCAAATAGTTGTCTGAATTTATTGGCTATGGTATTTCTAACACTTATTTGGCACTACATTCTAATTTTCCCTAGTAGGATTTGATTGATCAATGACTATCCTCTCTTGGCAGCATGCATATTATAAAAGACTGATATTTTAGCTTCTTGTAATATATTTAATTACAACATGGAAGACATTATTGCTCATATGATCAAAGTTGTGTTTCTTAGGTGGAGTATGTGTAGTTTCTTAAAGAAGACTATTTGGTGGTAGACCAAGATAATGAGGGTTGTGTTCCTAAGGTGGAGTATGTGAAGCTTCCTAAAAAAGATAGGTAAAGAGGGTTTTTCAAATCCTGTAGGACCATTTCTAGTGGTGGGTTGTTTGGCTATACTAGAGCCAAATAATGGTACTGATCAAACCTACATATCTACAAGCTAATGCCCTTGTGGAGGAGTTTCTAAAGGTTCACTGATTTTTTCCATTTTTCCACAAGTTTAATGACCCAGTCCTTTCCCAGGATTTTACATCCACTTTTGATAAAGGTCATGTGACACTAAGAGATCTCAAACTTAGATTTAGTGCCTATCTATTGGTGAAGGTGACTGAATTACCCAACAATGATGACATTGTGCATAGGGATAAACAATCCTTGGCAGGAAAACTCGTCCACTTCAAGAAAAAGGTAAGCATTTGGCTATGGACAAAGGTCAAATCATTAGAAAGACTCTCCTAGACCCATGTGATAGGGTGATGGTCCCCATTATGGATTACTTCACCATTGATGATATCAACTCATCACTCAAAATCTTACATATGGCATTATTGAACCATATGCATGTTATCAAGGAGATTAACATTCCTGGTACCTCTTAAGGTTATTGGATCTCTCAGTTATAAATTTAAAGGATGGTTCCTCAAACCACCCTAAAAACCAAGGACTTCACATCATCTTATACTATAATGTCATTCAAAAGGAGGCTGAAAAGGTAACCCTGGTCATTGTTGGTACCTAGATAGATATTCCTTCTATCTCGATCTGTAGTGTTGATGACTTAGAGAAAGTATCAATAGACATATTTTTAAGGTGGACTCATATCTCCTATTTGCACCTCATATCCCACAAAATTTGAATTGTGTCATTGCTCGTCTACGAGCAAGGCCTCTAGGGGAAACACAAAATCATTTTCATCTATCAATCAAAAACCTCTCCTAAGAATATGCTTGTGAATCTTAAGAAGGTCAAGACTGGGGGTGGTTCCAATTGGCTCTATTCTCTAGATTTTGGGAAATCCTAGTAGAAATATGATTATTGGGCTGGCATGGGAGAACTTCTGAGGTCTACTTTGAATATGCTCTTATAGAGTAGAAATATTATAAACACTATAAAAGAAGACAACACCCATGCCATGGAGGATGAGCATAGTGTTGATTCGACTGGGCATGATCATTCTAAAGAGTAACCTAGCCCTCAATGGCAATGGTGTTTTATATTATTCATCACTACTCTTTGCCCTTTAAATCCTAGCTCCATGGTGATGGGTTGTTTTATCTTTGTTATTTATTTGGTCTACTAGTCTACATAGTCCATATCTACTAAGATGTCCTCCTTTTGGTCTTCTAAGGTCATCTCTAGTGAGATAATCCCCTCGTGTTCTTTTTTTATGTAAGTGTGTTTGTTCCTTTGTAAAATATTTGGGGTGCCTTTCAAAACCCCTTTTCTATCTATCAAAAAAATAAAAAATCTTAAGATACATCATGTCAAAACCTTACCTATCAAGAAGAACTACCAAGTGGGTCATAGCCCTTAGCAAATTTGAACTTGAATTTATTATCAAAAAATCATTAAAAGGAAAATTTATAGCTAATCAACTTATAATTACACATTTAGAATCAAAGCATCCCATAAACATTACCTTACCTAATGAGAAAATTCTAGCTATAGAAACCTAAGATCCTAAACCTTGGATCTTGTACTTTGATAGAGCTAGGTGCATCAAATGTGTAGGACTATGCATGATTTTGGTCAAACCACAATGAAAACTTATACTATTATCCTTGAACTCCACTTCCCATGTACAAATAATATAACAAAATATGAAACCCTAATTTTAGGTTCTAAAGCTACATTGAAGTTCAAAATTAAAACCTTAACTATATATGATGACTCACAATTGGTGATTGACCAAGTCAATGATGGTTACCAAACCAAACATGATAAACTAAAACCTTAAAAAGATATCATAGATAAGTTGATATCTTGTTTTGACAAAATAAACATATAATCTGTATCACATTCTAGTAATCACCATGTTGATGTTATGGCAAAAACAACATCCCTTATCCCTTTAGAACTAGAATATATACGAGTTTCCATTATCATAAGATCAGTAAGACCCTTCTACATTAAAATCATACCTAAAACCCCTAAGCATTTGTAACATTGAATCAACTTCAAAGCATCCTTAGATTCCTCAATGAAGTTGTATTCCCTAAAGGTTTCAATTACCAAAAGTGTAAATAATTCAAATTACAAGCTTGAAAATATATCATTATTGAGATATATTATATCGAATCTCTTTCAAGGCAATACTCCTTAGATCTGTAAATGTAGTAGAATCCAAAGCAATCATTAAATAATCCCATGATGGATCATGTGATAGACATTTTAGTGGGCTAGAAATAGCTATAAAACTCCTTAGGATGGGTTACTATTGGCCATATATGAAAAAATACACTTATAATTGGATTAGGAGATGTGATAAACGTTAGTAACATGATAATATTGTCCATGTTTCTTATGAATAACTAAAACCAATCACATCATCTTGGTATTTTATTTATTTGGGATTAGACATTATAGGCCATAAATTCATTATCAAATCTAGAGAATATTTCACCAATGGGTCAAGGCCATGCCTTTATAATTTGCAATAGGAATCCAAGTATCCAAGTTCATCCTCAACCAAATAATTAGCCATTAAAATATCTCTTCTACCCTATTTTTGGATAATAGCACATCATTCGAGAGCAAGGAAATCATCAAGATATGTGTAAAATAAAAAATCCAATAAAAATTATCCACACCATTTACTTGCAAGAAAATCAATAAGTAGAATCTTCTAACAAGAAATTGATCAAAATTCTCAATATGTTAGTCAACAAAAATGGTCAATATGGGCATTTACAAATTTATCCCACCATTTAGGTATATAGTACTAGCATATGAAATCCTACAACAATGACACACTATGCCTTAGTGTATAGCATAGAATTTATTTTCCCATTTGAACTTGAAACACCCTGTCTAAGAGTCCTATTATAATACTCTTCAATAGGAGACGAATATTTCCTGGGTCACCTACAATAATTAGATATTATAGAAGAAAAGTGAATTAATGCATTAGAACACCTAAGAACATACCACAATATACATCAATATGCCTACCAAAAGAAAGTGCATCCCATATCCTTTGATATTTGGGATTTAGTCCTCAAATTAAACAAGAAGAACACCAATACCAAAGACAAACTTAAAAGAAAATTTAAGCCCAACTGGTTAGGATCTTTCATAATCACTACTAAATTTGGATCTAGAGTCTACTTCCTAGACACATTAGAAATCAAATAACATGAAGAACAAATCAATATCATGCACCTCAAAAGGTACTATACCTAAAACACTACATTGCTTTCTTGTTCATATGACTGTATACATGGTTGCTTGAATACATAATAAGTCTAAAACAACATACATCCAAAAACACTATGCCCCTTGAATTATTTCTTGGTTTTTCTAATCATACCATAGATTTAGGAGGATTTGTGATGAAGCAAAAAATAATCCTACACACTACAAAACTCACTTGCGTTGTGTTTGCCTAGGAAGCCTCTTGTTGAGCGATCTTCTATTTCAAAAACATTATTTTATCTTAACACACTTTCTTCTATCTCCTTCTTCTTATCTATGATATTTCTTCTCTTATTCTCTCTATCTTAGATTAAGTGATATATGGTGCAATCATTCATGGTCTTGATAAGACAACCTCTCCCATTTCTTCTATCTCAACTTTGGGATAATTAACATTAGTAATTAGTAATAATCAACTACATCTAATTTCTTCTATCTTCTTTTCTCTTATCTATCACATTTTTTCTCTTCTTCTACATCTCTTGGATTAATTTATGTATGATTCAATCATATGCAACCTTGATGACCCATCCTTATCCGTTTCTTCTATCCCAAGATTCACATCACACATTCATCTCTTTATATCAACACTAATTTCAATAGAATATCCTTTCTCTTCAATTCTCATGATTATTTAATAGGCCCTTCTAGGGAATTTATTGTCCTCCTATAATCTATTGTAATATCAAAATTATTTTTAGGTATGCCATACAACAAAGGGGCATTTTAGTTTCTTGTACAACCTATCAAATCTATCATGATATTCATTCATCAAATTCATCAAGCATAACTTATCAAGTAAATAATTTAGCCTGAGAAGCCTTATTTATCTAATGGTTTCTAGGTTTGTAATTAATTACAAGCCTCACTAGGAACTAGATAAATACGGTCCCATTTCACATTTGGCTTACTATCCAAGATTACAATCTGACCTAAATCAAATCTCATCAAAATCCTACCCATTTAACAAGCCATACGAGACACAAGTTTTTATAAATCCAATATCTCGCAAGCGTACAATTATTTATAAGGTTTACTATGTATTAGATTTACAAAGATTTGATCCCCACCTGGTTTGTTAAATAAGCACATAATCATATATGAATTGGAATATCACAAATTGCTTTTCAAATAAACCACCCAGGATGAGAAGCCTTATTGATACAATATCTTGTAAGCCTCAGTAGGTACTAGATCAATAGATTCTCTCTTTCCCACTGGGTCTACTACAAAATCATGCAATCAAATCAAATCATATTTTCATCACAAATTATATGTCTAATAAGTCACTTGGGTTACAAGGATTTATTGATCCAGTATCTTGTAAGTGTACAATTACTTGTAAACTTTACCAGACACTAGATTGATAGAGATTTTTTCTTTTATAGGTTTATTATATAAGTATGCAATCAAAGATAAATATTAGCAATCTATAATATACCAAATACATGGTTTAAAGTGACCATTTAGATGAGTAGATGCTCTTTATCCATTTATGTAAATTCTCATATATTATTTAATGGATAAAGAACTCACTTCATATCAGTTGGCATTACAAGCAGCTTATTATATAATAATTATTTTGGTTTTCTTTATATATTAGTGGCAGTTTTGTTTGTTCACATCTCATTCCGCATGTGCAAATAATTTTTCTATATGTATTCGATAAAGCATGAGTATGGTCGACAATGATAACTAATATACTAGGTAGTTCAAGATAATATCACCTCAACTTATTATAAACCCATAATATCTTAAGCTATCATATGTATTATCAGATAAAATCAAGTCCCTAGTTTCAATATTTTACACATATATAAATTTTTTTATAAACACTAGATGATGAAACCAAGGGAAGTAAATCCACTTGATGATATGCTAGATAATTCAAAATTAAATTATTTTATATTAGATTTAAATTATTCCACTATCATCAAAATACATCTCACTAGCTTCTTAGTAACATAAAAACAATAATTCAATAATCAAATAATCAAACTTCATCATCGTAAAAAGTATCATTGCTAACTTGTAGACCCTTGGGAAACACTAAGACTTAGTAATCAACACTTTGCATGCCCATAAAAATTTATGAGTGTACCATGCAATAGATTGCTAAATCTTTATGCTTCTTAAAGGCCTACAAACCAACATGGAGATATTATATTTGCATCTACAATAAAATATTAGACTATGGATCATGCTACCATATGGACCTCCTAGAAAAGGTGATTTTTTTCTCAGGTTATATGTATATACACATACGTCAATAAAAGTATAAGGGCTTCATCCCTTCTTAGATTTTCTATATGGGAGATTTACCCTTAGTATATAGAATTTGATATTAAATGATTCTCATAAACTCTTAAATCTTTCAACACATGAGATATGGCTCTAGATCCTAGGTCTATCTCTCAAATATCTATAAATATTTACATATGTGTTAGGGAAAGGATATATGGATCTTAAAATCCTATATTATGAATCAAAATATTCAAGAAATCAACCTCAAACAATCATAAAATATTTCATCTTCACAACTAAAAGCATAGCCTAGTTCTCATTTCAAGTAGATTTATTTATCATGTCCACTAACATTGTATACTCATGATTATATTATGAATATGATAGTTGGGATAAAATTATATTTAATTCACCTTCATCAACACCTTCAACAATGCTCCCTTCATTCAAATATTAATTTCTTCACACATTAAAGTTGGCAATAGGTCTTAAGTATACTTTATCACATACATGTAAATATTTGAATATGTGTTAGGTAAAACAATTATAGACCCTTGTTACCCTCTCTCATATGTTAATAAATATAAGACACTATCACTATATGATATTCAACAAAAGCATTTCTTTAACTAGGAGGCAACCTACTCCTAATATCATGACATTTTTATCTATCTCCATAATTTCAAAAAACGATCAAAAAGAAATATATCTCTATCATTAGACATACTAATGCACTTTACATCCTATTTAGGGGACACCCATCATGATCAATATACAAAATAATTTTCTCTCATATATATATATATATATATTTCCATAAATTACTTCAGGTACACATCTCAAAGTGTCCATAAAAATATTCAAGTATACCTCTCAAATATCACATTAAAGTTTTTGGGTATGCCTCCAAAATCATGCATAAAATCCTTTGTGTACACCTCTCAAAGTTTGCATAAAACCCTTTGAGTATACCTCTCAAAGAGTGCATTAAATCCCTTGGGTATGGCTCTCAAAGTATGCATAAAATCCTTTGGGTATGCCTCTTAAAGCATACATAAAATCTTTCAGGTATGCCTTTCAAAGCATGCATAAAATTTGGGTATGCCTCTCAAAGAATACATAAAATATTTTAGTTATGCCTCTCAATGTGTGGATAAAATTATTTTTGTATACCTCTCAAAGGATACATAAAATTCTTCGGGTACGCTTCTTAAAGCATGAATAAAATACTTTGGGTACACCTCCAAAAGCATGCATAAAAGCCTTCAGATATTCCTCTCAAAGAATACATAAAATCCTTTGGGTATGCCTCTCAAAGCATGCATAAAATACTTTGGATATGCCTCTCAAAGCATACATAAAATCCTTCAAGCATGCCTCTCAAAGCATGTATTATTAACTATTAATAACAACTAACTCTACCTAACAACAATAGATATATCTTGTACATATTATAGGCACCTCATCATGCCGTAAGTGCCTATATTTTATGTGGCATCCTATGCCACCACTTAAGCATAATGAGATTATTTTTCTATTTTATGGAAAATTACAAGTATTATCTAGGCTCAAAGGATAATACTTGATGTGAAATTTGTAATGAGTGATTGTATTTTATCAAGTCTAGAGGCCATCGCTTATGTAAGCAAAAAAATGAGTGCTTTTCTATTATCAGATCCTTAGGTCACCACTCAGTAAAATAAAATGTTCTCTTCTAGCATTTATCTAGTATCTAGATCATTAGGTCATCTCTAAATTAACATGAACATCTATCCAAATACTTGATATCAATAATCATCACATAAACATTTATATTTTTCAAATTCATAAAAATTAAAGCATCACAACATTATCATATCATAAAAATAACATCAAAAAAATCTAATCATCATTCAAAACAACCCAACACACACCATAATGTTATAATGTTTCAATATCATACATGCCTATGAGATAGGTGTATCACAATGAGAAAATTGATACACTCAACCCTTATGTCTAAAAATATATGGTATACCAGATAATAAAATTGGCACACTCACTTCTAAATACTTAACAACTAGAGCCTACATCTCCTCCCATAGGTGTTGGTGGAGGAGGAGAAGTACAAAAATTGACTAACAAATATGAATAATGACTCATGGACTGAGTCCTTAATTACATCTATGAGGGTTATGGTTGTTGTTTCTGAAGAGAAACAACATCATAGAGTTATCAATAGTATACAACTCGAGTATTGATCCTTTTTGCTTCCACCTCATCCAATTAAATATACTCCCTCACCCTATCAAAATATCCTCTTGACCTATCTATATCAAGCCTCATCCTATATAGGTCAACCTATGTGTACTCTAATTGTCAATCCAATAGGCTAATAATCATAGTTATCATAACAACATCCATCCTCAAGCTAAAACTCAAGAGAGCCTCTTCTATTAGGTAAACTACTCTAAAAATTCCTATAGCTTAGCTATGATATCATTGTAATCCATTCTCTCCATTATCACTTGAGAATTATCCTCTTAAGCTTTAATTACCTCATCTTATTATGCAACCTCAACTATCATGAACCACTCTCTCACCTCATGGAAGCTCCTAATCATAGCATTCAACTCTATATGTGTTGTCTCTATGATTTAATTGCTAGTACCAATCCCATTAAATTCCTCTAAAACTGTATGAACCATTGATAGTGAAGGTATGTCTAGTAGAACATCCTCTATCCAACCCTCACCTTAGTATCCATCCCTAGTTGTCTATCTCATCATCATCCTATATTTCCACTCTCTCCTTATTTATTTTCATCAAACTTGAAGGACCCTAGCTATCTCCTCCACTATGGCAACCTACTCCTATGGCGGCTCCACCTATGTCAAATTAGTTGGAAAAAATTGCTCTGTTGGTCATGAATCTACCTAAGTGTGAAAATATGCATCCTAGACCCAACCAATATTGAAAGGCCAAAGTAAAGAGATATCCTTCAGGTGAATATCTAGAGAGGTTTGGTTCCCTTACTAATCTAAATATTGGTATAAATTTTAGGGATATAAATTAATAGAAATAAATGGGAAATATGGCTATAAGATAGAAAAATAGAGTGGGGATGAACTAACAACTAAATAACCAAGTCAAGTTCTAACGAGCCTTTAACAGAAAGAACAACATCTGAACCAATCACAGATTGTAAATATGAATTCCAATTAACATTTCAACATTCACTTCTTCATTGAAAATTAAATTCTAGTGCGGAATTAAATCTATCTAGAAAAGGCATGATTATAACAGAAATATCATGAAAAAAATAATCACATACACAACTGATCCAGGAACTAGAGTCAAAGTCTTTCAATTTGATGTAGAAATTTAAACTCAAATATTTTTTTAGCAAAATGTTCCCCCTTTTTTACATCAAGTTTCTTTGTATTTATAGAGGATTTTGCCTCCAAAATTGAATGCTCATTAAATAAAATGGTGGGTCAAAGACTGAATGACAATAATTTTCTCCTCAGTAGCAGCAAGAAACCAATCCAGTGGTACATTGGGAAGCAACAAATAATTTCATCACATGGCATATTGAGACTTAGAAGGAATCATTGGCTAAATTTTAATCTCCATGATGGAGCCTTGAAAATGAACATCCACCACAATGGACAATGCCTCGAAATCAATAGGATCATACAAACATCAAGAGTGCAACATTTAATTTTGGCAACCCTTCAGCAATAATTATGTAAATGTTAATTTCTTTACCCCATTAATTGAATTCACCAATCCTTGATCTTTTCAAAAAATTATATGCATTTAGAGCACCCTCAAAAAGTATTTCTCCTGGAGGAAATGAAAAATATGAATTTTACCAAAGCATTGGGGCAAAAAGAAATTTTGCTAAAAATGTGGGCAAAAATGGAATTGCATCGGGTTGTGAATTTAAAATGGGATTTCACTGAGAAGCTCACTTCAAAGGGATTTCGCTAAATTTTGCTAATTTTCATTTGGATTCTCACCCGAACATACCTTCTCACTATGACTTCACTTGGAATGAGCCTTCACTACCGAAAATAGAGCTCGCCTGATAACTGATTTTGCTACAACTATTGTCAAAAAAGGGATTTTCATTGGGATATTTGCTCTTTCACTTGATAGGGGACTTTTCCAAGAAATAGGATGAAAATAAATTTCACTGCGAACAGGGGTGAAACTACCCAAAAGATAATTTTTGTTGGTGACACATCCAAAAGATGATTTCATTGGCTAAATTGCCAAAATATGATTTCACTGGTGAAAATACCAGAATATGATTTCACTGGTGAAACTGCCATAAAAATATTTCGTTGGTGAAACTACCAAAAAATAATTTCACTGGCAAAACTACCAAAATATGATTTCACTAGCAAAACTCATTTTATACTTAGGTAAAATTTTGATAAAATTTGAATGTGATAAAAATGTCAATATTTCTAGTAGCTTGCGGGGTGTTTAGCTTGAATAAATGCAATTAACCCTAGGCTTTTATGCATTGGGTACAAAGTTACCATTGTTAGTTGCATCTTATTGTCTACTGCTTGCACCGGTATTTTCCTATCCTTTGAGATGTGAACATGTGGTTTCATATAATGTAATAACTTCAGCCCAAGCATCAATGTTGATCACCTTACGAGTTTGGAGTGTATCAAAAGGGTATCAAAAGGTCTAAAATTACTCCAAATCAATGTAGTTGGCCCTTTGACTGAGCTCAAACAAACTAGAATCAATGCAAGTAAGTTTCTTCATTAATGGCAGCACATGATCTTTGGTGATGGGCTCATCCCAGTAATCAATTTCTAATGAATCATTTTCAAGCCTTCGATGCTATGGTCAAACAATAAATAAGTAGATTACTACGAGTCTCTTTGAATTTATCCTTCTTGAGTGTGACTTATTGCATCATATTTTCTACCAATTGATCATGCAGATTATGGATCTGGTCCCTCAAGGCTTGAACTTGTTGCTCAACTTCATGTTTTACCACTTGATGTTGTTTGGCTACCTATTTGTATCCTTCAATCTTATCCTCAAGCTTATCACTCTTTACTTCCATTATTGTGGTTCCAACTATGTAGTGTCCAGTTGGGTCTTCTCTTCAACTAAAGCATATTCTATCTCTTTTATCTTTGCTTTAGCTTGGAAGAAATGATATTTAAAATGTTCACGGTGCAAGTCGATCGAGCTCATTTCCACTTGTATGTTACCCATATTATCAACCGTATCAATTTTTTTAAGGTCCTCAGTGATGAAATGAAATGAGTAGTCCTTTGATATCATTACTCCTTGGATTTTATGGACCTACAAGATCATCTTCATAGTGTGCACCTCAATAAGCACTGGATCAAAATTCACCTTCTTCATCGCCTTAGCTTGGGCTTGTGCATATTTCCTCTTGTAAATTTTCAACCATCACAAGAAACTTTGTCGTGTTTTGCTTATCTTCTCTATTGAATGGTGTTCTGGTAGAAGTTCCACATTTGAAGCCAATGGCTCTTGTGCTACAAAAATGAGGAAAAATGGCAAGAAATCCTGCTGGGAGTTTGGCTTAGTAGAGGAAGTGAAAGTGGAAGGTGCTACAAGTACAATTACTCTTAGAGAGGCTTATGTACTTATAGAGGAAATGGAGATGATAGGGGTAGAAGATAAAATGGAGGATGATGGAAGGAAAAATGGATTTGGAGTAGATGCAAATGAACTAAAAGATAGAGGAATAGAAGGAACGAAAGAAGCGAGAGGAGAATTGGTGGCCTATGATTATGAAATGGAGGAGGGAGTAGAAGAAATAAGTACATAAAATGTAAGTGAAGTGGAAGTAGAAACTAAATGATTGGAGACAACGATCGCCAAATTATTGTCATTAAGAGAGGAAGAAAGAAAGTGCATACCTGTGGGCTCTGACACCATAAGAGTAAACGATGAAGGCTACTACACTACTGGAGTTTTCTCTTCCTCACCTTCCACTTCCTCTGCTTCGATATCTATTATCCTCACCATCTAGCTTGGTTGTCCTTTTTGAACCGAAGAGGGTGCCTCCTTAGAACCAGTCTGCTCAATTGGTAGTGAAGAAAGAGGGTTTGCACTAGGAGTAGAAACTACACCAGTTCTGGGCTTCTTTACGATATTAGGAAGAAATAGCTTTGTACTAGCTTTTCTCTTTCTAAATGAAATCTATTCTTCGGGCAGTTTTTCCTCTTTTTCTTTGAAAACTGGCTCCTCTTCAATCAAAACTTCTCTCTCACCATGAGCTCTTCATTGTCTAGGATTTGAATACTTTTATGCACTAGGTCAATGAAATATATGGGCTCATACTTATCACAGTGCTCATCATAAATATGTGAAAACGTTTTATCCATAGTCAATGGATAAGTCGATCTAGGATTTCCTCAATGTACCCTCATAATCTAATAGTTGGCAATATTCTCATCAGACCATCCGAGAAATTTAATTTTCATTTGATTAAATAAATTATTCAGAGGAACTTGCTCTGGATTATTTTTGGTATCATACTATAGCACCCTAAAATTGGCGCAGTAAAATTGTCATAATTACATTCACCTTAGTAAATAATTTAAATTCAAATTTTAACCTCCCAAACCGCCCGTTAACCGTCGGGTAATCCGTTTCCCCCTTTTTCGTGCCATTTTTAGAGGTTGTTTTGACCGTTTGACGATATCGTCGCCGATCAGACGATATCGCCCCAGATCTGACGATTTCGTCTGGGCTAGGACGTCCAGACGATCTTGTCGCAAAACTGATTTTTCATAATTAGCTTCTGTTCCAACGGGCCTCTAATCCGGGCAGAAGCATGTCTACGCCGTTAGAGACCCTCCCCCATTGGAGATCTCCCAAATAGGGATGATCTCCAACCTCCTAACTACTCCCCTAAGCCTATTTAATCCTTAGGACCTTCCCCTCCCAACCCCTGGCTGAATTTCCCTGTAACTTGATTTTGCGTGCATTAGAATACCTAGAACATTATTTTGCCTTTGTTATTTTGAAGTTTTCTTGCAGGGACCTCATTGATCTTCAGTCGGAGCAAGCTCAGATCATCGCAGACGATCTCGTTCAAATCTCGGATGATCCTGTCGTAATTCGAGACGATTTCATTACTTCCAGACGATTTCGACTGCAATCTGCATTGGGGGCAATCAGTGCCCAGAGTTTGCGCTTTCTTTTATTCCTTTCATTGTTTTATTCTACATTTTAGTTAGTTTATCCTTATTGCTTACTATTTTGCATTTGGAGTTCACCCATATAGCTTAACTTGCATGATAAGATCATAATTTATCATTAGAATATCGTAATTTGTTTGAATTTTTGTTCATAATTATTTTCTAGTGTTCATACTGTCATTTTGTGTTGTTTCCCCTTGTTAGCACAGTAGTATTCTCTATATTTTGCATCTGTTCTTCTGTTTGCAGGTCTCTGACGAATTCGTCTGACGAATTCATCAGATCTCAGACGATCTTGTCTGATCTCAGACGATTCTGTCGAATTCCAGACGATCCTGACTGCTTCAAACATCAGAATCTCCATCAGACATCCGGATCAGGTATTCTTCTTATTCTTCCTTAATTTCTCTATTTTTCTGTCTTAAATTTGTTCTCTGTATTCATTAAAATCTGCATTTTCATATAGATTAATTTAGACTCATTTGGCCAAACCTAGGATATGAATGCTTAAGACTAAAAACGAACACATAAAAACACATTCCAAACCTAGGCGTGGAAACTGCCATTAAATGTTTCCTGGTGAACCCACCATCCGTCGAAAAATCATCAAAATACACCTCCCTTGAGAGGCGGGACCTTCGCAAAGTCCTCTCAGTCCGAGGTACCGCGACATCCTTTTCCCATCCTCCTTCCGGGCACGGATCCTATAGCCTGAAGGTAAGGATGCGAAAAATTTGGAGCGATACATTTTGGTGAACCCGACGTGAATGCATCATAACCTTTTGAAAACAAAAAAACAAAAACAAAACAAAAAAATATAGAACAACTAAAACATAGATGCATTTTAAAACATTTAAAGTTTAAAATCATGTTTAGATGGTAGCTCCTAAGAAAATATTAGCAGTTACTATAAATGTAGAAAACCAATTGGCAGCCATAGAAATCAACTCTATGCTTAATGTGCCTGAAACAAGTAGAAATCAATTCCTATGGAACGAACTTGATAGAAGACTTAGTCTCATCTCATCTAGGTCCACACAACTTAAGCAAATCAAGAGGCTAGTCCTAGATAGAATCCTGGATCCTCATCAACTAGTTTTTTATCATGAACTTCAGAGAGCTTGCCATAGATGGTTAGCTTATAGGAGAGCTCTAGTATCTTCAGAATTGTTCACCTTCGAGGAATACCTCGAGAACGCAGCCATTGTACACCGGTTCCTAGGTTGTGTAGAAGACCAAGAGGTTGTTCTTAGAGATAGGGAAATATGGAATAGAGTTCCGCGAGTTGTGTTATATCGAGAGTATTGCCACGAGCTTTACTTCTATCAACCAGCATCCGAGACCGATAATATCACTATAGCTCTTTTCATCAAATTTTTAAAAGAAAACTTTCAATTTGAAGAAGAACACTTCATGACTCCTGAACAACTCGAGCCTATTAATGATATTTATAAATTATTTATAGAAAACTAGATTATTACTTTCAGTCTTATTTCTTGCATTTATTGTGTTGATTGTCTTTACAATATTATTTCAAAAACAAAGAAAAATTAAAAAAATTAAAAACTAAAAAACATAGCAAAAACTTAAACATTTCATTTCAAATATTGTAGTAGGTATATAGTAAATATATACCTCTTAATTTTGTTGCATATATATATATATATATATATATATATATATATATATATATTTTGCTGAAATCAAAATTTAGCACCATGCCTAAACTTAGGAATGGTAAAGAAACTTTAGGAGAAGAAGAAGATTGGGTACAAGATACAACTAGAGACCCAAATGTCCTTCCCGGAGATCCAATTCCGGAAGGACAAACTCTAGATCAATCAGAACATGACCTAGGTGAAGATAATGAACAAGAAGGAAGTGTTAAAGAGGATGGATCCTCATCCCCTAGAGTAGCTCCAGATGGAACTATTGCTTTTGACAACATAGATCATTTCAAGAAATTTCTTGATGATAACATTGATGCCATTAATGTGGCAGTTC
Source organism: Wollemia nobilis (assembly GCA_028583015.1). Taxonomy (NCBI): domain Eukaryota; kingdom Viridiplantae; phylum Streptophyta; class Pinopsida; order Araucariales; family Araucariaceae; genus Wollemia; species Wollemia nobilis. The sequence continues at coordinate 2,242,716 of JAQPPZ010017149.1, read as the reverse complement.
GTATTGATAAAGGGCAAATTAGTGACACTCAGGCAGCCTTGGAACATATGTATGATGTGCGCATTAATCCCTTGTCTTTCATTGATCAAGAAAGTGATAAGGCTGGACCATCCAATACGGATATGGTCACTATGATTCAAAACATGTCAAAACAATAGGCTATCCAACCTCCTAAGGAACCTGTTATTCAACCTAAAATCATTCCCACACAAAAGAAACCTTCCTTCACTACTTTATTCTGCCAAACTATTGAGCAATATGCTTCAAGTAAACAAAGACCTAAAACGAAGCCAAACACCAATTTTCAACAATCTGGAATACAACATAATACAACTTCAAAATTCATTCATAATACTTTTCCTACCAATAATTTACACAATAGTAACATGGCATCTAATCTTCATGTTCCTCCATCATATGCCCATAAAACCCATGTCAATGCCCTACCAAACCAATATGGGGGGCAAACTAGTAATCTGGAAGCCATGGTGAAACTAGTTAGCTTCACGTATGGACCAGATAGATCCCTACCGTCCCTCGTATAATTATCGAGAGATATGTAGTCAACCTTTGGATCCCATAGTTGTAGCTCAACCATACCCTAAGCATTTTCCCATGCCTATCTTGCCTATATATAAAGGAACCGAAGATCCCATAGAGCATCTTCGCATGTTTAGGATAGCATGTCATGACATATCACATGATGACTTGCTATTATTAAAAATGTTCCCAAAAAGTTTAGGTGGAATGGCATTAGAGTGGTACTATCAATTGCCCACTCATTCTTTGAGAAACTTCGAAGAAACAACTTGAATCATTTGTCCATCAATTTAGTGCCTACATCGAGAGGCATGTAACTATTAAAGATTTATACAATTTAAAACAAGACAAAGATGAATGTTTTGCCGATTTCTTAGCTAGATGGAGGCAATTGACAGGAAAACTGCACTTTGTGCTACCTTATAGGGAAATGTTGGACATTTTTATCAATAATTTACAAGAACAAATATCTTATGAGCTATCAACTTGCTACCTTAACTACCTTCGATCAAGCTATAGATTTAGCTCGAAGAGTAGAAGATGCCCTCATTAGGAGAGGCCAACTTAGGAAGAAGGATGATGAGAAAACATCCAGAAATCAATATAAAAACAAACAAGTTGTCGGTGATGGAGTCACTGACAGCAGGAATGTTGCCAATATCAATGCAACGAAGACAACAAAAAAATTTATATTGAAACCTCCTGACAAGCCTCCTCGAGAATTCACTAGATTAAATCAACCCTTATCAACTATTTTACCTCAATTACTCGAAAGAGGTTTGATCCAATTACCAGCTATCCGGGAACCTGATCCAACTATACCCGGATACAGAGGTGACTTACACTGTGATTTCCATAGAGGACCTGGACATTCTACCAACGCTTGTAAAAGGTTGAAACATAAAATACAGGATTTGATTGACAATAATGAAATGGAAGTGCAAGCCTTCCAACCTAAACAAAACCCTCCTAATAATACTCAAAAGACCGTTCCCCAAAATCAAAATCAAAATGCCAATCAAACTTTAGACATATTTCAACACCCTTTACCAAGACATGGTAAAGAGGTAGCCAATCAAATCGAACATCATAATGTTCCTCCTCCTACCCGATATGTAGGAACCATTAGCGGACAATTACCTGTTCAGGATTCTCAAATATTTGACACAACCTTATCCCTGGTTACGACCAGGCCCTTACATAATTTTCAAACTTCTGATTCTAGTGATATAGAATCAGATAGTGAAAGTGAACTAGACATTACTTCAAACCAATCGAATAGTTCTAAAAATGAATCGAGATCCTATTCAACCCGTCACGAGATGCTATGGTTCCAGAAGAACCATTTCCTAGACGAGTTACTACTCGACCTTCTTCTAATATATTCCTTTCTAATGAACAAGCCATAAATGCTCAACCGAGACCAGTTCAACGTCTTCATTATAACATTGTAGGTACCATTGGAGTCGTTACCCGACAACAAGCTCAAAATTCCCAACAAGAACCAAACCAGAACGATGGATCAGCTCCATTCGTTTTGAAAAACCCCAATAAAGGGAATCATGCTCCTAATGTTCAACCTAAACCCCCTTACAATATTAATGAGCAATTGTCCAATACTACAGCCAGAATTTCCCTTTTGGATTTATTAAGATCCTCTCCCACCCATAGGGATGAGTTGATGCTTACATTAAGCCAAATGATGGTACCTCAAAACATTCAACCTGAAGCTATGGCCAATACTATCATCACTCGAGAGATTGATTGTATTGACTTTCGAGACAAAGATATCCCACAACACAGTTTACATAAGGATAATCCCTTATACATTACTGCTCTAATTGGAGATGTAGCCATCAAACGAGTCTTGATTGATAATGGCTCATCTCTAAACATTTGCACTTTTGACTTCTACCAACGATTTGGCTTTAGAAGTGATGAAATGAAGAAAACTGATATGATTATCAAAGCTTTTAATGACGAAACACAAGAAACGTGTGGAGTTATTACCCTCCCATTGCAAGTTGGTCCTAGAACCCTAGAAACAACCGTGTTTATTGTACATTGCCCAGCATCGTACAATATACTTTTGGGTCGCCCTTGGATCAATGCCATGCGAGCGGTCCCATCAACCTTACACCAATGTGTTAAATTTGAGTTTAAAAATCAGTTGGTCACTATCCATGGTGACCCTAGACCTTTTGATATGTGTGCTTTGGCAAGAACCCGTTGGAGTGCAATTTTGCCCTGCTCTGTCATCCACACATCCTAGTTCTTATTTTTCATCTAAAACTATGAAACACACACCCATAATTTCACCTATTTCCCCTCCATTAATTTCATCCTCCTATATAGATCAACAACCCTCTAAACAAATCACTCTAGAACCTCAAAAAGATCTTAAATCTACAACCAATCCTTCAAGTTCTATCCCTATAAATTCAAAACCTACAGAAACAACTATCATCCCTTCCACATCTCAAGATATAGGTAATAAGCCTTCTACATCTTATGCCCTTTCTGATGAACTTTTACCAGATTTATCCACAACCTTAATATCAGAAAAAACAAATGCTTTCATGCAAGATTCAATTCTTTTGAATAATTTACCGCCATCTCCTCGTACTTTGGGCCTCCCACAACCTATGGGAAGTACTTACCAAGTCGGGAGTTGTGCCTTCATTTATAAAGGATATGACTGGGGAAGAATCCCTCGAAATATCAAAACTCATCATGAGGGATACGCTCGGTGTTATTTTACCAATGATTATATTAAAGCTAAACCCATGATGCTTAAAATGGGATATAAAGGGAAAGGCTTGGGACCTTTCCAAAATGGCATGAAAGAACCTTTCGAGGTAGAACCGTGGCTTGCCCGCTTGTGGTGTGGGCCTATTTCCTAGTAAGGGTCAACCCTTTCCTTTTGAAGATGATGATCAACTCATATGTTATCAAGATTATTTGGATAGGCATGTTGATTTGCCTCTTAAAAATCAGTCGTTTTCATGCAACATGCTATCCATAGCTTACCCCGAAATGATTGCTTGACCCCGATGAAGAGTTGGAAGGAGATATCTTCCATGATGTCTCTGTTGAAGAGATGTTACACAATGGATTTTATTTTGATGGTTCTATACCAACTATAGCCCAACTTGAGGCCACTAATCCTCAAGATGAATTATCTAAATTAACCTTACAAGAATTACAAGAATTGGGTGTTTCACCCGCCCCACCTAATTTTGAAAGAGATCTACACATGGAGGTAGAAAACGTCATTAAAATTAATATTGGAACTGAGGATAATCCTCACATAATCAATATTGGATCAGAATTAAGTCAAGAAAAACAAGAACAATACATTGCATTCCTTAAAGAGTATGAAGATGTCTTCGCTTGGACATATGAAGATATGCCAGGTCTAGACCCTTCCGTAGTCATGCATCATCTAGTGGTCCATCCGGATGCTAAACTCGTTAAACAAAAACTTAGAAAAATGCATCCCAAAGTGGCTCTGCTAGTCAAAGGGGAGTTAGAAAAACTCCTGAATGTTATCTTTATACAAGCTATTGATTATGTTGAATGGATCTCAAATGTAGTTCCAGTCACCAAGAAAGAAGCTACCAAAGTTAGGGTTTGCACAGATTTTAGAGATATTAACGCCGCATGCCCTAAAGATGACTTTCCTCTTCCAAACATGGATCAAATCATTGACTTTACTACCGGGAGTGGGATGATGTCCTTAATGGATGGATTCTCCGGTTATAATCAGATCAGGATAGCTCCTGAAGATCAGGCTAAAACAGCCTTTATTACCCCCTGGGGTACCTTTTGTTGGAAAGTGATGCCATTTGGCTTAAAGAACGCAGGTGCAACTTATCAACGAGCTATGACCTATATTTTTCATGATATGATGCATGATATCCTACATGATTATGTAGATGATATTATAGCTCGCTCTATTATTGAAGATAATCATTTAGATGATTTGAGAAAAGTTTTTAATCGATTACGAGAATATCTTATTCGATTAAATCCAGCAAAATGTATATTCGGAGTTAAGTCCGGTAAACTATTAGGGGTTTTAGTTTCTTTACGTGGTATTGAAATCGACCCTCTCAAGATTGCGGCCATCACTGATATGCCCGCACCTACTAATATATCTGAGTTACGAAGTTTACAAGGTAAACTTCAAGCTATCCGTCGCTTCATTGATAAGCTGGCGGACAAAACTGGTCCCTTTCTTAAACTCCTTAAGAAGGATGTCCCTTTTAATTGGGACACCGAATGTAGAGAAGCTTTTGAACTTCTCAAACAATACCTCCTTAATCCACCCGTGCTTTCACCACCTAAACCTGATCGCCCATTTCTCCTATATATTTCAGCTTCAGATTCTGCCTTAGGAGCTATGTTAGCTCAACTTGATGATGAAAAGAGAGAACGTGCTAATTATTACATTAGCCGAACCTTCATCAGTTATGAAACCCGCTATATAGCATTAGAAAAACTATGTCTAGCCATCGTGTTTGCTACGCAAAAATTACGACACTATATGCTTAGTCAGAAAACGTATGTCATTGCCAAATACGATCCCTTAAGGTATCTCATGAGTCGACCTTATTTATCGGGTCGCACAGCCAAGTGGGTTCTTGCTCTAAGCGAGTTTGATCTCACATTCATAGGACAGAAGTCTGTTAAGGGTCAAATCATAGCAGATCAATTAGCTGCTGCACCCTTAGAGTCTACCCATCCCCTCATCATTGAGTTTCTTGACGAATGCCTTCAATTAGAGGCAGACCATATTGAACAATGGTCCTTATACTTTGACGGAGCCCGATGCATGAGTGGGGCTGGTGCGGGTATTATTTTAATATCCCCACAAAAACATCTTATTCCTCCTGTCCTTCAAATTGACATTTGCTTGCACCAACAATACTTGCTGAGTATGAAGCTCTAATCCTTGGATTACGAGCTGCCTTGGCGCTAAAAATTAAACATCTTTTAGTTTTTGGTGATTCTCAACTGGTTATAAACCAAATTAATGAAGTTTATCAGACCAGAGATGATAAACTATGCCCATATAAGGCCTATGTTTTACAATTAATGTCTCTATTTGATCAAGTTACCTTGGAAGCTATTCCTCGAACTAGCAACCGTGCAGCTGATGCTATGGCCGCAGTTGCATCTCTCCCGCCCTTGGAGTTAGATGACGAATATGCCACTATCATTATTCGTCGACTCCAGGAACCCGCTTCAAATAAGTCATGCTTAGAGCCTTTGGATGTGTTTCTAATCAATGAAACTACTCTCGAACTGTGGTATACTGAGACATATTTGATTTTCTCCAAAATGGGACTTTCCTTGCCAATTCTAATAGAAACCAGCGTCGGTTATTACGTCGACGAGCAAGTCGATTTGTAATAATTGGCAATACTTTATATAGGAGATCTTTTGAAGGTATCCTATTAAGATGTTTAAACTTAGAAGAGTCTAAATCAGCCTTGAGTGAAGCCCACGATGGATCTTGTGGAGGACACTTTAGTGGTAGCGTCATTGCTAAAAAGCTCCTTCGGATAGGATACTTTTGGCCTACCATGGAAATGGATGCACATGAGTATGTGCGCCATTGCGACAAGTGCCAAAAACATGCTGACCTTGTCCATGCGCCTGCACAAGAGCTGCAGGCTATTTCATCTCCATGGCCCTTTTCCAAATGGGGTTTAGATATTATTGGCAAAATCAATCCTGTGTCATCTGATGGACACAAGTTCATCATAACCGCCACTGAGTATTTCACGAAGTGGGTCGAAGCTATGCCTTTAGCTTCCTGCATCGGCACACAAGTCTCTAAATTTATTTTTAATCAAATCATTTGCAGGTTCAAAATTCTTGCAAATCTCATCTCTGACAATGGAACTTGTTTCAAAAATAAAGATGTTAAAAAATTATGCCAAAAATATAAGATTCAACATCGCTGGTCCACTCCCTATTATCCTCAGGGTAATGGTCAAGCAGAAGCATCTAACAAAACCTTAATCAAAATTCTCAAAAGATTGGTCAATAAAACTGGTCGTGACTGGCACATTCAATTATATCCAGCCTTGTGGGCCTATCGAACTAGTGTTCGAACCCCCACTGGAACTTCACCATTTGTTTTGGTTTACGGTGCTGAAGCAGTTTTTCCATTTGAATTGGAAGTTCCTTCTTTGGCTCTGCTACTTCAAGATACCGAAGTAGGAGATGAATATCGATGCTGGCAGACTCACTCAACTGGAACTCCTAGATGAAAAATGCATCAATGCTTTGGAGCATCTCCGTGCCTACCAAAACAAGCTTAAAAGATCATATGCTAAGAAAGTTCGTCATCGATCCTTTGAGATCGGCGACCTTGTTTTAAAAGAAAATCAAAAAAATACAAATGCAACTAAGGACCTTAAAGGTAAATTTGAGCCCAACTGGCTTGGACCATACATTATTACTGCTAAATTTGAATCAGGAGCATACAAATTATCTACCTTAGATGGTAAAGAACTTAAAGAACCCATGAATATTTTGCATCTTAAACGTTACTATGCATAAATTTGGTCATTTCATCCTTGTATATATTTGTTTAAAATATTTCAAAATTACTATATTGTATTTCTTTCAAATTTATAAAATCAAAAACACCAAAAACATTCATAATCATCAAAATCTTCAAAAACTATTTGTTACATTTATTTATGGCACTTGTCAAATTTTTTGTTCAAAAACAAAAATAAAACCAAAAAACAAAATAAAGAATAAAAATCAAAACAACAATATGCTTGACTCTTTCGAAACCAAAACAATATCAAGAAGAAAGAGAGAGTCAACATTCTCAAAACTTCTCAAAAGTGTTTATATATATTTTCTTACAATTATTGCAGTTATATGTTTCAAATTATTTTGGATAAATTAGCATTTATTTGGAATCCCTCACTTGCACACTCACAACAATAAATATCTTGATTTTATCTGGCATGATTACTAATCTCTCTTATATCAAAGTCCACAAAATTCAATTAAATAAAGTTTGAGCATAGAGAATTGATCTTGTTATTTACTTAAACCAAGCACATCTTTTCACAATAAAATGATTATATTTGTAATTTCCATGTTTTGCTACATAGTAGAAGTGATTTCTTGAGCGAAAAGTTTCCCCTGCTATCCTATCATGCACATGGTCTAGAATCTTTGAGAGTTGGCAAAAGGACAAGCTCACCCCTACCCAGAATAAAAATCCCTTGCTCTACAGCTAATCCAAGCAAGTATCCCTAGCAAAGAAAAAGAAAAGAAAAGTTCAAGAAAAAGAGAAAAGAAAAATGTTCTTTTATATCATTACAGCAATATTTCAAGCACTATCTCAAAAAAAAATCAAGCAAACAAAAATACAAAAGAAAAAGAAGCAAAGTTCAAAAGAAAGCAGAAAGCAAAACTGCAATAAAATCCCCTTTCCCTACCCTTTGAAAAGAAAAGAAGGGTTGATGAGCTTGAATCCCTGGAATTCTCAATTATTCGAAAACTGTGAGGTAAGCCCCATAACAGGTGGTTTGTGCCCAACCTGCTTGGCCTTGGGTAACTCCTAGCGTGGTGATATGTCAGTCACATTAGCGACCTTCTTTTGTACAGACCTATGTCTGCTTATGGATTAGCTAGCTCTTGATAATCCGACCTACATAGTAGTCTAGTATGGTTATATGCATCTACATCATGGTTAATGAACACTTATTTGGTTTCTTCAAATCACTTGTATCATATTATCTTGCTCAAAACTGGTAAATGCACAAAGCAATTGCACACACATTTGTATTTGAGAGATTTTGTGTATCATTATGATAAATCAAGATCGGAAATGAATTCACATATGCACATGGGATTCCTTATAAATCTAACTTTTGTCTTCAAAATACTTTGAAATATTATTTTTGCAACTTGTTTGGAATAAATCAAGTACAGCTTGCTTACCATAAAGACAACTATATAATAGAAAAATCAAAATTTCTTTCAAAATATACAATCAAAACATATATATCTGGTTGACTTTCGCGACGATGGTATAGTTCCAAAACCAAAATTGGAATTTTATGCCTAGCGCAAGTCCTCATCTTCATATTTTCTGTTTATTAAAAAAATCAACCATGCAATAAAACTATCTTTTCTTTTGATTTTCGCGATGATGGTATAAGTCTATACCTACATATTCTATGCCTAGCGCAAACCATTGTAACAATTTTTATTCCCCATTTATTAAAAATCATGAAAACCATATGACTTAATTCATTATGTTACACAAATTATGCTTTTAAAAAGCAAACACATTTTCATTATTTCATGTCATTATGTCAACCTTCAATTTTGCAATGATGGTATAATTCCTAACGAATTATCCAAAAAATTTATCACACTCAGGAATTTATGCCTAGCAAAAATCATTTTAACATTATTTCATGCATACTATTTTCATGAAAATCTGAAAACAAACCATCATCACCATCATTTTCACCATTGCACCAAAGTCTTAAGACAGTCTCTTAAGCACTCTTTTACTTTTAACAATATTTCTATCCTGGGATTAGCTTGACGACCGAGTGAGCAACGACTCCATGAAATGGTCTATAATAGCGACAATGTCCTTTGAAATTATTGTTAGAAGTCTCTTTTTATTTTTTATTACATCACATTACAAACAATCAATTTGTTACATCAGATTATTTCATTTAAAATATTACCGCATGACATCAAAAGTATAAATTTTCAAAACGACATAATTTCATGAATCCTCAATCCAATTATCAAATCAATCAAACAAACATAAAAGCATCATAAGCATACACATAACACAAGTCATATGATCAAAAACATATCATATATATATCCACAGTATATATACATCATCAAAACTGGATTGGTATGCCACAATCCGTACCTCGGCATACTCAATCCTCTATCAACAAAAAAATAATAATACAATGTCAATCTGTACAAAGCTGTGCAGCCCTCTAGCCTCGAGAGCCCCTCGAGCTCTCCGCCTCATCTCCTCCCCCCCCCCGAGGTGGACGAGGTGGCCCCATCGCAGTCTGAGTAGTCCTAGTCCTCGATCGGGACGAGGTCCTCGACGACCCGATCCTGATCGGATCTGCGATGTTGGCTGGCAGGGGTAGTCTATCCGCCTCTGGCACCAGCTGATAGTACAAAGTCTGGTAGAAAGTAAGTTGGGCAATAGCCCGTGTCAGCTCCCTAGTGCTCGCCCCTCCGCCCCGTGCCCTGAGGCGTGCAATCTCGTCTCGCAGCTGTGCCACCTCAGCTCGGTGGCATGCAGCCTCATCCTGTAGAGTCTGCACCTGTGCCTGGAGATGATCTCTCTCCGCTCGAAGAGTAGCGGTCTCGCTACTCTCCCCCATGTCAACGCCCTTGCCCTTATCGGGCGATGGTGGCCTCTCCCTCTATGGAGATGGGGGTCTCGCCTCCCTCCTCTCCCTCTCGCCGCGGCCTCTCCTATGCCTGTGGCCTCCTCAGCTCTCCCCCGCCGTGACCCTGGGCCGCCTCCATAGCCGCCTGGTGCCGCCTCCCTATCCGACGCACAATCGCATGTATCGGACCCTGTGCCCTCGTCATCCAAGGAGGGCGGATGCTCGCATACCAGGCATCGTAGCCATCGGCTACACCTGCGTCGTCCCCATCCACTGGCTGGATGGGGGCATCATCCGTGTCCTGACTCCAAAACCGCTGCATGTCTGGAGCCCCGCTAACTGTGGTATTATCCCGGACAGTCTGGGAAAACTCATAATCCCTCAGAGATGGGATCCCCTATTGCAGACCGAACTGACGCAAAACTCGGTCATAGCGATGGAGCTCCACCTCTCCCCTCTCCATCCATAGCCAGCAAACTCGCCTGACGCGAGCCAGCTCCTGTCCGTCCTCGGCCCACCCTGGATGCTCCCTCCATGGCCTCCAGGTAATCTGATCCGGGACTAAGTCATCCAGTAGCCTCCGGGACATCGAAAGGTCGATCCACCGCTGTGACCCTCTTCGGAGCCACCAGTAGAAGACTCGGGGCCTCTCCCCGTCTACCCCTGTCAGAGGAAGCCCTATCGGCCTTCGCACTGCAATGTGCTCCCAGCACCAAACCTGTAGAAGCGATGTCATCACCAGACATCGGCCGCCCTTGTACACAACCCCATATAGGATCCTGTACAATCGGCATAGTACATAGCTGCCCCAAGAGAACCTATACCCATGGTCCCGCATGTCGTAGATCACATCTACCAGCATCCACGACACCCTGCACCCGCTCTGGTGGCACAACAAAAGTCCACCAACTACTCCAGCTAGAACCCGTGTGAGTCTAGATGCCCCAGGCATCTGGCACAGTGCCTCGATATTCACTCCGCCCTTCTCCAGGGTGAAGCTCGGGTCACCACACAATCGTCCCATAGCATGGCCCTGGTTGGCCGCAGGAGTGATCAATCGTCCTTGTATGGGGATTCTTAGAATCCTCCATACATCCTCTAGAGTGGGAGTCATCTCCCTTGTCGGTAGCCGGAAACATGAGGAACCCGGATACCATCTCTCTGCTAGGGCCGTCAGTAGCCCCATATCCGTAGACACCGTGGCATCTCTGCCACATGCTGCAAGCCGGCCTATGCCAGTGATCTCGCTCTGCCTGTGTGAGAGCGGCCAAGTCATCCCTCAAACCTCCATACTTCCATTCCCTGCTCTTTAGCAAACCTCTCTGCAACATAAACAACAAAACAACAAACAATCATTAATAAACAATTCAAGTAATTAATAATGCAAGTTAAAAGTTCAATTTTATGCAATTGATGATATCGCCCACTATTGGACGATATCGTCCCAAATTTGAGCATAATCGTCTCCGATTTTGCAAGCCGAAATCGTCCCTAATTTGACGAAATCGTCCCCCTTTCGCCGATTTCGCCCTTGGACGAAATTGACGAAATTGAGACGATTTCGTCGAAATCGGGACGATTTCATCCCGACGACGTCGACGGCCCAAAAACGGCCGCGATGCTCAAAATTCAATCAAATTTTACCTAAAAAGCATGTAAAATCAAATTAAAGCATTCTAGTTAAGTCTAGACTCTTACCCGTAGACCGCGTCGGACCTCTGTTGATCTGTGCGTCGTCTCCACCATTTTTGCTTCAGAGCTCTAAAAACCAGAAAATGAACAGTAAAAATGAATTAGGGTTTTACCCTATTTTTCTTAATTTTATTCAAAAATAATTTTTTTTTCGCGTTTTTACCTCAAACGTTCGATTTGGGTAAAAACACGGAGGGGGCACCATAGTAAACTGTCGTACGATTCGACCAAGAATCGTCGCCTAAAAATTGGGAATAATTTTTGCTTTCTCGTAGATCGAGAAGAACTCATCTTTAACGCATTTTCTTCGAAAAATTCGCTAAAGAGGGGGCAAAATGTAGCACCCTAAAATTGGCGCAGTAAAATTGTCATAATTACATTCACCTTAGTAAATAATTTAAATTCAAATTTTAACCTCCCAAACCGCCCGTTAACCGTCGGGTAATCCGTTTCCCCCTTTTCCGTGCCATTTTTAGAGGTTGTTTTGACCGTTTGACGATATCGTCGCCGATCAGACGATATCGCCCCAGATCTGACGATTTCGTCTGGGCTAGGACGTCCAGACGATCTTGTCGCAAAACTGATTGTTCACAATTAGCTTCTGTTCCAACGGGCCTCTAATCCAGGCAGAAGCGTGTCTGCGCCGTTAGAGACCCTCCCCCATTGGAGATCTCCCAAATAGGGATGATCTCCAACCTCCTAACTACTCCCCTAAGCCTATTTAATCCTTAGGACCTTCCCCTCCCAACCCCTGGCTGAATTTCCTCGTAACTTGATTTTGCGTGCATTAGAATACCTAGAACATTATTTTGCCTTTGTTATTTTGAAGTTTTCTTGCAGGGACCTCATTGATCTTCAACCGGAGCAAGCTCAGATCGTCGCAGACGATCTCGTTCAAATCTCGGACGATCCTGTCGTAATTCGAGACGATTTCATTACTTCCAGATGATTTCGACTGCAATCTGCATTGGGGGCAATCAGTGCCCAGAGTTTGCGCTTTCTTTTATTCCTTTCATTGTTTTATTCTGCATTTTAGTTAGTTTATCCTTATTGCTTACTATTTTGCATTTGGAGTTCACCCATATAGCTTAACTTGCATGATAAGATCATAATTTATCATTAGAATATCGTAATTTGTTTGAATTTCTGTTCATAATTATTTTCTAGTGTTCATACTGTCATTTTGTGTTGTTTCCCCTTGTTAGCACAGTAGTATTCTCTGTATTTTGCATCTGTTCTTCTGTTTGCAGGTCTCTAATGAATTCGTCAGATCTCAGACGATCTTGTCGAATTCCAGATGATCCTGACTGCTTCAAACATCAGAATCTCCATCAGACATCCGGATCAGGTATTCTTCTTATTCTTCCTTAATTTCTCTATTTTTTTGTCTTAAATTTGTTCTCTGTATTCATTAAAATCTGCATTTTCATATAGATTAATTTAGACTCATTTGGCCAAACCTAGGATATGAATGCTTAAGACTAAAAATGAACACATAAAAACACATTCCAAACCTAGGCGTGGAAACTGCCATTAAATGTTTCCTGGTGAACCCACCATCCATCGAAAAATCATCAAAATACACCTCCCTTGAGAGGCGGGACCTTCGCAAAGTCCTCTCGGTCCGAGGTACCGCGACATCCTTTTCCCATCCTCCTTCCGGGCACGGATCCTATAGCCTGAAGGTAAGGATGCAAAAAATTTGGAGCGATACATATACTCTACTTCAATCTCATAGAAATTATGCCAAGGAGGGAGTGACATTATATTTTCAATATGCCATTCAAGATCACATCCCTTGGGATTATTCCTTTGCTGCAATATGTCTTCTCTAGAGCAAGAATGAAAATTATTGGCTTTGATAAACCTCCAAAAAATAAACAAAGGATCATATCGCTATAATTAGGGAATTTCATCTAATCCATGGTCGTACAACATTTCAACAATCAACTCATTCTACCTGCATTGAGTCACTTCGATGTCACCAAAGCAAAAAGGTATGGGACATGTGCTTGGATTTCTGTTATCGTATCCATATGTATCATTGATAAAGTCACTCTATTGGGATATTTCCAATGCAAAAGGATGATCCATGGTAAAATATGCCAAAAAAAAGGCTTATCAGTGAAACCAAATAGTCTAATGACAACTCCTTGCATCAACAAAAATACATCATCCTTTTCTTATCCATATATTTTTGCACTCTATCGTACATGTTGTAAATAAGCTCAAGTACGGATCCCAAAAACATCCAGTTAAAGTTGTAGGACTCATTCTTCAATAGATTTTGAGTTCACAAATAAACTTGAAAAAGCTCGCGTGCTTTGTCTGTTTTCTTCACTGCTATGAAAACAAAATGATGATGCAAAATATAAAAGAAATACTAGATCAAGATAGTGCAATGCCTGAAGGTGACGTCTTCTCCATTCCACACCTTATGCAACATGAGAGTGCATCCTTCGAGCTATGAAATCTACCCAATCGAAGAACATTGGATTTGTGTTTGCTTTCATGGAAGTCAAGGCAAAAAACTCAACATGTAAAATGTACTGCAGAAGCGATGCCTACCATTTATGCTCTATGGAATATGATGGTAGTAAAATAATCCATGCTAGCATTGAATATAGTTTTGGGATGTTAAAATATTTTAGCAACTCCAACAAGGCTAGCAATTATCCAAACTGAGGCATCTTCAACAATTGGATTTCCATGAACTTTCGTATGGTTACTATGGACTGGTATATTTCCTCGTACTCTAAAATACTTAGCTTCTTGAAAATGATGTCAGGAGGAGGTCTTTCACCACAAGTGAAAGCTTTTCTGATGGAGCTAGCAGAAATTTTGAACAACTTGTCTCCATGGGTATTTCGAACAGCTCTCATGGAAAAATCATAAAATTGAGCAATCGTGCACACCAACTCTAGATATGTATGCACTAGTGTACAAATATACCAATAAATATGAGAATAGAATTCCATGGTGCATGAAATATTGACAAATACCTTATCAAGACCGAACTCAATGTCTTGCCATAATTTTTGCATGCCTTTGTTTGTAATTACACAATCACTGATCTTTGTCAATCGATCATAATAAGGCACCAATTGTTCTTCTTTATCCATTTTATCTTTTTATTGATTTTTTTGGATGTTGACCTTCTTCTAGGCCTTCTTCTTCACTTATGCATTTTTCCTAACCATATTTGACCTTCTAATAGCAAAAAACTCAAAAATAATAAAACCCTCAAGCAAAAGCAATCCCAAACTTCAAGTAGCGACTTTGCACATAGGAACTCTGTAGTTTAATTTTTGTGTTCAAGTGAAGCATTCAATACTTTTATAGCTTTTGATCACACCTACTAGATTTAATGCAAGTAGCACACCTGCTAAATTTGAGCAAATGTGTACTTTAAATCTCACACTTTTTGATGATTTGTAATAGTTTAGCGATATCTTTCTCGGGTTTCATGATAGGTTGCTTTATCTTTTTCCTTGTTGGGAGGTGAAACCTATCATTAATGGTTATTTTTAGGAATTGTAGCTACTTGTCGTTCACCTTGAACTACGTGATAGGTGCTTTTTTTGAATGAAATCTCGGTTTCACTGATGTAGAGTGCCAAAAATATATTTTACTGATTTTTCTAGCGAAAAAGCCATGTATTCTAGGAGTTCACCAAAAAATCAAGGCGAAAATACATTTCATCCACATAAAACCCAAAAATAGCTTTCGCTTAGTTTATATAGCTAAAAAAGCATGTGACTAGAAGTTGCTACCAACTTGAGTTTCTCTCCAAAAATAGAAGATATGCATGAGAGAAGAGGCGTGAAGATGAATTTTTCTTTGAATAGAAAAGATGCATGGACGCAATCCTTGTCCTGGGTGAAATATTTTTTCCTCTCATTTTATCATTTTTTTGCTAAATTTAAACACCAACATTGCTTTTCGGTGATTGATATTTCAATGCTTTTGCTACCTAAAAAACAAGGTGTGTAGGCAAGAGAGCATCTTCGGATGAAATTTCTAACTCAGGCATCAAAAGTGAGGAAAAAGAGGATTTTTTTGGTGAAAATGATTTTCGCTAGTGAAAACACCCTTGCATAGCGAAAATGATTTTCGCTCATGAAAGAATTGCTTCTTTTTTTCTTTCTTTTAGCATAAAAATAAAATGGTAAAATATGTATATATTTACAAATATTTTTTAATTTCCATACCAATAATAGGCCTTCAGTTGGAGACCATTCACTAGAATTGGCAGCACACGACCATCTATATCCTGCAAATAATATGAATTAAATTCATTCACACTGGAAATTTGAAATGGGCCTTCCCAAATTACCTCAAACTTGTGATGTTTACCTAGCTTTACCTTTTATCATTCCATTTTAACACAAGATCACCAACCTTAAATACCTTCTCTAAGTCTTCTTGCTAAACCATTTTTTTGTCATCTGAGCATGCTCCATGAAAGCATTATATGCTTTATCCCTTTCTTCTTCCAACCATAATAACTGACCCAACATTATGCTCATGGGATCAAATTTATCATCTTCATCATCAAGCAATTGCAAATATTAAAGATCTAGCAGCTCGATGTGAATGGGCAACACTGCTTCCTTACCATACACCAAGAAATAGAGGGACATCTTGATAGAATTTTTATTTGAGTTGTGATCAAACCATAAAGCTTGGTTTAGGAGCAAATGCTAACTTGTCTTGTTGTCACCAAGAGTCCTATTCAAAATCCTAAGTAGGTTCTTGTTCATAGATTTGGGTAAACCATTTCCCCAAGGATAGTAATTTGATGAAGTTTTCAAATAAATACCATAATTACCTGTAAACTCACTAATTTTGACACCAATGAATGGAGTTTCATTTTTTGTTACAATTGCATTTTGTATGCCAAAGCGAGTGATAAATCCTTCAAGGAAAGTGATGACTACCTCCTAGTCTGCCTTCTTAGTTGGGACTGCTTCGGTCCATTGGGTGAAATAATTAGTTGCAGTCATAATGTATTTATGTTTGGCAAATAAAATAGGATCAATTATCCCAATAAAATATAAACCCTATTGTTGAAATGGTGCCTCTACTTTGATCGAGTGAAGATTCAAAGGTACATTTTTGCACCTATCGACATACCTTTGGAATTTATCACAACCTTTACTAACCTTAAATGCATATGAAAAAAGGGTGGGCCAAAAATTACCTACTTTGATAATTTTTAATGCCATGGATCTTCCTACATAGTGGCCTCCTGACAATCGAGAATGAAATTCTTCCAATATTTTTTGCTTTTTTGACTCTTTGACATATCTCAAAAGCACTTCATCAATATTATTATGGAACAATCCACTTGGTAATATAACATACCTAAGGGCATGTAGTCTAGATATTCTTCTTTGTGAAGCATTGAGATGTGAAAGACACCTTCCTAAATCAAAGTATTCAACAAGGTCCTCTATCTAATAATGGTCAACTGAGGAATGATTAGCAAAGTTACTTTCACTTATTGAATCATCATATTGATAAAACATTGATTTAGGGGTAGCACTCTTTTAAAGCTCTTGACATAGTGCTCGACCATGAACCAAATTGGTTTATCAGATTTCAATATCATATTCTTGAATTTTAGAAACCCAACCAAATTTCTTATCACGAAGTTCTCCTTGGATAATGAAAATTCGGACATCCAAATGAACAACATAAACAAGTGTTTTACTTTACAAAATGAAATATCAAAAATTCTTTAGGGACTTCATCACTGCATAAACTTACTTCTTAATGAAATTGTACTCTTCCACATGTGGTTGAATCACTTGACTCAAAAATTAAATTGGCGACTTATGTGAGCATAACTACGTAACTCTCTTGTTCACCAATAGCATAAAGGATAAAATCCTTCGAATAATCAGGTTTCACAAAAATAGGAGCTTGAGAAATCCTCTCCTTTATTTATTTGAATGGTTTCTTCCTTTGTTCAATCCATTTGAACTCAATATTCTTCTTCAAGATTTCAATAATTGGTTCAAAACATTGGCAAAATATGTAATAATCTTTCAAACAATGTTAATTTAACCAAAAAATAACTGCAAACCCTTCTTGTTAGCTATTGGAAGCTTCAAAAGTACCCTAGATCTAGCTGGATCAATAGATAAACCTTTTTTAGATATTACATGGCCTAGGAGCTTACCCTCGTTCACTATGAATATAGAATTCTTTGGATTAATGGATATCTTAAACTCTCAATATTTTTCAAACACTTGTCTTAAATGCAAGTTGTGCTCCTCCATGTTATGAGAGAAGATAGTCATATCATCCAAATAAATAATAATAACTTGGTTTAATAACTCATTGAAAGCCAGATACATCACTCTTAAAAGGTTGATCCAATATTCAAGAGACCAAAAGGCATTCGTTGATAAGCAAAGATACCCCATTTTATGGTGAATCTTCATCTTTGACCCATATCTGATTGTATCCAGAGAATCCATCTAACAGAGAAAATATTTGAGCTCCTACAACTATATGAAGAATCTGATCAATCTATGATAAAGTATGGTGATCCTTCAGAGAAGCCTAGTTTAAATTTTGTAAATCAACACACAAACGAATATCTCCATTTTTTTTATGCATAGGAACCAAATTAGCTACCCAAGTAGAATTCTTTATTAGATAAATAATTTTATCTTCTAGAACTTTTAATAGTTCATCTTTCATCAAAAAATTAATTTTGGGATTGAATGGTATTTATTTCTTCCTAAAGGGTTTCACTCCTTGCAGTTCAATAGTATGTTGGATCACATTATTATTGTAACCTTTTAAATATTGGTAACTCCAAGCAAAAATGTCTAGAAATTCATGGTATATCTCTGAAGCAGAACTGAAATAACTTGAAGCAGAACTGAAATAACACACAGAGAAATTCATAGCAATTTCATTCACAGAGGTTTCAAATTTGGAAATACAGCAGTTATATCAAATGGCCAACCCCTTTTACAATGCATGCATGACCTTTTTTAACAGACCCGACCCTCTTCGGACATCATTACACAGAATGCGGGATTCCTTGTAATCGCCCGCACAAATGTTCTGTCGTCGCCTGCAAGATGTTGCTAGGTGCCTCGAATCATCATGGCCTATAATGGCAGAGTGCGCTACAACCGCCTGTCCATCAACCCGCCGAGTCATCATTCATATGAGTGCTCTATAGCCATCTGTATTTTATTGCCACGTGCCCTTCTGCCAGTGTCTTTGTAACCGCTTAATACTCCATGGCCACCTGTAATTCGCTGTCACGTGTCCTTCGACTATGGCCTCTACAACTGTCAGCCTATCTGGAATCGTGAGAGTTCTGCCTCTCTTTTCTTCTTCAGGTCATGAAACCGTGACATGTCATGATTTCGTGACCACTTTGCGCCTTCGAACCTTTGCTCCGAAAGTGTCACGATTTCACGACCACTTTGCGCCTTTGAGCCTTTGGTCTAGAAGTGTCACGATTTTGTGACCACTTTGCGCCTTTGAGCCTTCGCTCCGAAAGTGTCGTGATTTCGCGACCACTTTGTGCCTTTGAGCCTTTGGTCCGAAAGTGTCACGATTTCACGACCACTTTGCGCCTTTGAGCCTTCGCTTCGAAAGTGTTGCGATTTCGCGACCACTTTGTGCCTTTGAGCCTTTGGTCCGAAAGTGTCACAATTTTGCGACCACTTTGCGCCCTTGAGCCTTTAGTCCGAAAGTGTCGTGATTTCGTGACCACTTTGTGCCTTTGAGCTTTCGCTCCGAAAGTGTCACTATTTCATGACCACTTTGCACCTTTGCTCCTTTGCTTCGAAAATGTCATGATTTCATGACCATTTTGTGCCTTGGCTCTTTTGCTTCGAAAATGTCACGATTTCATGACCATTTTGCGCCTTGTCTCTTTTGCTTCAAAAATGTCACGATTTCATGACCATTTTGTGCCTTGGCTTCTTTGCTTTGAAAATGTCACGATTTTGTGACCATTTTGCGCCTTGGCCCCTTTTCTCAAAAAGTGTCGCGATATCGCGACAGTTTGACCCCTTGGTGCCCTTTCTCAAAAAGTGTCACGATATCGCGACAGCTTTGGCACTTAGAGAAAAAAATATTTTTGGGTGATGCAAGATTGCTCTTCCACCTCTGGATGCTCCTACATCAGACACCCGGGGTGAATTGAGAAGTGACCTTCACTTATGATCTGTCTGAGGTAGACCCAGGCGGTCAACCTCTGCCTTCGACAACCAAGTCGCATCTTCTATGGGCCTACCCTTCCACTTGATCAAATACTCAGAATAACACCTGTTCCGAGTACTTCGGCCCTCACGAGTATCAAGGACTTCTTCTATCTCGTCTGCGACTGGAGTAACCACGGGAATGCTCCACAAATTTGGGCTTGGTGTTGCACTGCTATCTCCTTCATGAAACTCGACCAAATCTAAAATGTTAAAAACCAGTGAGATGTTAAGTTCACTCGACAACTCCACCTCATATGCATTACCCGAATCCCGTTTCCCAATGATCCTACATGGCCCAAATTTCTTCATCTTCAGCTTGTTATAGGTCTTGGCAGGAAACCTCTCTTTTCTTAGATGGACCATGATGGAATCTCCTACTTCAAACTCCTTAGCCCGACGCTTTTGGTCTGCCCTGGCTTTATACTGAGTATTCATCTTAGCAATGTGCCTTGTCACCTCCTCATGCACTCCCTTCAGGTGTTCAGCAAAGTCTTCAGCCTCAGCACTGCATTTTTCTCTTGTATCCATCCTTCTCAATTCTGAAGCGTTTCTTGGGCTGCTCCCATAGATTATTTGGAATGGCAATTTATTGGTACTTCTATTGACTGAGCTGTTGTAAGTGAATTCTACCTGCGGAAGAACTAAATCCCATCCCTTGGGCTTGTCTCTGACCAAGCATCTCAGTAGATTGACCAAGATCCTATTTACCACCTATGTTTGGCCATCTGTTTGGGGGTGGTATGCAGAACTGAATTTTAAATCCGTCTTTAGCTTCTTCCATAGGGTTCTCCAGAAATACCCTACAAACTTGGTATCCCTGTCCGACACAATGCTCCTTGGCAGCCCATGAAGGCGTACCACTTCCTTGAAGAATAAACCAGCCACATGGACCGCATCGCTAGTCTTCTGGCAAGGAATAAAATGAGCCATTTTTGAAAATCTGTCTACTACCACAAATATGGAGTCGTGCCCCCTCTGCGTCCTGGGCAAACCAAGAACAAAATCCATACTAATATCCTCCCATGGCATTTTGGGTACAGGTAGTGGTTGATATAAACCAGTAGGCTGCCTCACATCTTTTTCCATCTGGCATATCCTACAACTTTGCACAAATTTTGCCACATCTTGTTGCAATTGCGACCAGTAGTAATTTTCACTAACAAGGGAAATGGTCTTGTCTTGACCAAAGCGTCCAGCTAAACCTCCACTGTGCTTTTTATTGATGATATTCTCCCTCATTGAGCTCCTCGAAATGCATAATTGGTTCCCCCTAAACAACATTCCATCTTGAATAAGAAAATTTAACCACTTAGTCCTGTCCAAAGTAACAGGTGCAGTGTAGGCTTTCCAAGCTTCTACGAAATCGAGGTCTGTAGGGTATAAACCCTTGAGCTCAACAAACCCAACAACCTCCACCTTCATCTCCATCAGTAAACATTGCCTCCTACTCAAGGCATCCGCAACTCTGTTGGACCTCCCACTCCGGTGCTTCAGCACAAAGGTGTAGCTCTACAGGAACTCCACCCATTTCAGGTGCCTCTGATTTAACTTTCCTTGATCGTTAATATATTGTAGTGCCTGATGATCAGTATAAAGAACAAACTCCTTTTGCAACAAATAATGCCTCCATTTCTTCAGAGCCTGAACTATGGCATAGAAATCTTGATCATATACCGAATACTTCTTCCTGGCATTGTTGAGCTTTTCACTAAAATAAGCAACAGGCTTACCCTCTTGGCTCAATATAGCCCCTATGGCACTACCACTCGCATCGCAGTCTACCTAAAAAACCTTGTTGAAATCTGAAAGTGCTAAGACAGGTTGTTCTGTGACCTTCTTCTTTAGCATAGCAAAGCTTTTGTCTGCTCCAGCTGTCCACTTGAATTCCTTCTTATTCCCCCTCATTGTCTCCGTAAGGGATGCACAAATACTGCTAAAGTTTCTAATGAACTTTCTGTAGAAACTGGCCAGACCGTGAAATGATCTCACCTCAGTCACACTTCTTGGAGCAGGCCATTCTATGATAGCCCTCACCTTTTCGGGGTCCATTTTGAGACCATCTGCTGAGATAACAAATCCCAGGTATACTAGCTCCCTCTTCACGAAGTTACACTTTTTTAGATTTATCAGCAGCTGCTCCTCCCATAATTTCTCAAAAACCCTCCTGATGTGCATCAGGTGTTCCTCCAGGGTTTTGCTAAAAATCAAGATATCATCCAAGTAAAAAATAACAAATTTGCCTAGAAATTCCTTCAAGACTTCATTCATTAACCACATGAAGGTACTTGATGCATTGGTTAGCCCAAATGGCATGACCAACCACTCATATAGCCCCTCTCTGGTTTTGAAGGCTGTATTCCACTCATCCCCTTCTCTAATGCGGATCTGATGGTAACCACTTTTCAGGTCAATCTTTGTGAAGTATTCAGCTCCACTCAAACAGTCCATGATATCATCCATCCTGGGCAATGGGAATCTGTATTTAATAGTGATCTTGTTAATTTCCTGAGAGTCTGTGCACATTCTCCATTCCCCATCCTTCTTGGGTGCTAGCACTGCAGGTACTGCACATGGACTAAGACTCTCCCTAATCAACCCCTTCTTTAGCAGATCTTAAACCTGTCGGTTTAACTCCTTAGTTTCTACAGACGTCATTCTGTGTGCAGCCTTATTCGACAAGCTCAATCCAGGCACCAAATCTATGTGGTGACCGATCTTCCTAACGGTGGTAAACCTTCGGGAAAATTATCGAAATGATATCCTGGAAACTCCTCTAACGAGTCCCATGACTTCCATTGGAGTTTCCTTGCATTCTTATTCCCTGACCCTAGGGATTATTGCATAGCACATATGATCTGGCTTCAGGCCATCTAAAAATATTCTGCCATCAACTAGACAGACTCGTGCACTACTGCATACCTTCTCATCCGCCTCCTTTAGGGGTTTCAACTTATGGCGAACTCCATTTTTTGATAAGGAATATGTATTGGCTCGACCATCATGTACAACACTTCGATTAAACTGTCATGGTCTCCCCAGTAGCAGGTGACATGCATCCATAGGCAAGATGTCACATAAGACCTCATCTCTGTAAGTTCAAATGTTGAACTTCACCAGACATTGCTCACTAACCAGCACCCGATGGTCCTTTTGTAACCATGCAATCCGATAAGGGTGCAGGTGTTTTCTTCTCTCCAACTGCAACTTAGCAACCATCTCCTTAGAAACCAGGTTTTTAGTGCTTCGATTATCGATGATGATGTTACAGACCTTGCCTACGCACTTGCATCTTGTGCAAAATAGGCTGTTCCTCTGGTTTGCATTATTTTCTTCATTCAACAAGACTCTTCTAATGATCATCGCTGCTACACCTTCTACACCTTTGTCTGCCACAGCAGCTCGGGCATGACCCTCAGGTCTTCGATTTGGCCTTTCTTGATGCTACGGATAGTTGTATGACTAATGTCCTTCTTCTTCGTAGTTGAAGCAGTTTCCCCGAAAGACACCTCTTCCAAACCCTCGCCCAGACCTACCTCTCCCCCTTGAGTAGTTGTTGTTCTGATTGCATGGGCGTTGGGTATTTGCCTCTTTCTCTTCTTTCTGGTTTTGGCTACTGCTTGCTTCACCAGTCTTCCCCAGATCTCTATATCTTCCTCCACTGGTCCTTCCACCAGCTCTTCCACCATGATCCTTCCCTCTCTGCTTACCATCAAATCTTCTATTCAGTTTCTCTTCTACTTTTAATGCAAACTAGTATGCATCCTCAACCGTGCTCATCCTAACCAGCCCTAGTTCTTCTTGAATGTTGGTTCACAATCCATTGATGTATCATGTGACTTTCTCCTTATTCACCTCAGAATGGCCGGTTCTAATCGAGATCTGATAGAACTCCTCCGTGTACTCCTTGACAGATTTACTCTGCTAGAATAAGTGGAGACGTCAAACTTCGGCTTCTTCCTAATCTGGGATATGGCCATATACATCCTAGCCTCTACTAGATCCAATGCTTCTTCTTCATCTGATGGACCCTCTTCTTCCCAAACTTCATCTTCACTGGGCTTCTCTCTTCTTGGCTCAAATCCTCTTCTAATTTCCTACTGCAGGGCTTGAACTTGCCTCTGCAAGGCTCTAAGATCGACCTCTGCTCCTCTATTCCTCACACCACCACGATTCCTACGCGAAGGCATCCTGTTTGCTTCCTCACACCCATAACCATAATCTTGGTGCAAACTGCCTCACTATCGACGATCGGTTTGCGCACTCAGAACCTTTTGGATCTGATACCACTTGAAGCAGAACTGAAATAACTTGAAGCAGAACTGAAATAACACACAAAGAAATTTATAGCAATTTCATTCACAGAGGTTTCAAATTCAAAAATACAGCAATTATATCAAATGTCCAACCCCTTTTACAATGCATGTGTGACCTTTTTTAACAGACTCGACCCTCTTCGGACATCATTACACAAAATGCAGGATTCCCTATAATCGCCCGCACGAATGTTCTATCGCCGCCTGCAAGATGCTGCCAGGTGCCCCAAATCATCATGGCCTGTAATGGTGGAGTGCGCTGCAGCCACCTGTCCATCAACCCATCGAGTCATCATTCATATGAGTGCTCTATAGCCATTTGTAGTTTGTCACCACGTGCCCTTCTGCCAGGGTCTCTGTAACTACTTAATACTCCATGGCCACCTATAATTTGTTGTCACATGTCCTTTGGCTATGGCCTCTGCAACCATCGACCTGTCTGGAGTCATGAGCGTTCTGCCTCTCTTTTCTTCTTCAGGCCGCGAAACTGTGACATGTCACAATTTTGCGACCACTTTGCACCTTCGAGCCTTCACTCCAAAAGTGTCATGATTTTGCGACCACTTTACGCCTTTAAGCCTTTGGTCCGAAAGTGTTGTGATTTCGTGACCACTTTGCGCCTTCGATCCTTCACTTCGAAAGTGTCATGATTTCGCAACCACTTTGCGCCCTTGAGCCTTTGGTCCGAAAGTGTCACGATTTCACGACCACTTTGCGCCTTCGAGCCTTCGCTCCGAAAGTGTCACGATTTCGTGACCACTTTGCACCCTTGAGCCTTTGGTCCAGAAGTGTCACAATTTCATGACCACTTTGCGCCTTTGAGCCTTCGCTTCGAAAGTGTCACGATTTTGTGACCACTTTGCACCTTTGAGTCTTTGGTCCGGAAGTGTCACGATTTCGCGACCACTTTGCACCCTTGAGCCTTTGGTCCGAAAGTGTCACAATTTCACGACCACTTCGCGCCTTTGAGATTTCGCTCTGAAAGTGTCATGATTTCGTGACCACTTTGCACCTTTGCTCCTTTGCTCCGAAAATGTCATGATTTCGTGACCATTTTGTGCCTCGGCTCTTTTGCTTCGAAAATGTCACGATTTCACGACCATTTTGCGCCTTGGCTCTTTCGCTTCGAAAATGTCATGATTTCGTGACCATTTTGTGCCTTGGGTTCTTTTCTTTGAAAATGTCACGATTTTGCGATCATTTTGCGCCTTGGCCCCTTTTCTCAAAAAGCGTCGCGATATTGCGACAGTTTGACCCCTTGGCGCCCTTTCTCAAAAAGTGTTGCAATATCGCGACAGCTTTGGCACTTAGAGGAAAAAAATATTTTTGGGTGATGCAAGATTGCTCTTCCACCTCCGGATGCTCCTGCATCAATCTCCTTGATTTGCTCAAGTTCTTCTGGAGTGCAATCAATTCCAATATTGATTGAATTTTTAGGTTCCAACTATAGCTTAGTGTACTCATCTACTTTGATCATATGTTTTTTAGCTCTATCGTTTTGATCAAAGAAACATTCAAGTGAAATCAATCCTTTCAAGATATAATTATTTCTTAACTGGATCAATCCCTTAGGTTCTTATTCATCGAGCGTTCTTCCTTCCATACTACTAGCTTCTTCTATCAATAAGTTCATGATCTGCTCATTCATTTTAAATATTTTCTAAATAAATATTCTTATCAGGAATTGAAGTCCTATAAACCATCCTCACGGTATTTGGTTTCTTCATCATATGCTCAACTAGAGAAAATTTTGTGCCAAGAGATGCAAAAATATCTGCATATCTATTTTGTTCTCGTAAAATTGCTTAGATATTTAATGCCATGCATGTTTCAAATAGATCCTAGACTTTATCGTGATATGCCTTCAAATAGTGCTTCTTGGAGATACACTTACTGGTTACTTGATTGAAAATTAGCTTTGAATCTCCAAAAATCCATAGTTGTTCGATTTGAGCTTCTCTGCTTTATTCAAACTTAAGAACAATGCTTCATATTCAACATCATTGTTTATTCATCTCTAGGTCAACTGGTACAAATATATCTTCTATCTTTCAAAATGGAAAATGAGAATAACTCCAGCTTCTACATAATTTTTGCATCTTACACCATCAAAGTAGAGCTTTTGCAACTGATCTGAGATAGGATCTCCATCAGTGGATACCTTCATTTTAGTCTTTTTAGGTGTAGTAATGGTGTAACAACCAATATTGGTTTCAATCATTGCATTAAAATAATTCATTAAAAATTCATCTTCTGTACGAAGCTCATCCAAATCTTCTTCCCTAAATTCAATTCTTCTAGTTATTTAGTCACCATATTGACAAAATCCATGGACTTTTCTTCTTATTTGATCCTCTCTACATGAAACATAGAAGGATTTTCATTATAGATTCAGATTCTCTTTCCTTTGAAAGGAACTTCCAAGTGAGAGTAATCCAAGGACAGATAACCTCCCAATTTGGCAGTAAACTCTCTTGAAAGGCACATATTGAAATATGGCTCTAGATCTACTACAACCACCTCTTGAATCACAGTGACCTGAGGTATTGTATGCAACACAATCAATATATCCTTAATAACACCCACTATTCTCATAGGGGTTTTATCCAACTATAAAACTCTAGGGTTACTCCTACTATACTCCATGTCCATAACTTCACAAACCACTTTTGGCATGACAATAGTCGTAACACCAGAATCGATCATGTAGTTATGCAAAATCCAACCTTCCATCCTGAGAGACAAATAAAATGGTGGTGGTCTATTCTTTTCAATAGCTGATGTTGTAAGCATATGAGCTAACACAGTATGAATGAGATTATTCTTTTTATCTTTAACAAATTTTAAATTTTCTTTTAACAAATCAACCTGTCCAGGCAATTGTGACACATCATAGAGACTAACCTTAGCAAGAATTTTCTTTAATTTTTTAACAATATTATACATGGATGAACTAGAATCCCTTCCTTCATTAGCATCCTCATACTTGATTCGATATGTTGGAAATTTGAGCTAATTTGAGGTATTTTATGTTTTTATTGACGTCACATAAATCATTGATGTCACATTGAGTTTTGGTGGCAAAAGCACTTCATAGATAATCATCTATGATATTTCGGAGAGCATGGATATATACAAGGTTTTTATGAAAACCAAGGTAGGCAAAATAAAAGGTTTTATTTAAAACCATGGTGGGCTTATGTGGAAAGGGATTTTCTTAAAAGCCAATGTGGAATTTTGTTTCATTGAAAAAGGACCTTCGGTGATGAAGATATTAAAGTTTAAATTTTAAGTTTAAATTAATGGAGGGCCGACCTATGTGCAATTAATGGAGGTTGGCATATATATATGTAATTTAGGAAATGGGGCATATTATATATCGTAGAAAATCTTATTTCAAGGGCTATTTGACTAACTTATTTAGAAGGAGAAATAAGGTGTGTGTAAATAGATATTTCTGATTTTGCAAAGGTGTTCTAAAAGTGAAGTTTACCTTGTTCTTTATCAAGAGGATTAATTCTCTCATGAGGTGACAAGGTATGCAATATTGTGATTTATTTTATTTTATGGTATAAGTGGTTTTGGGAGTGAAAAGGTTATGCAATGTTTTGATTTATTTTATTTTATTGTACAAGTGGTTTTAGGAGAGATGAGGAATTTGTGCAATTAAAGGCCTTGGTGATGATTATTGAAAAGTTGAGTAATGTTGATTATTTTGTGATCTACTAACCCTTGTGAATATTGGCAAAAAGCATTTTGTGATTGTGGCAGATTTACAAAGAGGTTTTTTCATATTCATAAAAGGTATGGGCACATTATCCTATTGACTATTTATGGTGGTTGATTTTTGAAATATCATTGGAGAGAAAAGGATTGATTGTGGTTTCCTTTTCGAAAGTGATTGGTTTAATGCTTCAAGGTTTTCTAGTTTGAGAGTTGAGGTTAAACCTTGTTTTATAAACATTGTAATTGAAGCCCATTGGTTGTAAAAGAACTTGAGTTAGAAAAGAACATGAGTATCATTGTTATGTGAGATTTGTGGTTGAGCATTACTGGAAAAATTTGAGTTGGTTGATACATACTTGGACTAGGGTTGTGTGAGAAAGAGTTGTCCCTTGTGATGATTAGTTAAGTTGAGTTGATTGAGCCTAGTCAAGTGATGTGTGAAGTGATTGTTCATGTCCTATGAAAAAAACTATTCCATTATTCTAATTTGAGTTGAAAGTGATATTAGAACATATTGAGTCTCTAACAATTCTCTTTATGCTTCTATAAGATTTGAGTTGAGTTGATTTGAGTTGAGTTGAGTTGATATTGAGCTTAGAACATATTGAGTCTCTAACAATTCTCTTTATGCTTCTATGAGTTGAGTTGAGATTGAGATTAGAACATATTGAGTCTCTAACAATTCTCTTTATTCTTCTATGATTTGAGTTGATATTGAGTTGAGTTGAGTTGAGATTGAGATTAGAACATATTGAGTCTCTAACAATTCTCTTTATGCTTCTATGAGTTGAGTTGATATTGAGATTAGAAGATATTGAGTCTCTAAAAATTCTCTTTATGCTTCTATGAAATGAATTTGAGTTGAGATTGTCATTCATTGTTGAGTTCATTTTGAGTACTACTTGAGCATGATTGATTGAGACTTTGGGAAGGCCCTTGTGGAAAGTTTTGGGACAGATTTGTGGACAGATTTGGGACAAGTTCTTGGTGAGCTTGTTGAGAAACAATGGTGAAATTGTTCTATTGATCAACAATGCATTACATAGTTTTATAGTTCTTGAAAGAACTAAAAATAGACATGGTGGTTGAGAGAAATCCTCTTAAACTTATTACAACAAACTAACTTAAAGATAGCTCTTATCCTAACAACATGCTAATCTTGGACTATGGTCAAACATTAATCAACCAAGCCAAAACCTCAATGTATGCTAATCAAATTAACTAGAAATATGTAAATCAAAACATTAAACTAAAACTAAATACTAGGACTTAATACTTAGGACTAAGGAGGCAATGTTGAAAATATTCCAACATTCTCCCCCTTGATGCTAAAGATACTCATGCAAGAGTTCTTTAAGCATCACCGAGTTGGAAGAAAATTTTTCTCTTACGTTTCCTCCAATCTTGAATCAAGAAATCAGAATTTACAAAATACTTATGGTGGCACTCCTTCCACTCTTTATGTGGGATTTCCTGCAAATGCTTGAGTGCCTTCTTTTGTTGATTAGCTCCCCCTTCAACAAAAGTATCTCCTCTTGTGGTTTTCAACAACCACTCTCTTACATCTTTATCATTATGGTCTTTAAACCATGCTCTCACATTTTGATATTCTTTTACATATTCAACACTAAATAATACTCCACATGAGTATTTACAATTAATCATCTCACATAGATGATTATACCATACAACTCTTTCACATATTTTCACACAAAAAATCACAACAAATATGGCCATATAATGACCAACTACATATGCAACATAAAGTTGCTCCTCACACAAATATTCTCTCACAACAATGACTTTACAAGAATCCTTCTCCCAAGGAATTTTGAACACATCATTTTGATCCATGTGACCCAAGTTCTCCATCACTGTATTCTCTCCAAGAAGACTCTTCATCAAAGTTGTCTCAATGAGACAATCACCTCTCAATAATGCCTTTGGAAGACATTCTCCTTTCTTTTCATTCCTGCTCACAAAAAACAAATCATTAATCATAAAAACATTACCTTTAGTATGAGTAGATTTGGTGCTTCCCATAAAGCTATTTTGTAGCGGTTCTCCTTCATTGTATGGTGCTTCAAGATCAACCATCAACTCTTCACTAATAGTTCTCCTCCTTTGTTCAATCCATGTTGGTGTGTTGAAACACCATTCATTCAAGAAATCATACATAGTTGACTTTTCAAGACAACTCTCTTTCTGCAATGTAGTCACTCCAAGTGAGTGATCTTCATCCATGAGTGATGTTTCCTTTGCCATTACGATAAGAAAATCAGCAATCTCATTTCTATTTTCTGTTTCTATCTCATTTTTCACATTCTTCTCCCCTTTTAGAGGAACTCTAACAATTTTATCTTCTCCTTGTAGGAGATCTTCATTTTCTCTGTCAAGAGAGCATACATCCATTCCAAGTGAATGGTCTTCAAGACAATGGTCTTCCATAAACATTGCTTCTCCATCAACATGCCAACAATTTTGGTTGATCCTATTATCTTCTTTATTCTCTCCCATGAGAATTTTAGGTGCATTATCCATAATACACTCTTCATTTATCTCCTCCATGAGATATTTTTTATCACTTTTTCTTCTATCAACAACAAATCCTCTTCTTCCTCCTCGTCCTCTTGAGGAATACACACCTCTTCTTATCTTTTCATCACAAAATTCAGCAACATATGCTTCCTCCATGAAGCATTCTTCATCTTGTTGGTTTTCTACATACGAGGCCTTCCTCTGCAAGAAATAATTCTCCATTACAAAGCATGACTTCATATGAGTCTTTACAAGACTCTTCAAAAACTCCTTCAAAAGGATCTAATTCAAAAGCTGCTTCAAGGAAGCAAGGCTCCTCCTTGCTTAAACAATCTTCATGATTGTCACTCATGGCTTTATGGGTATCCTCATCAAACCCATAAGCATCCTTTAACACTTGCCATGCCATTGTAGCTGATCTACAATTGGCTATGAGAGGAAAAACATTCTTTTCCATTCCTCTCCTCAAATCCATAAGAGCTAAGCAATTTGCATATTGTTGCTCCTTCTTCTCTTTTCTCTCCTCACCTTGTAGCTTATTCCAAGAGGGTTCCTCATAGCCTTCTTGAACTATATCCCATAAGTCTTGAGCCTTCAAGAAGGTCTTCATCATTATGCTCCAAATAGCATAATTATCTCCATCAAATTTTGGTACAACCAAGTCTGCATACATGGCTTCCTTTTATTTACCAAAGTCTCAAGCACCCAATTTATCATAAATCAACCAATACTGATTGAAACAAACTGAAATTTTTTCTGTAGACTTCTGATATACTTATCTGAAAATCCACTAAATTTCAGATCCAAATTCACACAAATGAGAAATATGTGATCAATTTACTTTTGTCCTTTCTAGATCTTAGAGTGTTTTTGAGACAACCTCAATGTTCTTCACATAAATCAATCCATATAACCCCAAAATTTTTGAAAATTAAACTCTGTATTCTTGAGACAATAATCTGAAAACCCTCTAAATTTCAGAAGAAAAATCACAAAGGTGAAAAATATGTGATCATTTACTTTTTCCCTTTTTATCACAATTCCGGATCTAGGATTGTTGAAGGAAAAATAAATATTCACATAAATCAATCAATACAGATCCCAATGATCTGAAATTTTGTCTGAATTATTATTTTATCGAAATAATATTTCTCCCAAAATTTGAGAAGCAAATACCCTGTATTCCACCTTATACAACCATTTTATTGAAAAACTAAAAATGCTAATAAAATCCGTAAATTAGCTCCAAATCACCTAAAATTTTTACAGCATCCTCTTGATACAATTATCTAACAACCCTCAAAATTTCATAATCAAATACCTCAGGATTCGTGAGATATTAATGATTTACTCGAGCTCTTCCTTGCAAATCTGTTGAGTGCTGGCCACTTGAGTTTCTCTGAAAAAGTGTGTGCTTCAGATCTCTTCACACCACTCTCCACTAGGTTTTGATCCATTTGAGCAAACCTGCTCTGATACCAAATGAGAAACAATGGTGAAATTGTTCTATTGATCAACAATGCATTACATAGTTTTATAGTTCTTGAAAGAACTAAAAATAGACATGGTGGTTGAGAGAAATCCTCTTAAACTTATTACAACAAACTAACTTAAAGATAGCTCTTATCCTAACAACATGCTAATCTTGGACTATGGTCAAACATTAATCAACCAAGCCAAAACCTCAATGTATGCTAATCAAATTAACTAGAAATATGTAAATCAAAACATTAAACTAAAACTAAATACTAGGACTTAATACTTAGGACTAAGGAGGCAATGTTGAAAATATTCCAACACTTGTTGGAAAATTTTTGGGTAAGTTCTTGGTGAGCTTGCTAGAGAAGATTTGGATAATTTCTTAGTGAGCTTGTTGGAGCAGATTTGGGCAAGTTCTTGGTGAGCTTGCTAGAGCAAATTTGGGC
The DNA here is from genome assembly GCA_028583015.1 of Wollemia nobilis. Taxonomy (NCBI): domain Eukaryota; kingdom Viridiplantae; phylum Streptophyta; class Pinopsida; order Araucariales; family Araucariaceae; genus Wollemia; species Wollemia nobilis. Next base: position 2,210,311 of record JAQPPZ010017149.1, on the reverse strand, counting down.
AAGTTCTTGGTGAGCTTTCTAAAGCAGATTTGGGTAAGTTCTTGGTGAGCTTGCCAGAGCAGATTTTGGCAAGTTCTTGGTGAGATTGCTAGAGAAAATTTGGGAAAGTTCTTGCTGAGCTTGCTAGAGCAGATTTGGGCAAGTTCTTGGTGAGCTTGCTAGAGTATATTTGGGAAAGTTCTTGGTGAGCTTGTTAGAGCAGATTTGTAAAAGTTCTATGTGAGCTTGTTATTTAGTTCTGGACAAGTTCCGTGTGAGCTTGTTATTTAGTATTGATTAGGTTCTTAGTGAGCCTATTGACAGATATTTGGAGGTGACAGAGTACAGAGGACAGAGTCTCAGTAGATAGATATCCAATAGCTAGCATAGTTGAAGATAAATCTGAGTGAGGAGCCTTCAAGTGGAGAGAGGTCCACTAGTTAGTGTAGCAGAGAGACAAAGTCTTCTAGAAGATCACATAGCCAATGCAGAAGGAGAAATAGTTCTCCTATGGAAGATATCCATGAACTTGATATTAGGGGATCAACATATCCTTTGGACAGAGGTCCATAAACATTGTAATTGGTTGTGATTCCCAAAGATATTGATTGAGAAATTTTTAGTAAAATATTTTTTCTGGGGAGTAGCCCACATTGGGTAAACCGCATAAATTGTGGTGTCTCTATTGTGTATGGTTTTTGTGCATTGCTTTAAGTACTACTATTGATACTGCTATCTTTACACAACATAATATTGATTTGGAAGAAAAAATAAAAAGTAGTCTTATACTATTCACCCCCCTATCAGTATAAGTTTGTTTTCTTCATGATATTGTTGTTTGGATTCAACCTTCTGATGCTTGGTCAAATATGGGTATTTAAGGTTTTATTTTGCCTGTTCCTTCATCTCAGTTTACGTTTATGTACATGATGCATTTGCTTGAGAAATTCTTTATTTTCCTTGTGCAGGAAAGATATATTTTAAAATAATAGGTTCATACAACTTAGATATTGAATTAGGTACCTTCACTTGAGCTTGTGACTTTTCATTCTACACATTCAACTCAACAGGTACCTTCAACAACCCCATCTTAGTTGGGTCCACTATGGCCGAATTTTTCCATCTCTCATGAGAAATAAAACTTGTTCTATGAAAGGGACCATAAAATTAGTATCAGATTATCTAATCATGTTGATCTAACCATCAGAAGAGTTGTCTACCAATCTTCACATAGTTTAGATGAACCATGTAAGTTTATTCACCATGTGTATCATTGCAGGTGGAACACCAATAAATTTTATTGGATGATCTAGCTTCTTCATTTGTCAACATAGTTGGATTCATTTCAGGCATCTTTATGGTTAAAGCTACTTGCTCTCTGGTGATTGGTGGAGATTGAAATCTCCTAAGCTAGAAATATATCTCAAATTACCTTTTTTTAATGGTCATGATCTCATTTGTCATCGCTCTCATCGCTGAATTTATTGATTACATCTATTACAACAAATTTTCTCTAGGATTAGGATTTGAGGGTTCTAGAAGAGCTGGTAATGGTAGTGGTATTTTTAGAGATGATAATGTTAGGAATGGGACTAGAGCCTGTAGTTGTGGAATGGAACGAGCAGAAAGTTGCAATATAGAAACTATCAAGGTCTGAGATGAACTAGGATTCCATGAAGGGACCAGATACATGGGGGACATTAGTAAAGACTGAGAAGATGAATTGGAATATAAATTTTATGGGAGATAAAAGAAATATAGGTATTGTCATATTTGGTGGGAGCTTACCAATAACAATTAACTTAGCTTCAACATTTTATGCAGTAGAGTACAAGGCCAAAAATATATCAACTTTGGACTGACGGATGGCCATGCTAATGTCAGAATTGAAGGCTTGGAGATAGTAAAATTCAACTTGTTCAAAATTTAGTTGGAGATCATCAGGGACTCCTTGCCAAGTTTGAGTGAACCTAAAATTGAAGTAAATAATTTCCTCCTGTGGATGCTTCTGAATATTAGTGAATTGATACAATTGGGAAAAAGGATTCGCTTGCTCATTAAAGTCTTATCATTAACTCAGCCAATTGGTCCTATGTGGTAATAGTGGCAGGTGGTAAGGAATAATACCAATAAAGCAACTTCTCTCTGAGAGAGAGCATGAGAAATCTGACCATGACATCTTTGTCTATGATGCTATTAATAGTCACCAAAGAAGCCACATCTTGAACATGCTCATAAGTTGTTTTTCTCGTACCATTGTAAGTAGGTAAAGTTTTCAATGTTGTTGGTGGGATAAAATTCTGAGCTTGTAAATTCAAATATTTGGAATAGTTCCATGTTGGAAACTATCATGGTTTATTTTGATCCATTTGAACCAAAGAATTTGCTCAGGGAGGAAATCTAGTGGCAATGCTAGAGGGAATTGAAGGATGTTAGAGTTACTATGTTAGTAACTATGATTATTACCTCATTTAGGTAATTTGTAATATTCACCTAGGTAGAGTTGATTTACCGCATGGTAAAAAGTAGCTTGTTACTTTTTACCACTAGTAATTACCTATTACTATTTACCTAGGTTAGTAAGTTAGTAATTGTAGTCAACTTGACTATGTAACTAGGTTAGTATTTAGCGCTTATTTTGTGAAGCGTGTATTAGTTAGCTACGTTAGGGGATAATATATTTTATTATTTTCTAAAGCTATTATTAGCTTCCCAATGTACTATTTAAGCTTTACATTATTCAATATTAATCTAATGGTTATGCTCTAAAATCTTACATTGGTATCAGAGCGGAGAGATTAGCTAGGCACTGGATAAGGCGAGAGAAATGATCTCATTCCAAGCTAAAGAAGACAAGAACTCTCTTGTTACACTGGAGAAGGCGAGAACTCTCTCATTCCATGCGTTTCACGGAGGGTTTGATTTATTTGTGTTTTCATTAATTTTTTCCTATTCTCCTAAGAGCTACGACTTACGCATCGAAAAATAGTGTGCATTGAAATCTAGTGGCTCTAAAGTCACTGGGCCTAATGCAAGCATCTGACAGTGCCAAGCTATCAGACTAACAAGCCTACTATTGTAGTCTATCCGACACCCCCACACCCGAGGGAAGTAACCTGAAAGGGGTAGCACGATCCCAAGGCGTGATCACCCAAGCAAGTCTTTGATGACTGGCCTAAAAGGAGCGACGCAATCATAAGGCATGGCCATCAGAGCAAGTCTCCTGCGATCGACCTAAAAGGGTAGGCACGACCCCAAGTCACGATCATCGAAGCAAGTCTAACGTATTGTGTGGCCACTGAGTAAGAGTTAGGGTAGGAGTGCTCTAACTCTGGGACCTAACAACCTGTCACTAGTTGACCGAAGAGGAGACTTCAATGACTGACTCATGCAGGACCAGGACTGACACAACCGGACTAGATAAGACAACTCCTAGATTAACACAGATTGACATCGATATGAAAACTGAGGGACCTAAGCTGGACACAGACTGATGCAAACATAGAAACTGAGGGTATGACTAGACCGAGCATGGAAACTGAGGGCTGAATAGGCACTGACATGGTAGTTGAATAGGCATGGAATCCGAGGGGTGATGTGACAAGTGAAACTTGGACTAACACGTGGCTTGGGATCAAATTTTGATGTTGACTGGGCATCAAATTATTGGGCATCGTGTGGCAACGATCAACTCTGCCACATGGTGTGTGGGGAATCCAAATGGTATTTTTTGGTTTCCCAAAGGCAGTCAACTGGATAAGAGTGAATATGTGGTTTTAAACCACCGAACATTGCCCCACGACAATAATAAGGGACAAAAGTACCAATTCTTTTTTTCTTACCATGTGGCAGGGATTCCTTCAAAGATAAGGCGGTGCCCTCTTATCCCCGTCGGGCTAGCTAGCCCGACTAGGGATGGGGCCAGTGCGAAGGCACTTCTCGACGAGAGGTCGGGAGGTCGAATCTCGTCGGGGCCAAAAAACATTATTTTTTTAAATAAAGGTGGTCACAAAAATAAAAAAATTAAAGGTAATTTTTTTTAAGTTTTATTTTTATTTTTTTATTTAGTTTTAAATTATTACTAATTTAATAATTATTTTATATAAAATCATTTTTTTTTAATTAAAAGTGGTTTCTTCAAAATAAAATAGTTTATTAATTTTTTTTTTGTTGGAAACTGGCCCCTTGCAGGGCATGCAACCGCGGAAAAAGATTTCGTATCTGAGGGGTTCTATTCCATCATAGTCACCCAGGAGTCACACCAGAACTCATCCATGCCAGTTGGAAACCATCGACTGGACTTTTTTTAGCATATCTGCAGCATGTGAGGGGGAGAGATTTGAACTTGGGATGTCAATTTAAGAGGTTTTAACTTCCCACTTGCTCTCCAACTCCCCCACATGAGCAGATATAGTTTTTTATTATTAATAACTTATAATTAAATAAATTAGAAAAAAGAACTAAACTTAAAATTTAAAAAGGGATCCCTATTTTTTTTTTCCAAACAAAAACAAATTCAATGCTTTTGTTTTCTCACACAAAGGGATATAAGACATAGAAAAGCATTTTTTTCTTGCAACATTAGGGAAACCTAAAACCTTTTAAACCTTTTTCATTTTGCACAATCAAAGGGGGAAAAAATCAATCAATTTGATTCTTTTATGCAAAATTAGAACACAAGGTGACATAAATTTTGCCACATCAAAAGAAGATAGTGCATTTTTTTTCTCTCAAGGAGGGATATAACACAACAAGTTTGCACTTATTTAGCAAAATTAGGAGACATAAATTCTTCTCAAACCTTGTTAATTTAGCATAAAATAACGGTTCAAACTTGAATCCTTTTTTGCCAAATTGTAACACAAGGAGACACAAAATTTTTGCAAAAAATCAAAGGCAAAGTGTGCATTTGTTTCTCCAAGGAGGGATATAAGACATAAAATTTCACACCTATTTCTTGCAAAATTGAGAAGAAATTGAAGACCTTGGGTCCATACAAACTAATTCGTGTGTCGACTGGTTTTGGAAGCCTTTCAAACGTGGGTCATGTGTCGACTTGTCTTGTAAGGAGTGCTAATTTGTTAATTTTGCAAATCAAGGGGGGAAGACAAGAAATTGTACTTCTTTGTAAAATTGTAAGACAAAAGTAAGGATCACTTTAAAAACAAAATTACAACTTGTTAAATTTGCAAAACAAAAATAAAGGCAATTGTTTTATGCCACATTCTTTGCAAATTTGAAAAACAAGAGGATACATAAAATATCAATTTTTTGCACAACACAAATCAAAATTTTGTTGCAAAAATTAAAGATGCATTTTCAATTTTACTCGACACCTTAATTGGCAAATTAGGTGCATTTTTGGCATCGATCGACACCTATGTGATAAGAATTTTGTGGGCATTCTTGTTTGATTATTGCATTATTTTTTTCAATTATAATTCATAAAATCAAGAACACTAAAAATCCAAAAAATTCACAATAATTTGTGTAAATCATTGCACAGGTTTAAAGCCAATTTTCCTTGATATTCTCTCCTAAATCAAAACCCCTAATTCACTCTTATTTGTTTGGCTTAATTTCCTAAAACTGATTATTCCTCTTCAAGAGGACTTTTAGGAAGGTGCCATTAAATATATTTTTGAGTGAATTATCTTTTGGTACTCTTATAGGGTATATCAAAAGAAAAACAAGTTTTTGTAAAATAAGGAACCTTGAAAGTAGTAAATATTTTGCACTAAGGGGGGATAATTCCTTTCTTCATTCAAACATAGATTCTGACAAGAGGGAGATAAAACTTGTAAAGGCAATCATAAAAGTAAAAGTCATCATAAAATTATACCTTTTCTTTTAGGCTTCATAATAGCAACCATGCTTGAAGTACTTGTAATAAGGAAGGATTATTTGGTGATTTTTTTTGATAAAATTGCATAGGAAGCAAAGTTTTGCATAAATTGTAAAAAGGAAAACCATGAAACCATTTAGTGTTGGTTTCCAAACAAGAAAAACTAAAATGGCAAAAGTACATTACAAAAGCCATGTTGCTAGTGAAGTGTCTAGTTCTTATTCTAGTTCAAAATAAGCACACAAAGTGCTCATGGCTAAGACAATATTGTAGAGGGAAACAAATTTGTCACCTTAAGCAATCACCATTTCCTCTCTCTTGTTTAGGATTCATAAATAACATAAGTTTTTGTTTGAATTACTTGTAATAAATGGGTGATTGTACCTCTTTTAGGCTTCATAAATAGCAAACTCTCATTGTTTGAAGTATTTATAACAAAAGGAGGGAATTTTTTGGTGTAAAATTGCCTAGGAGGCAATATTTGTACAAAACCTTCACAAAGCTTCTTGAGTTGCACATATTTTGCAATTAAGGAGGGATAAACATTTATTTTCCTTCTTCACATAATTTTTTGTAAAAAGGTAAGAAGACTTATAAGGGTGCATTTTCAGTAGCGACCAACACCTTAGTCACACTTCTTTCAAAAATTTGATTACAATATGTTTTGCAACAAGGGAGGAAACTTATAAGGGTGCATTTTCTGCAGCAATCGACACCTTAGCTACATTATAATTTTTTTTTACAAAATCATATTGTAAATAGAATGAACCTCGTAGGAAGTGATATACTCTACTACACGTAGCGGTTGCAGAGATTGGTTACCCATGTAATCCGGTTGGATGGCAAGATTACAATAAGGACATTCATTGGTGTGAAGACAAAGTGAGGAATGATCCACTTTTTTCTTCGGAGTAGTCAAAGCACTGTGACAGAGCAAGAACCAGTAGATCGACATATTTTTCACTATATTGGGACAATTATATACATTACCCAAATAATGTAATAAGGGGGGATGTTAGAGTTACTATGTTAGTAACTATGATTATTACCTCATTTAGGTAATTTGTAATATTCACCTAGGTAGAGTTGATTTACCGCATGGTAAAAAGTAAATTTTTGTTTGATGTTGCAAAAAAATATAGGTATTCCTCTTTCAAAAAAAAAATCTTTAAATTATCAATTTTAGTGCATTCAGGATTGTTTTTTTATTGGGGCCTTCCTTTGGTAGGAGGAAGGAGGAGGGGCTCTGTAGGTGACTTCCTATGGAAGTCCTATTCCACTTTCCTACATCCCTTCCTCGGCCCTGTCCCAGGTCCCTGATCCTTTCCTAGCTTCCCTAGCACCTCCTTTTCCCATCCTCTTCAATTGGAAGGTGTTGTAGACGATCTCATTTGGGGGGAGATCACTGTTCGATTGTTCTACTCCTTTCCTTACCCTATGGTGGGAAAATTTGTGTTCCACTTTTGATTCATTGTCTCGCATTTTACTTCGGTGTTTGGGTTTTGGGTTGGGTTTGGGTTTTTACCTAGGTCTTTTCCTGGGTTTTTTGTATCTTTTAGGGTTTTCCCTTGAAATTTCCTTTTCTCTCAGGTTGTTTTTGGAAGTCTTCCTCTCATTTGTCCTTTTGGGATCTTCAGTTGTGGATTGCTGGGTCTAAGGAATTCTGACTTCATGAGCAGTTTTGCATAGCATCCTTTTGATTGGGTGGAATATTGTGACATCCTTCATAACGATCCCAAAATTGGGGACCCACCTTAAATTTTATGATTTTGAGGGATTTTTGTTTATCCAATTTTGCTCGCATCAAGGTCTTGGAAAATGTACTTTCACTTTGAAATTGATGACATATTTGCATTTTTAAGGTTTGAATGTAGTTGCAATGCTTGAAAATTGAATATTTTGATTATTTGCATATTAATTGCATTATTTCGAATCAAATAATTTGATTAAAATCATTTTCAAAGGTTTAAATGATTAATTTTCATTTGAATAATTAAATTTTATTTTAGGGTTAACCCTAAAATTAATGCAAAATTGAAATGGACATATCTTGAGGTAGAAAAATCCGTTTGATCTCATTCAAAAATTGGTAAAAAGATATAGATTTTATCTTTCTAATGATACCAAACTTGCAAGATTCCACATGTCAGTTTCACCAAAAAAATAGCAGGTTAGTTTAGCAATATGAGAACTTTGAAATACTTTTGAAAAAAAAGGAAAGTTATGGGAAAGTAAAGTTTGGTTTTGTTTTGATATTATGATTATTGTTTCATTATGTAGGTAATAAAAGGGCAAGGGTTTGAAGAAGATAGTTATAAAATCCATTCCCGGTGAACAAAAAAAATAAATAAACTTTTTAAATTATAAATAAAGCATTGAGATTCATGGAAAAGGTCAGACATTTTATATAGAGGAGAGGAACAATTGTAAGGAGCAAAGCTACACATTCATTGGAGGAAAACGGGGAAAGCCATTTGCAGAACAATGGAAATTATTGTAAGATTTTATAAATTGTTTTAAGAATTTTGCATCCAGATTTGTGCACAGACTGTATTTGGAATTAATAAAATGTTTATTACAATTTATTAATAGTTTGTATACCTTAGAAGATTGCATCAATTCATTTGATTTCATTGTGTGAATACTGGTGAACATTGGATTGGTTTTAGAATTATGTAGATGGAAATCTGATCTGTGGATTTTGTTCGAGACATTAAGTTAATTTATAAATTTTAAAATCTTTTATTATTATTTTTTATTATTTCATTCTGAAAACTATATATTATAACCTAGCATAATTTTTATAAAGTGAAATTATATGGTTAGGTTATAAATTAAATTTATTATTCAAATATTACATCAATTAATATTTGAATTAATAAATTTAAGAAGCGATAAATGAATATTCTATTCCTTACCTTAATTTCATAAGGTTGAGGAACTAGGATTGATATCTCTAAAATTCAATTTGGATATGATTTATAATATAGTTCTATTTATTTTAGAAGTCCAAATTTCAAATCAGAGATCACATTTACTCTTTTGAATATTTAATTTCATAAATATTTCAAAAGATAAATATTATAAGCAAATCTAATTTACAAAATTTATTTTATCGTAAAATCCAAATTTTATAGGTTAGTTTCATATTAAGCCCTAATATTTTATCATTGACAAGGTTTTGGAACCTTATAAATTGGGCAAGACATTATTTCATTTATTCACCTCTTATGGGTTTGATTTATAATTTCATAAGGGGGTTTGAATAAATAACTGCTTTATCAAATAGACATTTGGGAAATGAATTTATTATAAATTTATTATATTCCAAAGGTTTATTAAATTTATAAAATTTCATTTACTTTGATCTTTATCAAAGTTAAATTGAAATTTAATACAAAATGCTAGATTCTTTTTATGCTAATTTCATTTAAAGCATTTTGAGACATTAAATTGAAGAGAGGAAATAAAATTTGGTATACTTTAACCTAAGATCATAAAACAAAATTTATTTTGTTGAATTGATATCAAAGACATACTCCACATGATGGATTCGAAATCATTTACATGATCCTAGGCCCCTTGTTAACAACGCTTGCAAGACCCTAGAGTTTTATTCTTAGAACTTATATGAGTTTATGCATAAAACATTGAATACAAGAACCTTGGAGATATATATATATTTTTCTTTGCAAGAGAGAACTTAAAGTTCTAAGTTATCGAGTGGTTTTGTGAATTAACAAAATCGCACCTCATTTGTCCTTTTGGGATCTTCAATTGTGGATTTTTGAGTCTAAGGAATTCTGGATTCATGAGCAGTTTTATACAACATCCTTTTGATTGGGTGGAACTTGCACTTTATGCTATGACTCTGCTATTTGGGTTCGAAGTGGTGGTTCTTGTGAGTTTTTAGCTCCTTTCGTGGCTTTCAATGGGGCCTTTGTTCTTGTTATTGATAAATCCTTTCAGGACTTTCTCTTATGTGTCCTTGAAGCTATTTGTCGGTAGGTCTAAGGAATTTTGGCTTCATGAGCAGTTTTGCACAACATTCTTTTGGTTTTGGAGGTGACCGTGTGCTTTCTACTGTGACTCTGCTCTTTGGGTTCGTGATGTTGGTTCCTATAGGTTTTCAGTTTCTTTTGTGGCTTTGGGGTTGGCCTCTGCTTTTCTTGTTGTTGAATCTTTACAGGTTTTTGTTTTCTACGTCCTTGAAGCTATGGTGTTGAAGGTTTTCTGGGATGCCTGGTTGCTTCCTTTCATTTTGGGATATATTATCTGCAGCTATGCTTCTTCGTTACTCCTTCTTTTTGGGTTGTTCCTTTCCTTCAAATGGGTTGTTCCACTGTTGCTATTTCCTGTGTTGGGATTTTATTTTTTGAAGACTTCCTTCTTCTACTTAAGGACTTCGTAGATTGGGAAGCTCCTATTATTCCTAATCCATTGATGTATCTTCCTTCAGGCTGTTGTTCCATTGCATGAGGATTTCAGAGCCTGCAAAATTTCTCTTTATGCTGCTTCATTTTTCAATATTTCAGGGAGTGTTTTTTCCAGTTTTCATAATATTTCACCATCCCTATGTGATTCTTGTACCTGTTTTGGTGGGATTCACAATTTTTCTATTTCCCTACTCCACCCATTTATTTAGGGTGGTTTTCTAATCCATTCTGGTTTTTTCCTACGTGGGAAGTAGTTTTTTCTCAGATCCTATTTTTCCAAGGGTGGTTTCTGGTTTTCCCACCCTTGGGAGGATTCAAATTTTCTTTTCTAGTAGGATTTCCCTTCTGGCCCAATTTTCCTTTGGCTCAAAGGAAGACGTCTTCCTTTGGCACAAAGGAAAGCATGTTCCTTAATTTATTCCTTTGGGCTATCCTTGCCTATCCTTTTGTCCATCCTTGGACAAATTCCTTTTGTTATAATCTGATGTAATGTGTTGTAATATGATCCTTTGTAATTAGGTTTTGGGATCCTTGACAAAAACCCACTTTTAATATAACCTACCAAAAACATTTTAGTGCATTTAGTGTAATTTATTGAAGTATAATTATATTAATAATAAAAAATTATTTTACTTTAAAAATCACTGTTTATGAAAAAAATATGATTTTATATAAAATAACATTTAAATTATTAATTAAAAAATACTAAAAAATAATTAAAAACAAAAAATACAAAAAAATAAATTTAAAAAAAAGAAATTTCATACCTTTGTGTTTTTTATAAAGGTTTACCCATTTTATTAAAAAAATTAGAGGGGGGCGGCCCTGACGGGAGTCGAACTTTCGACCTACTATTAGGAAGAGCCCTAGTGCTGACCCAATATCTGGTCGGGCTAGCTAGCCTGACAGAGATAATGGGGATCAACCTTCATGTTGAGACACCAGCTACCTGTGAAGACATTACGAAAAATACACTAGCTACCTGTGAAGACGTTACAATTGATGGGATAGTTAGAGTGACTAATATAGGATGCTCTCCTAAAACATTAGTATCAATATCAAATAACTCAATAGGATTTTCTAAATTTTTGGTCTTCAATCTCGTGATCATGAAGTAAGCTTTCACCAACTTCATGTTCGGAGGCGTCTGGGTAAAATCGAGCCGGTAGATATTCTAATCAAATAGTAAAATATCGGTATAATATTTAGGGATAAAAATTAATAGAAAAAGATGGGAAATATGGTTGTAAGACAAAAAGAGTGGGGATGAACTAACATCTAAATAACCAAGTCAATTTATAACTAGCCTTTAACAGAAATAACAACATATGAACCAATCACATATTGCAAATATGACTTTCAATTAACATTTCAACGTTCAATTCTTCAACAAAAAATAAATTCAAGTACAAAGTTCAATCTATTTAACAAAGGCATGAATATAACAAAAATGATATGCAGAAAGAAATCATATACACAACTGATCTAGGAAACAAAGTCAAAATCATTTCAATTGATGTAGAAATTTAAACTCAAAGAGTTTTTCGGAAAAATGTTCCCCTCTTTTTACATAATTTTTTTTTGTATTTATAGAGGATTTTGCCTCCAAAATAAAATGTTGGCCATTTAAATACTAAATGACAACAATTTTCTCCTTGACAACAACAACGAACCAATCCAGTGGTACATTGGGAAGCAAAAAACAATTTCATCATATAGCATATCGAGACTTAACAGGAATCATAGGCAAAATTTTAGTCTCCATGATGGTGCCTCAAAAATGAACATCCACCATAATGGACGGTGCCTTGAAATCAATAGGATCACACCAACATCAAGTGCACAACATTTAATTTTGGCAACCCTTTATAAATAATTATGGAAATGTTAATTTCTTTGCCCCATGAATTGAATTCACCAATCCTTGATATTTTAAAAAAATGATCTATATTGAAAGTCCCCTCGAAAAGGATTTTTCTTAGAGGAAATGGTAAAGATGAATTTCACCAAAGCATTAGGGCAAAAAGGATTTTTTTTTAAATACGGGCAAAAATGGAATTGTGTTTGGTTGTGAACTAAAAATGGGATTTCACTAAGAAGCTCGTTTTAAAGGTATTTTGTTGACTTTCACTGATTTTCATTTGGATTTTCACCCGAAAATGTCTTCTCACTATAAATTAACCTGGAATGGGCCTTCACTACCGAAAATGGATCTCGCTTGAAAACTGATTTTACTGCAACTATTATCTAAAAAGGGGTTTAATTGGGATCTTCACTCTTTTTCCTGAGAGGGGACTTCACCAAGAAATAGGGAAAAAATAAATTTCGCTACGAACAGGGGTAAAAATTCCTAGAAGATAATTTCGTTGGTGACACTGCCAAAAGATGATTTTACTAGTGAAACTACCAGAAGATGATTTCACTGGCGAAACATCTAAAAAAGAATTTCACTGGAAAAATTGCTAGAAGATGATTTTGCTAGTGAAACTACCAGAAAATGATTTCATTGGCAAAACTTGTAGAAGATGATTTCACTGGAAAAATTTATTCTATAATTAGGCAACATTTTAGTAAAATTTGAATGTGGCAAAAATACCCACATGCTCATACTAGGTTGTATACTTTTCTACCATCCTAGCATCATATATGATTGTATCTAAGATCTCAATATCATTTACATCTTCCTTAATAAATGAGAACAAATATATAGGCTCCTACCATCTCTCCCATGTAACCCACTACACCCACATCTCACCAACTTATAGTATTCCCTAGACCTCTTTGAATTGGCATAGTACTCGGTCATACTAGTATAACTCATACACATGTCCTCCACCATCTAGCCATTGGATCCTCCTCACTTGACCTAGCTCCTTGCTATCATATGACCACTTGAACCAACCCTTCTAGTACACAAAAAAAGTGCTTTAATGATGGTTATAAACCACCCTTAAATACCTATAAAGGTGGTTATTTAGCCACTATATATGAGGGTATCATAAATATTTTGTGACATACGATGGTGGCTAAAAACCACCTCAAAAAACTACCTTCTTATGGTTTAATATGGCAATTTAAAACTGTCGTCTTAGGGCTACAAGGGTGGTTCTCAACCACCCTCTTAGAACATAGAGGGTGGTTAAAAACTATGCTCTTAGGGTTAAGACCTATTAGTTCTAAGAGGATGGTTTATAACCACCCTCTTAGACACTAAGAGGATGGTTTTAAACTACCCTCTTAGGTCACCCTAAGATGGTGGTTTATAATTGCTATCTTAGGTCACCCTAAGATGTTGGTTTATAACCACTGTCTTAGGGTGAAGATGGTGTTTTAAAACCACCCTCTCATGGTCTCATCCTAAAATAAAATATAAAGAATATAATCCATGTTGGAGGATATAGAAGTTAGGCCAAATAGTAATGTGATTTACAATTATACTACAAAAAATTTGTATGTAGTTGTTCCTATTCTAAATTATATGTAGTAGGATAAAAAGCTACAATGTGAATTTATATATCTTTTTACCTAGATTCAACATCATAACATGCATGGGGATAGCATATGAGCTTCCTTACCATCACATCCAATTTTCCAACCTTTTGTTCATATTATATATATATATATATATATATATATATATATATATATATATATATATATAAAACAAAGCAAGCATTACTTGGAGAGTTACATATAACATATGCAATAAAAATGAAACTTGTCTACAAATAAAATGTCTAATAAAGTTTACCAAACAGAGTGAACCCAAGGATGATTCCTTCAATGAAGAAATAAGCAATAGCATATGATCAATTATGAACAGATCCCCCAAATTGTTAATAGGTGGTAAGATTTTGCATAAATTTCCCATCTTTGAATGAAGCTTGTCATAAATATTTAAAGCCAACAATAATGCATTTGGATTTCCATTTCCATGTAAATTCCAAACATAAATTCAAATGACCACTATACGGATATTCACATCAAGCTTTGATATCTCTAAATAGATAGGCTCAAGTTATAACACATCTAAAATCAACACCATGTTTCAACTTGTCATTTGAACAATTGAGTGGTACATCCACTTCTTTTAGCATCTAGATATAGGTATAAAATGATTGTTATTATAACTTATCATCCTTAAGAAACTAGATTTATTTATTTTTGATAAGTTAAAATTTCATTAAAAATGGGTTTTGAAAGGGCCCCAAAACATTTTTACAATAGGTCACTAGACCAAATAAAAATCCATAAGAAAGGCAGAAGGATATGCCAAAGGATAGCCTAAAGGAAAAGCCTGTTAAAAACACGTCCGAAGAAGGAAAACTGAGAGTCCCACCCAAGCGGGAAAAAAGAACTAGGAAAATTTTAAAAATCCTGCCCAATGGGAAATTTGAAAATTCTTGCCAAAGTAGGAATAATACAATTTTGAAAAACCCGTGGAGGGGAAAAACCAATAACTGGTATTTCGTCAAGGAAACGCTGAAAAACCAAATTTATCATGCATAAAACCACCCCAAATAGTTGGATGGAGTAGAGGAACCACCAAGAAGGATAATCCTTCCCAGGAAGGGTCAAGATACATGCAAGGATGCAAGAAAAAATACCAAAACAACATCCCACATAGGCTTGGAAAATGAAACAGTAATATGAGGATCTCCACAGGCCATAAAATTCCCTTGCAATGAGGTTGAGCTATGCAAATACTAGAGGAATCAAAGGAAGCAATATAGGTAGAACCAAAAACCATGAGAAAGGGATGGGTAGGTCATAGGGTATCCAAAATGAAGAATCCATAGGGTTAACAATATGCAGGTGTTAAGCATAGGTCCCCCCAAGACCAAAAAGTGTAGCAAGAAACCTTAGACAACCTCCAACACTACTAATAAACAACTTCAAGAATTTAGAAAAGGAAGACCATCAGGATATCAACAATAATAAAATCAGAGGTCCTTCATAATCCAAGAAAGAAACATTGAGAGCCCACCAATAAGACCAAAACTAGGATCCTAAATAATAGATCCACAAAAAAGAAGTACATGGTTCCCTTAGACCAAAAAGATGTAAAAATATTCTCAAGAAGAAAATATCCCAAAGTCGTGACACACCACATCCAGGGAACCTCTGAAACCTATATCCAAGTAGAAACCTACCAAAAAAAAGGGATAGATATGAGAGCACCAGGGAAAAGGATCCCTGAAGCACCACATAAAATCCAAGGAAGGTCCCAAGGACATCCCAGGATAGAGGCACATGAAAGAAACCCTCACACAGGCATGGAAAGGGATAGACAAAAGGAAAAGTAATCTCACACCCGAAGGAGATCATCTACAACACAAGTCAACCAAGAAGGAAGAGCCACAAAAGTCCCTATAAACTGGGACAAAACCAAGGGAGGGGTTGTTGAGCAACGTGCAACAATAGTATTGTCATTATTTTCAACACACTCATATGGACAAGTTGATGTAGTGGATAATTGTTTGAGGTTGTTTGGAGTATGTACAGTGGTGTTCAATGCTTATGAGGATGTTTTTGATGTTCGGGTGAAGTTGTTACAGGTTGTTCATGCAAATTTGCAAAAGTTGCAAAAAAATCAATGGAATGTGTTGGAAAACCCAAGATACTATTTGGAGGTCTTTTGATCATTAGAAAGTGTAGTTGCAGTATTGGAATGATCGGTTGCTTCGTCGGTGCATTGTTGGTCAGTTTCATGCTTTATTGGGCAGATATAAAATCTGCGTCGAAGGTCACTCTGGAGAAGGAATATTAAGCAATCTGTGATGAATTGGACATTAATTTTTTACTGGAGCTAGCTGGATGTACTAATAAATTAAGTCTTAAATTTTAGCTCGAATGAAGTCCAGAGGAAGAAACAGTGAGCGTTGCAAAATGACTCTGGAACACTTTTTCCAGTTTATGTGACAGATGTAAAATTAACATGAGAGGCCACTTTGTCAGAGGTATATTAAGTAATCCATGAGAAATCAGACTTTGAAATTTTTACTGGAGGTAGTCAGATGCACTAAGAGCATACTTTTTAAATTTAAGTCAAAACAGAGATCTGAGGAGGAAATGGTAATAGTTGCAAAATGGCTCCAAAGCACTTTTTCCAGTTTTTGGTAGTTTGACATGTGTCAAATCCACATTAAAGGCCATCTTGTCAAAGATACTGCGAATAATACGTGAATATTTAAAATCTAAAATTTAAAATGGAGGTAGTAAGTTTATCTAAGAATATATGTTTCAATTTTTAGCCCGTTTAGAAATTTGAGGAGGTAGTTATGATTGTTACAAAAATCCCTGTTAGCTATTTTTGGCAATTTTGGTAGTTTCTAAGAATATAACGGTGGAGTGGTGCTTTTGTGTAACTAAAAAATAAATATTTGTATTTTTCAATGTGAAATAAATATATGTTTTAAAATAAAAGGGATACAAGGGTTTTTTGAAGAAAGGACTGCCAGCACATGTTGTGAAGAATTTATTTTTGGCATTTCGATTGAAAAATATGTGCAAGGGGTAATATTACAAGTGTGTAGGGTTGAGAAGATTGAAAATGTTAGACATAATATTTTAAAGGAGAATATTTGTGAGCTAGACCACTAAGGGTATTTTTATGGGATTTAAAACTTTTATCAGAGCTTTTTAAATTTGTCGGGTCAGTGCTTGGCAACAGTGGTCAGTGCTCCTTGCAGTTGGTGCTCCTAGATTCTGATTTGGTTGGTGCCACTCCCTATAGTTGGTGTTGCAAAAATATTTTAAAGACCAAAAATTTTTGAGGTTGGATTTGGATGGGAGTCCAAACAGTCCATTGGCATAATGGTTTTCCCACATCAGGTTTTCATTATAAATTTGGTGTTATGTGATGCATGTTTATGTGATTGCTCATTTTGATTTAATTTCATAGTTGGATTAATTTTTTAATACACATTGATTCATCCTCCCCATCTCAGTGTCACACTTATTTAAATAATTAGTATCAGAACTAGGTACCTGAACAGGCTTAATCGGCTAAGGGGATCTTGAAAGTGACACAATGGTAGGTGGTGAAGGCTTCTCATCAAACAAAGCACCATTGTTTGATGGAACTAATTAATCATTTTGGAGAATCAATATGCAGACATATCTTTATGCTTTGGGATACGACATTTGGGATTCAGTAAATAGTAGATACACAATACCCACCACTCCTTCAACTGATGTTGTAGAGAAGAAACTCTTTGAAAATGATTCAAGAGCCAAGAATGCCATCATGTGTGGATTCGTAGATAGTTTACTGATAAAGGTTATGAGATGTAAGACTGCAAAGCAAATTTAAGATAAGCTGAAGAGTATTCATGAAGGAGATGCTAAAATCAAGGAACCCAAATTGTAGACACATCGAGAAAAATTTGAAGGACTGAAAATGAATGAATATGAAAGTATCGAGGCTTACATGTTGAGGGTAGATGAAGTCATCAATGCTATCAGAGAACCTGGTGAGAAAATAGAAGATGCGATCATCATTAAAAATGTATTAAGATCTCTTCCTAAATTATTTGATTCTAATGTTTGTGCAATAGAAGAGGCTAAGGATTTAAATACTCTTAATATGGATGAGATGTAGGGTTCTTTAACCGCCTATGAAATGAAAATAGGAAAAGATAAATCTACAGATAAAGAACCTATATTCAAAGCTCATAAAAATGCAAAAACAAAACCAGAGTGAAATGAAGATGAAATGGAAGCTAACTTCATGAGAAAACTGAAAAAGCGAAAATGCAAATACAAAGAAAAGTTATCGTTTAAATATTTCAACTATGGAGGCATTGGGCATTTCACAACTAAATGTCCACTTAATGAGAAGAACATAAGTGATGAAGGATCGCACGGAGAAAGAAGTGACTGGAAGAAAAAATCAAATTTCAGAAAAGTCAACTTCAAGAAAAAGTTTCATCTCCAAGAATGTCAGTTCATCAGAAGACAACTCCAGTGAGGATTCTAAAAAAGGAATAGGTGAAGCTCTTTTCATGGCATTTAAAGAAGAAAAACTACAAAAATTACAAGAATGTGATGAAGAAGAAATTGACGTAGAAGTGAATTTGGAAGAGGAACTAATTACAGCTCTGGATGAATTGAAGATAGAAAGAAAAAAGAATAAGAAAATTTCAAGAAAGCTTGAGGATGCAAATGAAAATATAACAAGTTTGAAAGTGCGGATAGAATAACCCAAGAATATATCTGAAGATATCGAAGTACAAATAACCATGAAAATAGATTATTGCAACAAGTTAGAAGAAGAGATTATTGGTTTAAGTATGCAGCTAGAAGAGATGAATCAGAAAATTAGCTTTTATCATAAACATGAAGAGAGTTCTATGAAACTGGATAAGATCATAAAGAACCAGAAGACTACAGGCATCACATTTGGTTTGGGTTTTGACGAAGGAGAATCATCAAATGGATCAAAGGCCATAAATGAAGAATCCACAAATAATGAAGAAAAGAAATATGTTAATCAAGCAAAAACGAATCATGCAAAGGAAAAAAATAATGCAAGGCATGAAAGGAGAAGTGACAATGATGGTTTCACCAATATCACACATCAAAGAAGAATCTGATGGTGAAGGTTAATGCGCCTTTGTGCATATTTGAAGACAATTTTGTCTTCCTCCCACTGCATGTGGGATAAATCCATGCTATTTTTTTTTTAATCTTGCCGCCCGAAGATGATATAAGGAATAGGTGGTTCCGTTCCTTACCCGCTGAAGCCTGTAGCGCAGTTGGTTGTGTTGTTTGCTGGCGAAAGAGAGGTCCCAGGGTCGAATCCCATCGGGGGTTAAAAAATAAGTTTTTTTTGTAATTGTTGGTCATAGCAAAGTTTAAGAAGGCGGAGGTCGTCCTTCTTACCGTTGGAGCCGCGTGGTGCAGGGGTAGGACATGGAGGTCCTTAGTTCAAATCCCATCGGGGGTTTCGCGAAAAAATAACAAAAGGTTTTTTTATTTAAGTTGTTTTTATTTGTTTTTTAATTAAAGTTTTTAAAAATATTTAATGATTTTTATTTATATATTTTATTATGTTTTTTTTTAAATAAAATTTTATTTAAAAAAACTAATTTAAAATATATATAAAAAATTGTTAAAATTTTTTAAGGGCTTTATTAAAACAAATTTTGGAAAATTGTTTAAAAAAATAAAAGGGTGAAAGTTTTTTTTTAGCATCATTATTGTAACCCAGTGCATGCGGTGAAATTTTGGGTAGATGATTTGATCATCTGGATGCTATTATGCATTGCTCTCTCTGTTGATAAGAGAGACTCCTGATTCCTTTGATAGGAAATTCCAGCAGAGTGGACTTCATACAGTGTTTTTTCAGTTGGAAAACCAAGTGATTGCACATCAGAGAAAACCAGATTCTGGATACAAGGCAGATTATGAAGATAATATCTTTGGGAAAAGAGTAGTTGAATCCAAGACGGTTGAAATAGTACATGAAGGAAAATCAAGTGACAGTTATACTCCTGCGGTGCCTAAATTTGAAACGAGTGAGAGCTATACACCTCGCTCTCTTGATTCAGAACCAGCAAAAGCAGAAGCAGAAGTAGAAGCAGAGGAAAAAGAACTAGTGGAGGTGAAACCTACAATTGAAGAATGAGTTGTTCTCAAAAGGAATCTTGAGCCAGCAGCAGTAGCAAAAGAAGTCATTATAATCAGTGACGACGAAGCAGACAACTTCACCTTTCCATTCTTGGGAAATCCTCAAGAAGAAGAACGCCAAATCAGTGAGCATTTTAAGAAAGCTAGATTTGATTTAAATCAGTAAATTAGTAATCTATTTTGTACTTCTTTGTATAGTTTGTTTGAAGTTGAAATAAAAGTTTCTTTCTAAAATGGCTTCCAATAATAGCTTACCAATCCCTGAATTCAATGGTGGTGATTACGAGTATTGGTCAATTAAAATGAAAACTTTGTTGATTGGCAAAGGTCTTTGGGATGTGATTGAATAGGGATGTACTGAACCTTCAGCTGCTGAGTGGGTAGTTTTGAGTGGTGTTGATAAAAGGGCTAGAAAAGAAGCACAGAAGAATAATTCTTTTGCCCTTTATCACATTCACGCCACCCTTAATAAAAGTATTTTCCCTATAATAGCTTCTTTTAAAACTGCTAAATCTGTTTGGAATGCTTTACAAGAAAGTTATAGGGGTAGTGACCAAGTCAAACAAGTTAAACTCCAAACCTTGAAAAGAGAGTTTGAAACTCTTAAAATGCAAGAAAATGAAAAGGTTGGTGATTACTGCGTGCGTGTGAAAGCCATAGTAGATAATATGGTCACTTTAGGAGAAGATGTAAAGCCTAAAGTTATAGTGAAGAAAGTGTTGAGAACAGTTCTTCCTAAGTGGAATTCAGTAGCCATCATTATAGAGGAATCTAAAGACCTAACTTCTTTGTCTTTTGAAACCCTCATTGGCTCACTTCTCTCACATGAGGAGAGATTACAACCATATCCTTCCATAAGTTACGGAGATGATAAAACCTTTGCTTCTCAAGAAGGCAGAGGTAGAGGTCATGGTAGAGGAAAATCTAGAGGAAGAGGCAAAAATAATCAAAGAGGTGGAACTCCTAAAAGAGGAGGAAATTAGAACAGAGGGGGATTCTCAAACAATAGTGAACAACAACAGAATAGAGGAGGACAACAAAATAGAGGGAAAAAATCAGGCAGAGGCAAAGGAGGAGATAAGTCAAAACAATCTTCCTATAATTGTGGAAAACTTGGCCATTATGCTCATGACTGTTGGACTAAGACTTCACAAGGAGCTAGTAGCAGCTAGAGCAGTCAGTTTGGAAACTTTGGAGAAGAGGAAGAGGCCACAAATATCTTTCTCTCATATGGTCAGGTAGATCAGAACATGAACGATACATGGATCTTGGACACTGGGTGTTCAAACCATATGAGTGGAAAAGAAGAGCTCTTTGCTACTCTAAATTCCTCCTACAAATCCAGCATCAAATTGGGAGATGATAAATCATTGGCAGTAGAAGGCATTGGAGCTATGATAGTTCCAACTAAAGAAGGATTCAAACAAGTAAGTGATATCTATTATACACCCCATATCCAAAATAATCTTTTAAGTGTTGGTCAAATGTTAGAAAAGAACTACAAGTTGCTTTTTGATGAGGGTAAATGCACTATTTTTGATAAAAATAACAATAATAGAATAATTACTCAAGTGCCAATGTCAAATAATAGATTGTTTCCTTTAAAGTTTGGCCAGCCAAGGGGAGATAAGTTAGCAAGTGTTGCTATTTCCAATCCAAGTGTTCTATGGCACTTGAGATATGGCCATTTGAATTTTGCTAGTTTGAAAATGCTAACTTCCCAAGCCATGGTCACTGGACTTCCTAAAGTTCAGGATAGTAAAGAAGTTTGTGAAGGGTGTGCTCTTGGAAAGCATGTCAGATCAAAGTTTCCTCATGGAAAAGCATGGCGGGCCAACTATCCACTCCAACTAGTGCATACCGACGTCTGTGGTCCGATGCAGACACAAAGTCTGGGTAACAACTCTTACTTTCTACTCTTTATTGATGATTATACTAGAATGTGTTGGATATATTTTTTGAAACATAAGGATGAAGCATATGAATGTTTTCTCAATTTCAAAACAATATTTGAAAGTGAGAGTAGATATTTTGTAAAATGTCTTTGATCAGATAGGGGAGGAGAATACTCCTCTAATGATTTTGTGAATTTTTGTAAGCAACATGGCATTAAGAGGTAGTTCACTGCTACCTACACTCCACAACAGAATGGTGTTGCAGAGAGGAAGAATCAAACCATTGTGGAGATGGCAAGGTCTATGCTTCAGACGAAGAATTTGACTAATTCATATGGGGTAGATGCAGCCAGGATCAGCGTATATATCTTGAATAGAAGTCCTAATTCAAGTTTGAAAGGACTGACACCTTACCAAGCATGGTATGGTAAAAATCCAAATGTTAAGAATTTCAGAGTGTTTGGCTCACTGGCCTATTCTCACATTCCTAATGAGCTTAGGAAGAAGCTCGATCCAAATATTCAGGCATGTATCTTTGTAGGATACTGTGAGAATACAAAATCTTACAGACTCTATAATCCCCGAACTAGAAAGTTTGTGATTTCTAGGGATGTAATTTTTGATGAAGGGGGAGAATGGGGTAAGCCCAAAATATTTAGTGATGTTGAATCCACTGATGTAGTTTCTCAGCAGGTGCAACAACAAACACCACAGAAAGGAAAGCAGTCTCCTCCAACAAGTCCAAGTTCATCTTTTGATTCTTCTTCTTCACCAAGTCCTTCTCCATAGCGATCTGTACGTTCCTCACCAATGGACATTGATTCTCCATCCAAAGGTAAGAGAACTCTATAGTATCATCCATCATCTCAGATGTTGGATAAAATTTTTTCAAGAAGATACACTAGGAGTCAAGCTAGTGAAATGGATTTTGTTTTACATAGATTAGAAAGTATGCACCTGTATGGTCATGATGTCTCTTAGCAGTAACCTAGGGGAGATCAAGTTAACTATGCTTTGTTAACTAGTGCACATCTTGAACCATCTAGTTATGAGAAGGCATGTTCTCAAAAAATTTGGCAAGATGCCATGAAAGAGGAGATAACCTCTATAAAAAATGACACTTGGGAGCTGGTCAAACTTCCTAAAGGCAAGAAATGTGTTGGATGTAAGTGGATCTACAAGACCAAGTTTAATGCTGATGGTAGCATTGAAAGGCACAAGGCGAGACTAGTTGCAAAGGGATTCACTCAAAAATATGGAATTGATTATGAAGAGGCTTTTGCTCCTGTAGCCAGACAGGAGACTATTAGAACTGTTCTTGCCTTAGCTGCAAATAAGGGATGGAAATTCCAACATATGGATGTGAAAAGTGCATTTCTAAATGGTTACTTGACAGAAGAAGTGTAAGCAACCACAAGGATTTGAAGAGAAATACAAGGAACATCTTGTTTACAAACTGAAGAAGGCACTTTATGGCCTCAAGCAGGCACCACGAGCTTGGTACTCATGCATTGATGGGTACTTCAAAGAATTTGGGTTCACCAAAAGTAGAAATGAACCCACCATTTACTACCTCCAGCAAGGAAATGACATTCTCATAGTTTTTTTGTATGTGGATGATCTCATATTCCTGGGTAGTAATGAAAAATTGAATATGAAGTTCAAACACTCCATGATGGAGCAGTTTGAGATGAAGGATCTTGGATTAATGCACTACTTCCTTGGAATAGAGGTTCATCAGTCAGATACAGGGATCTTCATCTGTCAACATAAGTATGTTCGGGACATGCTTAAGAAGTTTGCTATGGAGCATTGCAAACAAGTTGCAACTCTAGTTGGACATGGGATCCAATTAAGAAAAGATGATGGAGTATCAAAAGTTGACGTGACCACTTTCAGAAGCATGGTTGGGAGTTTGATGTTTTTCGCCAACACCAGACTACGATATTCAATATGCTATTTCTCTTGTCTCTCGATTTATGTCTAACCCTTCTGAGTTGCATTTGTAGGAAGCTAAGAGAATTCTTAGATATGTAAAGGGTACATGGGATTTTGGAATCCATTACCAAAAATGTAACACTATCAAGCTTGTAGGCTTCAGTGATAGTGATTGGGGTAGCAACATTGATGACAAAAAATCAACCTCAGGGAACTGTTTTAGTCTAGGATCGGGACTAATAACTTGGAGTTCCAAGAAGCAAACAATAGTAGCACTATCTTCAATAGAAGTTGAGTATATAGCAGTCACTCATGCTAGTACTCAAGCTCTATGGCTATGAAAGGTATTAGAAGAACTTGGAGAGAAAAAAAGTGGTCCAACAAGGTTATTCTGTGACAACATTAGTGCCATTCAGTTGGCATACAATCTTGTCCACCATAGTAGATCAAAGCATTTTGATATGAAGTACCACTTCATCAAATATATGGTGGAAACTGAAACTGTTGAGCTTCATTATTGCCCCACTTTGGAGAATGTTGCGGACATATTCACCAAGGCACCGACTAAAGCTCAATTTGTAAATCTAAGAGACTGTATTATCAGACATCTCAACTTTAAGGGGGAGAATGTAGCAAGTGTGAACACTTAGTGGTTAGGCTAGGTTTAGTTGTCGGCAAATGTCGGCATGATTTTTAAGTTAATAAATTCTTCTCTTCCCCTTATCCCTCCATTCCCTCCTTTATTCCCTCTTCATCCTTATCACTCCACCTCTTTTCCCCCAATTCCTCCAACCTTGCTTCTTTTCCTCTCCATCGACTTCCTCCCTTCCCTCTTCTAATATAAATTAAACTATATCCTATGTTCGTTGTTGTTGTTGTAATAGCTCTGCAAGATTATTAATTAAATTTGATTTATTTAGTTAATTTTCCTTTTTACCTCCTGGTCCAAATTCAATAAGAAGACCCCTAAAGGCTCCAATGGCAGAGTTTGCTGCAAAACCTACCTCCTTCCAAACTAATTTTTTAACTACCTCTACATTAGAACTATCCATCTTAGTTTCTTGAATAAATATAACATCAGGTCTTACCTCTCTCCTGAGTGTTGCCAAAATTCATTGCTTGGAGGACCCATTCAAGACTCTGATATTCCATGATAACAACTTTATATTTGATATTTGGAGCCATTATTCCCACTTGGAGAACTAGGGGAGCTACAAAATGTGTCAAGTTTTAGTTATTTACCTTTGCTATCCTTCTCTTTCTCAAACTTCAATTGGGATTGATGTTCATCAATAATTTTTGACTCTGTCTCACAGATCCTCAACGCTTTGTTAGAGGGTTTCCTTGCCTTACGATTACCTTTGACATCCATATGACCTTTTTAGATACATATAGTTTTGTTTCTAAAATTGGCTACGCATGAAGAGCTCACCCCTAGGAATGGTGATCATTTCAAATTGATAAGGGTTATCAACTTGATAAGGGTTATCAACTCCTGACTAGAAGCCTCACTAGGCTTCTAGGGGGAGAAAAATTCTTCTATGAGTAACTCCTCAGAGAATGAGCTTTGATAGGAGTTATGAAGGAACTTCGAAAGGATTAAAGTCTTTATCACCAAGTCTTCTGGGAGAACTTGGTCCACATTTCTATTGCTATATGGGTTTATATTCTTGATAACTACTTTTCCAAACTCATTAACATCCACCACAAGTACTTGGTCATTACCTTTCCTCTGGCTTATGTTCATTTTAAATCTATTCATGCTAGATTTTCTTATAAGGGGCTCACTATTATTGGCTTAAACTAACTGGCCTTTTGGTATCATTCTTCCTTTGGGTAAATCCACCTGGGGCCTTATGATATCACGATCCAGATGAGAAACCATACCTCTTATAGGTAGAACATCTCATGGGTCTTTTCTCATAAATAATAAACTAAATCCAAGTGCCCTATTTGAACACAAGCTCAATATAACTAGGTAAATCAGCCTTTGGGTCTGCCATGATGCACATTCTCATAAAAATCATCCTAGTCTTGGATCTAGTAGTTGAGTCAAGTAAGGATAGGTCACCAATAACTTTAGCTATGCCCTGCAAAATATCTTCATGCCAAATATGAAAATTTAAATCTAGGATTTGCACCCAGAGGGGGGCCAAGTTCAAATTTTGCATCTTGGGACTGAATTTTGGAACCCATTTTCATAAAAAGAGATCCCTCTTTCCAAAGAACTAGGGGACTTCACCTAAAATGTGTTTCACGTCCTCATCATAATTTATTTTTATGAGGACGAAGGCATTTGATTTTGTAACAATATAAAGCAACCCTAGTGGCTTCCATTTGAGAATTCCCCAATGTCGGATAGAGTGAATATCGTGTCTACCACCTTGGAACTTCCCAACCAATTTCCATGATCCTTCCTTAATAGTCACATCTGAATAACACAAGCTTATACTAAGAGGGAGGGGTAAATAATATAAGACCACTTTTTTCCTTTCTTTCCCAATCAATATTATGCAATGTATCAACAATAATATCAACAACAGTAATTATAGCAATGCAAAAATCACCACACACAATAGAGATACAAATTTAACATGATTCACCCAATGTTTACTACTCCACAAATAAAATATTTCACTAAATTTTTCTCAACAAATATCTTAGGAAACCTTTCCCTATTACAATGTAAGGAGACACCAATCCTCTAATCAAGTTTGTGGATCTCTATCCATAGGAGACACCAATATCCTTAGATGGTTCATGGATATCTATCCATAGGAGACACCAATATCCTTAGATGGTTCATGGATCTCTATCCATAGGAGAACTCCTTTCATTTCTTTTCTGGCTAGTGATTTTCTTTAAGAACTATTACCTCCAATGCACTGGCTAATGGATCTCTATCCATTTGAATAATCTTGTCCTCACTCAGAAGACCTATCCTCATTGCCCTGGCTAATGGACCTTTATCCACTAGAGACCATCATCCTATATACTTTGTCACCTCCAAAGCTTACTCTCAACTCTATCTCAAATATGCACTAAACACAATCCTTCGATCTAGCACAAATATGCTCAATCTTTATATTTGGTATAGCACAAACCTATCCTCAAATATGTGCCAAAATCTATCCTCAAATATGTACTAAACATAGTCCTTAGATCTAGCACAAATCTGCTCAATATTTGTCCTCAAGACTTAACAAAAAGTGTGACTCAATAACAAATCAACTCTGCTAGATCTTCTCCAAACCTTAACTCAAGGTTTGAACAAATCAATTAATCAACTCTACTCACAAGTCTTTCCCAAAATACTTTCCTTAATTTTATCCACAAGTCCTCTCATGGGCTTATCCAATCTGTTCTCAGTCACTATATTCAAATATGTATTGTAAGATTCCATAAAAGCTCACACCTAACTATCCATAAGTCTTCTTGAAGACTTACCTCAAATCTGCTCAACAAGTCTTCACAAAGACTTACCTCAAATCTAATCAACAAGTCCTCACTAGAACTTGCTCAATATGATAAAAAGGTTCTCACCAAGACTTACCTCAAATATTCTCAATAAGTCTTCGCTAGAACTTTTTGAATCTGCTCAACAAGTCCTCACTAGAATTTTCTCAATCTGCTCAACAAGTCTTCACAAAGACTTGCCTTAAATTTTCTCAGTAAGTCCTCACTAGAATTTGTCCAATTTTCTCAACAAGTCTTCACTAAGACTTACCTCAAATTTGTATTGTAAGATTACACAAAATAATACTCAACTCAACTTAATCTAACACAAAATCCTCTTCAATCACATAAATAGGCTTCACACATAATATTGTTCAATCTCACATAAACATATAAAGAATTGTTAGAGACTCAATATGCTTCACACTCACAAAAATGCTCTATCACTTCAACACTTCCACTTGACTAGGCTCAATCAACTCCACTCAATCAATCACTCAATAAAAAACTCCTTTCTTACAAAGCCTAGTCCAAGAATATGAACACTCACTCATTTATTTCCAACAATGCTTCACATAATAATGATACTCATTTTATTTGCACAAACCCTAGTTCAAGATTGCTCTCAAATTCACATAACAATGATACTCATGTTCTTTCACAAACACTAGTCAAGTATAGCTTACTCAATATTTTCAACAATGTTTATCAAACGAGGTTTTTTATCATTAATTTTCACTCAAAAAACCTTTAACTATCAAAATCATCAATACTTACCAAACAATAATTTTCACTCCAACTTAGCATTCATAACATCCAACAAACACTCTCAAGGATAATATGCCCTTACCTCTTGTTTTAAGTTGATTTGACCTCAAAAATCTGTTTCAATCATAACCACTCATTTTTCCAATATTAGGGTTAGAAAGCAAATATTTATTCTCAATAAATTCTCACAAGAATATTTCACCAAGAGAAATATCACAACTTAATAAATCTTATTTCTCCTTCCAATACAATTATTAACTTTGTATTCAACAAATATTTCTAACTCCTAAGGTACACCTTATTACTCCTCTTAATAAGCTCATAACACTAAAAAATAAAACCTTAATGTAAAATTATACCAAACCTTTTATCTCCCTCACATAAACCTTATAGCATGCAAATTCCAATTTAAAACCTTTAAAAAAATCATCTCTCCAAATTTTGGGTCTCCATAAAATTTGGAAAGCGTAAAAAGGTGCCTCGATGGGTTTTGAACTTAAAACCTCTCCCAGCCAGGTGCCTTAGCAAGGCACGTGCCCACCATGTGGGCTACGAGCCACAACATAAAGTAAATGGATTGTGCCTTTCCTTTGTATTCCTCCTAGTGTGCAATATTTACCAAAATACTTCCTTAACTTCATAAAATGCAAACTCGTGGGATTCGATCCCTACACCTCACTCTTGCCAACGATTTGGTGCTTCCCTTGTTGGCAGTTACACTACAGAGCACTTAGAGATATAAAAAAAAACCTCCTCTACTTGTATTCTTCCTTGCATACCCTTTAAAAAACACACGATCACCTCTTATACCATGCGCATGAAAATCACACTTAACACATTGATCGTGGATGATTAATGCTATGGGTATCTTCCTTCCTTTATATGCATAATGTGATGTCTTCGATGACGTCAACATGATTAATTCAAAAATTTTAATTTAGTCCCTCCCCATCCTCCTCTTGAGGTTGTTAATTCTAGGGTGGGATTGTTTCTACTCCTAGCATGCACTGATCTTTACCTTTGTTTGCTTTCCTTCTCATCTAGTCCTTCTAATTTATCTGACTATTCTTGATCCTGCTTGTTTATAGAATTTATGCTCTACACCACTTTGTTGTATGTCCATAATTATTGCACTTATAACACTTACTATTATTATTCTTTGGAGGCACAAATGTCTTAGGATTTCTTCTAGTGAAGCCATATCTATTCCTACCATGAACTCTGCAATTCATTATCTTGTGACCAAAATGATTACAAGAGTGGCAATATCCTTGAAAATATTACCTATTTTTGAATTTCACATATTTCTATCTTTCATGTGTCCTACACTATGTAGCCTTGTTCCAAAACCCATGAGATGAGAAGCATCATCCATTAAAACTATCTTGCTTTGAACTCATTGGTCTCTCAGTCTCTTTTACCTTGTGCTAGTTTTTGTTCCATTTAGTCCTCTTTTGTGCATTGTTCCTTTCCTTTTTAAAATTTTTGTTGTCTAACTCATCCTCAAAAGTCTCACTATCTCTTACACTCTCTTCTTCTAAATTGTCTTCTTCTTTAGAACTTGAGGTTGACTCCTCTCCTTATTTCTTTTTTACATATTCAAAACCAAGACTTGTCTTGTTTGATGTAGGTTTTTGTGTCTTGATAATCATATCCAAATTCTTTGAGCTTCTTCCAAACTTGTGTAACCTATATTTAGACTCTTTTATTTCTTCCCTTAGTGTAGCCACTTCATGTTCTAACCTTTTACATTCTAATACCCTTGCTTCTAACTTATATTTGAACTTCCTTGTCTTAGCCATTGACTTATTTAGATCCTCTATATATTTTCCTTTCTCTTCATCCCATTCTTGAAATTGAAGCTTAAATTGGGAGTTTTGCTTTCTTACCTTCTTTAATGCATCAAGGGCATGAATAAGTTCACCTTCAATATCAAATTCTCATGTTTAATATTCTTCTATTTGTCTACCTTTGAAAACATTTTCATTCTTTTCTGATTTATCTTATATAGGATCACCTCCTCCTTCTTCTAATGTCATTGGAATATTCTCTTCTAGTCCTTCAAGTGTATCTTCATATCCATTATCACTGAAACTGAAACCACTCTTTGTACAACTATCTTCAATATGACCAAAGTTACCATATCTAAAACACTTGAGGATTATTGGTGACCTTTTTCTAATCATTTCCAATTATTTTACCAAAAATATAACTTCATATTTATCATTATCTGAGGAACTATTATCACTATCACTTGAGTACTTACTTGCCTTGTCTACATATAAACTCTTATTTTGTCTTCGAAAGAACTTATTTCCTTGCTTGCCTTGAATATCCCTACTTTTATTTTGGTACCTATATTTTTTTGATTCCCTGTTCTTATGATCATGTTTTTCTTCATCATTGCTATTTCTAGCTTCTTTATAATCAATTGCATAGAGACCATACTTTCCACAATTGAAACATCTAATATATTTTGCATCTTTAAATATTCTTGGATCCTTGTTCTTTCTACCATAATTTGCTTCTTCATCACTAGATAACTCATTGCTTGAATCTAAATTCTTACCCTTTGTCTTCTAAGTATCTTTGAAGGTTGCTTATTTTTGGATATAAGGTTCATCTTTTGTTCTCATATCAAAATATGTAAGAATTCCAAGTAATTCATCCCTTGTCAAAATATCACCATATTTTGATTCCTCTATAGAAAAAATATTTTCACTAAATCTTTATGGGAGATATCTTAAGATCTTATCACAAACATCAGATTCTTGAACCTCAAGTACAAGTCCTTGCATGAAGTAGATAAGCATTAATTTTTTCCTCATCCTTAATTTTTAGATCTTCAAATTGTCCCTTGAGATTTCACATCTTTACCTTTTTGACCTTTTCATCTCCTTCATATATGCCTTGCAAACGATCACAAATTTCTTTTGCTGACTTGTAGTGCATAACCTTAACAAACTCTGTTCTATGCAAACCTCTCAAAATTACATTCATTGCTCTTGAATTGTAATGATGTAAAATATTACCATTTTTTATCTGTAGGTGGAGTAGTTGGTGGTGTGTATCCGTTTTCAATTACTTCCCATATTTCATTTCCAAGTTCCATTAGGTGAATCTTCATTATCATACTCCAAAATACATAATCACTCCCATCAAACACTGGTGTTGAATTATCTGAGGATCCACTCTTAGAATCCATTTGTGTTCTTGTAATATTTTCTTTCAATCTATTAAACTCTTTCAAAACAACCTACTCTGATACCAATTGAATAACACAAGCTTATACTTAGATGGGGGTGAACAGTAATCAATATTATGCATTGTATCAATAGAAATATCAATAATAGTAATCAAAGCAATGCAAACATTACCACACACAATGGAGACACCAATTTAACGTGGTTTACCCAATGTGGTCTACTCCATAGAGAACATTTTTCACTAAAATTTTCTCAACAAATCTCTTGGGAAAACTTTCCCTATTACAATTTTTATGAACCTTCATCCAAAGGAGACACCAATATCCTAATTAAGTTCATGGATCTCTATCCACAAGATACACCAATATCCTCAGCTAGTTAGTGGATCTCTATACATAGGAGAACTTATTTCTCCTCTACTATGGTTTATGATATTCTAGAAGAACTACTACCTCTACTGCACTGGCTAATGTATCTCTATCCACTTGAAGAATCTTTTCCTCACTCAAAAGACCCATCCTCACTACCCTAGCTAATGGAGCTCTATCCATTGGAGTCTGTCATCCTCAATACTCTATCACCTCCAAAGCTTACTCTCAGCTCTATCTAAAATCTACACTAAACATAGTCCTTCGATCTAGTACAAATATGCTCAATCTCTATCTTTGGTTTGGCACAAACCTATCCTCAAATCTGCACCAAACTCTATCCTCAAATCTACACTAAACATAGTCTTTTTTTGTAGAATTTTTTTTTTCAATCTCTTTCCTCAAACCATAATAAAAAGCTTGACTCAATCACAAATCAAATCTACTGGATCTACTCCAAACCTTAACTCAAGGTTTGAAAAAATTAATTAATCAAATCTGCTCACGTTTATTTCTCAAAAGACTTACCTCAAGTCTATCCACAAGTTCTCTCAAGGACTTATCCAATCTGCTCTCAATATCTATCTTCAAATATGTATTCTAAGTTTCCACAAAAGCTCACACCTAAGTGTCCACAAGCCTTCTTCAAGACTTACCTCAAATCTACTCAACATGTATTCACAAAGACTTACCTCAAATCTCCTTAACAAGTCCTCATTAGAACTTGCTCAATATTCTCAACAAGTCCTCACCAAGACTTACCTCAAATCTGCTCAACAATTCCTCACTAGAACATGCTCAATTTTCTCAACAAGTCCTAACTAGAACTTGCTCAATATTCTCAACAAGTATTCACAAAGACTTACCTCAAATAATCTCAATAATTCCTCACTAGAACTAGTTCAATCTAATCAACAAGTGTTTACTAAGACTTTCCTCAAATTTGTATTGTAGGCTTCCACAAAATATTACTCAACTCAACTCAATCTAACACAAAATCCTCTTCAATCACACAAACAAGATTCACACAGAATCTTATTCAATGTCACAGGAACATATAGAGAATTGTTAGAGACTCAGTATGCTTCACACTCACAACAATGCTCAATCACTTTAAATCTCTTTTTCAAATCAATTTAGAATATAGAACAATTTATTTTACAGAACTTGAACTATCACTTCAACACTTCCAGTTGACTAGGCTCAATAAACTCTACTCAATTAGTCACTCAATAAAGCACTCATTGCTTACAAACCCTAGTCTAAGCATATGAAATCTCACTCATTTATTTTCAACAATGCTTTAGATAACAATGATACTCATGTTATTTGCACAAACCCTAGTTCAGTATAGCTCTCAACTTCACATAACAATGATACTCATGTTTTTTCAAAAACCCTAGTCAAGTATATGAAAGCTTACTCAATATTTCCAACAATGCTTATCACACAAGGTTTCTTATCATCAACTTTCACTCAAAAAAATGTTTAACAATCAAACTCAATAATTCTTACCAAATAATCCTTTTCACTCCAACTTAATATTCATAACATCCAACAATCACACCCAAGTATTGTATATGAGTTGGAGAGAAGAGGGTAATCTTCTAAGGGAGGTCCTAGGTTTGAATATCCACCCTACCAAAAAGTTGAATTGGGTACCTAAATTCCAATTGATAATATTGGTTCGGGCAGAGCCGAGCATGACTTTCGGGTGACTTTGACAGTGTAGAACCCCCTGATCATGGTATCTCAGGCCAAGGCGGCTCCGCAAGGGTTTTTTGCTTAAAATAAACATCCAAAAATCACTCTCAAGGATAATATGGCCTTACCTCTTGTTTGAATATGATTTGACCTCAAACACCTATTTCAATCACAACCATTTATTTTCCCAATACTAGGGTTAGATAGCAAATATTGGTTCTCAATAAATTCTCATAAGAATATTTCACCAAGTCAAATATCACAAATTAATCAACCTTATTTGTCCTTCCAATACAATTATTAAATTTATATTCAAAAAATATTTCTAACTCCTAAGGCACACCTTATTACTCCTCCCAATAAGCTCATAACACTCAAAAATCAAACCTTAACATAAAACAATACCGAAAATTTTATCTACCTCACATAAACCTTATAGCATGCAAATTCCAATTTAAAACCTTTAAAAAAATTATCTCTGTAAATTTGGGTCTCTGCAAATTTTGAAACTAGTGCATACCCTAGACAATGCAAAAATGTGCCTAGACAGGTTTTGAACTCAGAACCTCTACCATCTAGGTGCATCAGCAAGGTGTGCACCCACCATGTGGGCTACGAGCCACAACATAAAATAAATGGCTTATGCATTTACTTTGTATTCCTCCTAGCACGTAGTATTTACCAAAACACTTCCTTCACATCGTAAAATCCAAACTCATGGGATTCAATCTTCGCACCTCATGCTTACAAATTATTTTGTGCCTCCCTTGCTGCCAGTTGCGCTATATAGTACTTTGGGATATAAAATGAATAACACAAGCTTATACTAAGAGGGGGTGAATATTATAAGACCACTTTTTACTTTTTCTTTCCAAATCAATATATGCAATGTATAGATATCAATATCAACAATAGTAATCAAATCAATGCTAAAAAAACCACACAGAATAGAGACACCACAATTTACATGGTTCACCCAATGTGTGCTACTCCACGAAGAAATATTTTATTAAAATTTCCTCTATCAACTTCTTGGTAATCCTTTCTCTATTACAATGTTTATGGACCTCTATCCAAAGAAGATACTAATCCCCTATATCAAGTTTGTGGATCTCTATCCATAGGAGAACTCTTTCTCCTCCACTCTGGCTGGTGATACCATATAAGACAACTATCACATCTGTACTGGCTTGTGGATCTCTCTCCACTGAAGACTCTTGTACTCACTCAGAAGACCTATCCTAACTACCCAAGCTAATGGACCTCTATCCACTAGAGACTACTATCCTCTTTACTTTGTCACCTCCAAAGATCTGTCTTAAGTTTATACTAAACATAGTCTTTCAATCTATTACAGTTCTTCTCAATCTCTATATTTGGTCTAGTATAAACCTATCCTCAAATCTACACCAAAATATGCTCTCAAATCTTCACTAAACACAGTCCTTTGGTCAAGCACAAATCTGTCCTTGATCTCTATCTTTAAGCCTTACCTCAAAGCTTGACTCAACTATGTTGGATCTGCCCCAAACATTAAATCAAATTTTGAACAAATAAATCAACTCTACTCACAAGCCTTCTCAAAGATTTATCTCAAATCTATCTTGTAATATTCCATAAAAACTCACACTAATATGTCCACAAGTCATGTCTAGTAGACTTGCCTCAAATCTGCTCAACAATTCCACATTCAAATTATTCAAATCTGCTCAACAACTCCACACAAAACTTATCATAATACGCTCAACAAATCCAAACATAACATGTCCTAATCAACTCAAAAATTCCACACAAAACTTGTCCAAATATGCTCAACAAGTCCACATAAAACTTGTTCAAATATGCTCAACAAGACCACACATAAATTTTCCTAATCTACTCAACAAGTCCACATAGAACTTGTCTAAATCTGCTAAACAACTCCACATAAAAATTATCCAATTTTGCTCAACAAGTCCACACAGAACTTGTCTAAATATTCTTAATAATTCCACACATAAATTGTTCAAATCTGCTCAAGAAGTCCACATAGACCTTGTCTAAATATGCTCAACAAGTCCACATAGAACTTGTTCAAATCTACTCAAAAATTCCACACAGATTTTATCCAAATCTCATAGAAACATAAAGAGAATTTTTAGAGACTCAATATGCTCTATACTCATAAAAATGTTCAATCACTTTCAATCACTCTCTTAGAAACATAAGGAGAATTTTTAGAGACTCAATATTCTTCAAAATAAACTCAATGCTCAATTCAAAATATAGAATAGTTTGTTTTATGAAACTTGAACATTAACTTCACACATCCACTTGACTAGGGTCAACAACTCTACTCAACCAATCACTCAATGAAACACTCATTTCTCACAAACCCTAGTCCAAGCATGTAAATACCAACTCAAAATGTTCCCAACAATAAATCTCACATAACAATGATACTCATGATCTTTTCAAACCCTAGTCCAAGTTCTTTGCTCAATAACTCACTTTAAAAAAAATGCTTATAGCAATGATACTCAAACCCTAGTTCAATTTATTTACCCCATCAATGGCTTCAACAAAAATGCTAATCAAACAAGGTTTCAATAACAACTCTTTATTCTAGAAAACCTTGAAGCATTAACTCAAACATACTTAATAAGGAAATCCTAATCAAGTCCTTTTCACTCCAAACATATTTTTCAGAAAACCAATTAATCAACTTAACTATGGAAGAATGTGCTCATACATTTTTCTTGATGATAAGGAATAGACCTCACAAATCTACCACAACCATAAATAATTCATTGCCAAATTAAAGAAGGTTAGAAGAAAAAATATTATTCCAATATTTCCTTAAAGATATTCCTTGGAGAAAAATATAATCAATGCCTTATTTCTTCTTTTTTTCAATTACACTCAACAAATCATACATAACAAAATACTTGGATATACCTTATCAACTCCAATATTATAATAGTGACCAGCACCATAATATATCAACCACTCTTAAAATAATATCCAAAACCATAGGATATTAACCACTCTTAATAATATTCAACACTATAACACTATAGAATATCAACCAAACACTTTTCACTCCAACCAAAACCTTTGAGCAAACAATATTGAAAATTTAATTTTGCCAAAACTTATAACTCCATTGCAACCTTATAACCAAATAATAAACATGCAAAATTAATTTTTAAATTACCCAACTAAACTTCTAAAAATTTCGGAGATCAAATATTATGCATACCTTGTACTCCCATAAAAAAGGGGATTCGTCTTGACTCAATCCACCATCTCCTCTAGCCTATGTGCTAGGTGCTTGGGCACTCACCATGTGGGCTAGGAAGGTTAACGTAAAGGAAGGATAAAGACCTTCTTATTATGGCTTCAACACTCCTCATCTTCTCACGTGAAAATCGCATTTTCTCTCTACCTTGGTTGCAATGCTGATTACTATGCTCGCACAATCTTCTAAGGCATGGTAATTGTTAATGGGGTGGGTTCTCCCCCTTATATACTTGATTTGAAATTCCTCCTCATGTCGACGCTTTTCAAAATTGGATTTTCGAATTTCAAATCTAAAACCCACTCTAGGGTTTTAACCTTAAATTAATTTATAATTAACAAATAATTAATTAATTAATTAATTTAAATAACTTTTCAAGTTAAGTAAATTAACTAATAAATTAATTTAGAATTAATTTATAATTGAATTTAAGCTTCCTTAGTATAATAAAATTATTATCCTTTATTTTTTGCTCCGTCAGGTTTTTAATGAAAAATATTTTTGGTCATGCTTCATAATACATTATGAAACTCTTTTGGAACCAATCAATTGCATTCCTTTGGACATCAATGACAACTCAACTTTCCTTACAAACTTGCTCAAATTGCCAACAATATTCCCCTTTGTCATTGATGGCAACCACTCTTTAAAAATGCCAATACTGAAACTTTTTCTGCTCCCCCTAACTAAAAGCTCTCCCACTTTGACATCAATGTCAAAGGGTCACCCTTGGATCTTGGGGCTAAGAATTATTCTCTTAGTTTAGCTCCTCTTCCACCTCCTCTTGAGGTGGTTAATTCTTGGGTGGGAGTATTTCTACTCCTAGAAAGCACTGTTATTTACCTTTATCCTCTTTCCTTCTTATCTGAACCTTCTGTCTACTTTGACCATTTTCCATGTCCATGTTCCTATCCATGTCTACATTTCTAACTCTATTCCTATTCTTGTTCTTTTTCCTGTTCCTTTTCATATCCAAGTTCCTATTTATGTTCATGTTCTTGTTCCTGCTTGATTTTGGAATGTCTGCTCTACACCACTTTGTTGTGTGACCGTCATTATTGCACTTATAAGACTTAATTTTATTATTTCTTGGAGGTGCAAATGTCTTAGGATTTATCTTAGTGAAGCCCTATCCTCTTCTGTCATGAACTCTGCAATTTATTACCTTGTGACCAAACTAAGTACATGAGTAGCAATACCCATGTAAAAGCTATCTATTTCCATATTCTTGTCTTCCCTGTGTCCTGCATTATGAATCCACATGCCCAAACCCGTGATATAAAAATCATCTTCCATTGAAGCCTCCTTGTCTTGAACTCATTGGTCTCCTAGTATCTCTTGACCTATCTGATTGTTGTTCCATTTGTATCTTCTTTGTGCATTCTTCTTTCTTTTTTTGAACTTTCTGCTGTCCAACTCATCCTCAGATGTCTCACTTTCACTTACACTATATTATTTTTCTAAAGTTTCCATTTTCGAAGTTTCTTCAGAACTTGAGGTTGACTTTTCTTCTTATTTCTTTTGAACCTGTTCAAATACAAGACTTGTTTTGCTTGATGTAGGCTTTTGTATGTTAATGAACTTATCCAAGTTCTTTGAGATATTTTTGAACTCTTTTAGCTTGAATTTAGAGTATTATAAATATTTTATGAGTAGTGCCACTTCTTGTGCTAACTTCTCACATTATAAGGTATTTTATTATAACTTATCCTTGAACCTTTTTGCCTTAGCCTTTAATTTTTCTAAATCCTCTATAAGCAATCTTCTCTCTTCATCACATTCT
Source organism: Wollemia nobilis (assembly GCA_028583015.1). NCBI lineage: Eukaryota > Viridiplantae > Streptophyta > Pinopsida > Araucariales > Araucariaceae > Wollemia > Wollemia nobilis. Next base: position 2,172,020 of record JAQPPZ010017149.1, on the reverse strand, counting down.
TGAAACTGAATTTCAAGTTTAGAGTGTTGTTTTATTACCTTCTTTACTATGCCAAGGGCATAAATAAGTTCTCCCTTGATATCATATCCATTCTCTTCTGAATATTCCTCTATTTTCTTACCTTTGTCAATATCTTTATTTTCTATTGACTTGTCTTATGTAGGATCATCTACTCCTTCTTCTAATGTCATTAGAATATTCTCTTCTAGTCCTTCAAGTGTATCTTCATATTGAACATCATTGAAACTATAACAATTCCTTGTACAACTATCTTCAAGATGTCCAAAGTTACCACATCTAAAACACTTAAGAATTACTGGAGTCCTTTTCTTAACTTGTTCTTTTTCTTCAGTCATAAAAAGAACTTCATCTCTATCATTGTATGAAAAACTAGCATCACTATCACTTGAGTACTTACTTGCATTATCCATGTAGTAGCTCCTATTTTTCCTTTGAAAGAACTTCTTTCCTTATTTTCTTTGTCCATCCTTGCTTTTATTTTGGTGCTTGTATCTTTCTAATTCCCTATTTTTGTGATCCTGTTTTTCTTCGCCATTGTTATTATTGGCTTCTTGACAGTCTATTGTAAAATGTATATAATTTCCACAATTGAAACATTTAATAGATTTTAGATCTCTGGATTTTATATAGTCCTTATCTCTTCTACCATAATTAGCTTCTTCATCACTAGATGATTCATTACTTGATTCTTGCTTCTTACACTTTATCTTTTTGATTGCCTTGAATGCTACTTCATTCTGAATAATAGGATCTTTTGTTCTTATATCAAATTTTGTGAGGATACCAAGCAACACATCTCTTGTCAAAGTATCACTATCTATTGACATTTCTATAGTAAAAACCTTTTCACTAATTTTTTTTGGAAGAGTTATTAATATTTTATCACAAACATCAGATTCATCAATATTTATTCCAAATCCTTTCATATATTTAACAACCTCATCAATTCGAAGTAGATAAGAACTAATGTTTTCCTCATCCTTCATTCTTAAGTCTTCAAATTTTTCTTTTATATTTTGTATATTTACTTTCTTGACACCTTTATCTCCATATATATTTTACAGCCTTTCCCACATTTCTTTTGTAGTTTGACAATGCATAACTTTCATAGACTTTGTTCTATGCAAACCTCTCAAAAGTGTATTCATTGTTTTTAAATTGTAATGTTGTAGGAGCTTACCTTGCTTATCTGTAGGTGTATTAATCAAGGGATAATATCCAAATTCAACTACTTCCCAAATTTCATTGCCAAGTGCCATAAAGTAAATCTTCATCACCATACTCCAATATATATAGTCACTTCCATCAAATACTAGTGTTGAATTATTTTAGGATACATCCTTACAATCCATTGTGTTCTTGTTAGCTTCTCCTTCAAGTTGTTAAACTGTTATGAAGGAACCCGCTCTGATACCAATTGAAGAACACAAGCTTATACTAAGAGGGAGGGTGAACAGTATAAGACCACTTTTTATTTTTTCTTTCCAAATTAATATATGCAATGTATAGATAGCAATATCAGTAGCAGTAATCAAAGTAATGCATAAAAAACCACACACAATAGAGACACCACAATTTATGTGGTTCACCCAATGTGGGCTACTCCATAGAGAAAATATTTTACTAAAATTTCCTAAATCAACTTCTTAGGAATCCTTTCTCTATTACAATGTTTATGAAACTATGTCCAAAGGAGATACTATTCCCCTATATCAAGTTTATGGATCTCTATCCACATGAGAACTCTTTCTCTACTTCTCTAGCTAGTGATCTTCTAGAAGATAATCACCTCCTCTATACTGTCTTGTGGATCTCTCTCCACTGAAGACTCTTGTCCTCACTCAGAAGACCTATCCTCACTACCCTGGCTAATGGATATCTATCCACTAGAGACTACTGTCCTCTTAGCTTTGTTACCTCCAAATATCTACCTCAAGTTTATACTAAATATAGTCCTTCAGTCTATTACAACTCTGCTCAATATTTGTCTCTGGTCTAGTACAAACCTGACCTCAAATATCCACCAAACTCTACTCTCAAATATTCACTAAACATAGTCCTTTGCTCAAGCACAAATCTATCCTCGATCTTTGTCTTCAAGCCTTACCTAAAATATTGACTCAACTCTGTTGGATCTTCCCCAAACCTTAAATCAAGGTTTGAAAAAATCAATCAACTCTACTCAAAAGTTTTCTCAAAGAGTTTTCTCAAATCTGTCTTGTAAGGCTCCACAAAAGCTCACACTAATTTGTCTACAAGTCCTCTTTAGAAAACTTACCTCAAATCTGCTCAACAAGACCACACAAAACTTGTTCAAATCTTCTCAACAAGCCCACACAAAAATTTTCCTAATCTGGTCAACAAGTCCACACAGAACATGTCCTAATCAGCTCAATAAGTCCACACAAAACTTGTTTAAATCTACTCAACAAGTCCATACAAAACTTGTTCAAATATGCTCAACAAGTCCACACAAAACTTATCCTAATTTTCTCAACAAGTCCATAGAGAACTTATCTAAATCTGCTCAACAAGTCCACATAGAACTTGTCCAAATCTACTCAATAAGTCCACACACAACTTGTCTAAATTTGCTCAACAAGTGCACACATAACTTATTTAAATCTGATCAACAAGTGTAACGACCATCCTAGATTGACACTATTTTTTTTTTTTAATAATGCATGTAATTCCTTGTCCACCCTCGATAAGTCACATCTTTAATAATGAATAAAGACATAGTTATCCCATTAGAAGAGGTAATCCTATTTGCAATAGATTGAACATATAGAAACACCCATCTCTATAGTTCATTAAAATCCCAAATGCTAGTGGGAACACCCATTCCCACCTTACCATCTCACCATCCCATACTGGTGGACGGGTATTAACATTTAGAGGCTTGAAATTTCCCTTAAGTTATTGATGTATAACAAGGGTCACATTATGGTTTTATCAACCTGATGGGATGGAAATTACCCTTCCCAATTCTCCATACTACCAGTGAGGTTAGTATTTTAGGAGATTTAAATATCCATTGCAATTATGGCTACCAATGTATTATGGGATTATATGCTCCAACCATTATTAAAGAATTTCTCATCCTTGAGGTATTGACAAGTTCTTTTGTTTTAGTTTGCAAGTTTCGTAACCATAGTGAGTCTTTAGTATTTGAGTTGTTCACGAACTAATCATCTACCCCTATAAACTAATTGCTCATTTTACAACTTAAAGAAAAACAAATGCATAAACAAATAAAGAACTTTCTTGCTGCAATAAAACTTCCAATTGATGTTTCTTTTAGACCATACATCATCTATAACAAAGATCATCCTTTACAATGCTTTTAGTCTATCCAACATTGTTATCTTATGGAACTACTTTGCATAATTAAAATTTTCCTTTCTAGTTTACAAAGCAAGAATATAACAATATTACATCTCTTGGCGTATCTTTCAGCCATTTAAACTTACAACAAGTATGAATTGAAATCAGATAAAGTCTTCGGCGATGACTTCTGAAATCTCCACTAGAATCCTTGTGTCTTCATGATGTGAGAGATGAGTGGTGAGGGATCAGGACAACTCAATGCAATTATGCCAATGCAACACAAACAACTCATGCATATCTTGTGCAAAAATGCAACAATTAATTACCAAAGGTATATTGCATTTTACTTAATCACCAAGCATTCATTTCTTTCAAAATCATTCATCTCTAGCATTTTACATAACAAGGAATTTATTCACAATCTCATTCACCCATTTTGTATTCTCATAATAGGGTTCAATTTATAATCTTCTTCATTGGATGTTTGGGTTATCTCCAAACATGGGAAGAGTCCCATACCTCTTCCCAAGGATTGGACACCTATCCATTCCCTTATAAACTAGGTAGCTTCCCACCATTCTTGAAAATGATTACAAAATTCAACATATAATTTGGGACAGCTCATGAGCTAACATATATATATATTTCTAGCCTAAGTAAACTGATAAATCATTTGTTTTATAAATATAAATCTACCAAAAAAAATTGCAGCATTTCCATCATGGATTTCATAAAGTAATATTTTCACAACTTTAATTTGGAAGTATCTACATCATGAGGAAACCCTCTTTACTATTAGATGTACTCATAAGAAATTATTTCAAAATCACACACAACTCATAATCAAATATTATACCTTTATAAATACATTCAAATTTTGAGGTTGTTCCTATTTAATAACAATTACTACCATAAAATTTGATAATTAAGTGGGTATAACAACATTTGGATTCCATAATGTATAATTTTTCTTTATACCCTATTTAGATTCACTTAATTTAAATTCTAATTTGTTCACCCAATGTTACAAATTTTCTTTGCTAAATTATGATCTACAACAATGTGAGGGATGTCTTCTATTTTGGTCACAAATTACAGCAGTTATATGGAAGAAAATCACTGAATATACTACCATTCACTATGATTAGTGACATAGTGTCGTAGTGGATGACTTTAATTATGATCTATTGGAAGACTAAAAAGAATTGTAAAACACATACTTATTCTTTATGTGAACACTTCAGAAGAACAAAAGAGCTGCGTGTTTACTTTAATCCTGAGATAGTTCCACAACCCTCATTACATTATAAGCTATTATCAGTGCGTTCACACCTTAGGAGCTCTAACATATAGATCCTTAAATGGGTAACTAAATTAGACGAGGACGGATACCCGAACATGTCGGAGGTAGTATGGAAACACACACTAACAGAGTAAACATTAACAATAAAATATTATTTTCAAAGCGATGACAATCAACTGAGCCACACATTCATAAATCTTTCAATGAAAACCCGGGAACGATTCTTAGACCGACGAACAAGAGAAATAAATTCTATCAAAACTCACTCCGACCGGCCACAATATCTAGTTCAATGACCAACAAGGTGTGCATAACGGCTAGCTAAAGGATCATATGCCCTCGACGGTTTTCAATCCAGTACATTAATCAAACCAGTAACAATCTTGCTATGAGTCCAGGGAGAAGCTATACTAAGATGGGACGAAGACCAATTTGGTGATGTCTATCACAGTACGGAAGGTGTTATACCAGAGTAGACTCGGTCTCTCGCTGGACTATGGCCAAATGATTTCTATTTTTGATGAAAACTCTCCCTACAAGGATGCTACAAGAAGCAACAAGGTTAAAACGGAAAGGATCATCAATGAACCAAAAATACTGGGATTTCATGGGAATGCACAGGTTCAATAGAACGATCCGAAGAGCATAGGATACAACACTGTCAGACTTCTACTGACGCATGACTTCATGAAGTAGCCTGAATACATAGACATCTATCATGGGTTTGGTGACAACTCAGTTACTACCGATGGAAGTGGGACTAAAGTGGAACGAAATTCCAACATAAAGCTTTGATTGTATAATTTTATCATAGCCCTGTCATTGGAATCTGACCTGGTGTACATTGGACATGGAGAGATAATTTATAATGAGCTAGAACACCAAGGTATCAGGTCTGGTTTAACCGGAAATATAATGCAGATTATGTAAGCCATTTCAAGTAATGTGCACAGACTTACACGTATAAAATAAAACAAGCCGAAGGTTTGCTTCACCAAGACTTGCACGACATAACACCCTTCAGATAGTACTACTGCCCATTACATACTCACGGTAATTAATAGTATCAAAATCGACAACTTACTCTAGAAGAAAGTTTTAATAAAACCTATAGAATTCTTTACCAGGCAGTCCACTTGTCTATCATGAGTTCACTGCGCTATCTTGCGAATGGATGTCCGGATACCGCCGGACGAGTAGCTCGTATAGTAAGACTGCTAAGGTGTTGATACTAGCCAAATACAATAGGTAATTATATGAAATGAGAGAGAGATCTAGCATCTCATAATACGATGATAGTAATCTTGGCCCAATCTTGGGAATCGAGACAACTCTCAATTGGTTATTGAATTTTACAATCCATTCCTCAATAGTGTCACTTAATTAACTGAGGGAAAGAGACTAATATTATAATCACGAGGCTTCCATGTCATGGACTGACGGTTCAAATATTTATAGTCTAGGATAACATCAGTATATGAATACCCAAATTAAAGTAGATAGCAGTTAGCATATAAACCGCCATTTAAATATTAATGGAAACCCTCATCCAAAGTATAATAGTAAATAGGAGCAGTCAAAATTTATCATGCGTAAAAGAACAAAGAAAGAAACTTCCACACCTGGTAATTTGCAATGCCACAAGACAATAATTCTCCATTCTGGCCTTCCTCTAAGCTTCCCCAGACTTAGCATAGCACAGCATGCCCCCGAGTTTCTCAAATATTAAGGCAATTTATAGATCAATTCCTTCTAGACAGCCAAGTTTTTTTAATATTTTATTTCTTTCTATCTTTTCCTTCACATGCAAGCTTCAAGAAGAATATATGTATTATTTTAATGCAGGTAGGATTCCCTAGGGATAAGGTATGGGCTGGCTACATGTCCTTTGTCCCACTTATAAGAATACTAACACTATTGAAAGTATGGGTGCTCATATTTAGGTCTGTTAGATAAGAAGAGAGTCCTACCCTTATTCTAAAGTTGCCAAGTGTAGGGGAGTTTGAGATATTTTATTTATAAAATGGTCTTTTCATGTTTTGGTCCAATAGAATTTGGACAAGTTCATAAAAGACATCCCACCTAATTTTTTTAAACATGGGATCAGTTAAAATAAATAATCATGCTCAAACCATTTAATCTCTACTCTAGAGAATGCTCTAAATCATATGCATAAAGACATACATTTTGAATATTAAAATGCCAAACATTAGTAACTATGCATTTTCAAGGTGATATTTATTTATGCCATATTAATGATGCAATAAACCATATGGTATGCAAGCATTCTATGAATGTGCTCATTGTCTCTCCTCACTGTTTTGCCTTTGAGTGGCAGGAATTTGGAATTAATTCCTTAGGTAACACCGCCCTCAGGGAGGTAACTAGTGATGGAGGAACAAGAGCTTTACCTGGTGAGTTGTCATAGTCATCATTTCCCTTCTCATCTCTCGTGGTTGATATTCCCACTTGAGAGAATACCTATTCCTGCACATTCATCAAAGTACGCAACATCATTTTCTCTTGATAAAAACCATTGTAAGGTAAATACATCAAGCATTAAAACTAGCTATAAAAATACAAATAGCATGTCCATAAGGTTCTTCCATGGTGTATCCTGATAACAAGTCCACACAGAACTTGTCTAAATATTCTCAACAAGTCCACACAAAACTTGTTTAAATCTGCTCAACAAGTCCACACAAATTTTTTCCAAATCTCATAGAAACATAAAAAGAATTTTTAGAGACTCAATATGCTCTATACTCATCACAATGCTCAATCACTTTCAATCACTCTCTTAGAAACATAATAAGAATTTTTAGAGACTCAATATTATTCAAAATCAAAATATAGAATAGTTTGTTTTATGAAACTTGAACAATCACTTCACACATCCACTTGACTAGGCTCAACCAACTCTACTCAACCAATCACTCAATGAAACACTCATTTCTCACAAACCCTTGTCCAATGATGTAAACACCAACTCAAAATATTCCCAACAATGCTCAACAATAAATCTCACATAACAATGATACTCATAATATTTTCAAGCCCTTGTTCAAGTTTTCTGCTCAACAACTCACTTCAACAACAATGCTTGTAGCAATGATACTCAAAACCTAGTTCAATTTTTTTACACCATCAATGTCTTCAACAACAATGCTAATCAAACAAGTTTTCAATAACAACTCTTTATTCTAAAAAACCTTGAAGAATGAACTCAAACATACTTAATAAGGAAACCCTAATCAAGTCCTTTTCACTCCAAACTTATTTTTCAAAAAACCAATTAACCAACTTAAATATGGAATATTGTGCTCATACCTTTTTATTGATGATAAGGAATAGACCTCACAAATCCCACAACCATAAACACTTATTTGCCAAACTCAAGAAGGTTAGAAGACAAAATATTATTCCAATATTTCCTTAAAGATATTCCTTGGACCAAAATATAATCAATGCCTTATTTCATCCTTTTTTCAATTACACTCAACAAATCATACATAACAAAATACTTGGATATACCTTATCAACTTCAATCTTACAATAGTGACCAACACCAATATATATCAACCACTCTTAAAATAATATCCAACACCATAGGATATTAACCACTCTTAATAATATTCAACACTATAACACTATAGAATATCAACCAAACACTTTTCACTCCAACCAAAACCTTTAAGCAAACAATGTTAAAAATTTAATTTTGCCAAAACTTATAACTCCCTTACAACCTTAGAACCAAATAATAAACAGTCAAAAATAATTTTTAAAATGCCCAACTAAAATTTTGAAAATTTTGGAGATCAAATATTTTGCATACCTTGTACTCCCCACAAAAAGGGAATTCGGCGTGACTCGATCTGCCATATCCTCTAGCCTAACTGCTAAGTGCTTGGGCACTCACCACGTGGGCTAGGAAGACCCACGTGAAGGAATAATAAATACCTTCCTCTTATGCCTTCAACAATCCTCTTCTCACATGAAAATTACATTTTTTCTCTACCTTGGTCGCATCACTGATTACTATGCTTGCACAATCTTCTAAGACATGGTAATTAGTAATGAGGTGGGTGCTCCCCCTTATATACTTGATTTGAGATTCCTCCTCACGTCGGTGATTTTCAAAATTGGATTTTCAAATTTCAAATCTAAAACCCTCTCTAGGGTTTTAACCTTAACTTAAAATAATATGTAATTAATAAATTAATTAATTAATAATTAATTTAAATAACTTTTCAAGTTAAGTAAATTAACTAATAAAATAATTTAAAATAAATTTATAATTGACTTTAACCTTTCTTAGTATAATAAAATTATTATACTTTATTTTCCAATGGTTTTTATGAAAAACCTTTTATTTCTCCTTCAATGGTTTTAATGGAAAACCTTTTATTTTCTCCTTTAATGGTTTTAATGGAAAACCTTTTATTTTGCTCCGTCGGGGTTTTAATGAAAAACATTTTTGGTCATGCTTCATAAGACATTATGAAACTCTTTTAGAACCAATAAATTGCATTCCTTTTTACATCAATGACAACTCGACTTTTCTTACAAACTTACTCAAATTGCCAACATAAAACAAAAACATCATCTGCTTGTCTTCGACCTTGTACACCCTTCAAAAAAACACACGATCACCTCTTTTAGCATACTCACAAAAATCATGCTTTTCTTCTACCTTGTACACCCTTCAAAAAAACACACGATCACCTCTTTTAGCATACTCACAAAAATCACACTTAACACATCGATCGTGGATGATTAATGCCTTGGGTCTCTTCCCTCCTTTATATGCATAATGTGATATATTCAATGACGTGATTAATTCAAAAATTTGAATTATAAACTTTATAACCCCATCTTTAGGGTTAACTTAATTAATTTATAAATTTAGTTATAATTGAATTATAATTAATTAACTCTTTGAGTCTTGCACTTTTAACATTATAATAAATTATTATAATATTATTTGGCTTGGGCCTTCCTTTTGCCCTTTAAACCTCATCTGACCATCTGGGAGAAAACTTTATTTTGCACTTGATTACGAAACTTGAAACTGATGCTCGCTGGTGGCAACTTCTTGACATCAATGACAACAAAACCTGTGGTTTCGAGAGATGAGATTGCAAGCCTTTAGTGATAACTACAATAAAGGACACCCCAATTTTAGAGGGATGACCAAGCCTTGGGGACCCACTCACAGGTACCCCAAAGGACACCCCACTACAACCAAACATATATTTTTCCATTTCCTTCCTGACTAGTCTCTTGAGAGTTGCACCTTCCTACTATCCACTCAATCCTCCAGCTCCATAAAGAGCACCAACATATCAATTTTTCTACCAACCACCAGTCCTTTTAGATTGTTGGCCATAAATGCTTTCTTCCATTGCTACCCTAACACTGTTGTACTTGCCTTAACTACCCTAGTACTACTGCGACACTGTTAAAATATTTTATTATTTTTCTTTCTGTCTTTGTTGCCCTAAAACTTCTACACATGTCTTCTTTGCCCTAGCACTGCTGCACTACTTCACTACCCTAGAATTATTGTGGTACTATTAAAATATTTTTACTTTGTTTCCCTAGTATTTTTGCACTCACCTTCATTGCCCTAGCATTGATGTGACATTGTTAAAACATTTTTACTTCTATTACTTCACTAACACTATTGCACTTGCCTTTGCTGCCCTAGCACTAGTACGATATTTTTAAAATATTATACTATTTTTCTTTCTATCTTTGTTGCCTTAGCACTATTGCACTACTTCACTACCCTAGCACTACTATGGTACTGTTAAAATATATTTATGTTGTTGCCTTAGAACTGTTGCACTTGCCTTCATTTTGCTAGAACTATTATGGCATTGTTAAAATATTTTTACTTCCATTGTCGCCCTAACACTACTCCACTTGCCTTCACTGCCCTAGCAGTGTTGTGGTACTATTAAAATATTTTACTATTTTTCTTTCTACCTTTGCTATAGTTGCCTTCGCTACCCTAGCAATAAAACATTAATTAAAGAAAACCATTCCCTGTATCCCCTGGGGGCCAATAATTTTCATTCCATGGGGCTTGTCCCATTCGGATATACCCCTCAAGCTAGTCGAGGGGTTTTTTTGGTACCTGGTGTAGGCTTCCAGGATTAACCTTGGACCTCCTTCTGAGGATTGAGGGAACTTGCCAGCAAGGTACTTGGTGCAGATTAAAAACCTTATGTTAATTAAAATTGTTCCTCGTATCCCTTGGGGTCATGACTTTACATTCTCTGAGGCTTGTCACATTCTAGTATACCCTGCAGGCTAGTCGTGGGTTTTTTTGTATCCAGCGTAGACCGTCAAGCTTGAACCCCATACCTCCATCTAAGGATTGAGGGAACTTGTCAATAATGTACCTGGTATGGATAAAAACCTTATGTTCAGGAAAATCCTTTCCCATATCCCCTAGAGGCTAGGACTTTTCATTCCATGGGACCTATCCCATCTGGGTATATCCCTCAAGCTAGCCGAGGTTTTTTTTATATCCAACGCAGACCGCCAGGCTTAAACCCCAAACCTCCTTCTTCCAAGGATTGAGGGAACTTTCCAATAAGCTACGTGATTATGGATATTTAAGTTCATTATATTTATTTATATTGAAATTATAAGTTAATCATATATAAGTTTAGTTTAGAGTAAATTATGCTTACCAAATAGTAATATTTTTTATTAGTTTATGGAATGAGGAAAAAGTAAAGTCGTATATTAAACTTACAAATTGTACATTCTAAAATTTAGAAATATAAAAGAAATTATTTTAATTAATGATAACAACTCTAGTTTTGAGGGGCTTGTATTTTATTTATTATTATAGACATAGTAAATTTAGCATAAGTATAGTATGAAAATTTAGAAAATATTTAAATAATAATATATAGATTATTAGTTTAATTTATTAAATTAATAATAATTAATTTTTAATATAGGTATAAGTTTATAATTTTGTTTATTTTGATTCAAATAAAATATTTTAAAAACTTTAGTAAACTTTTAATAAATTATATGATAAAAATATTAAAGGTAAAAAAATTGAAGTGTAAGCTAAATATTATTTTTTTATATATAAAGTTGCATAAAACAGATTAGGAAATTGGTTATGTTGAAAATAATTTTTAGAAAAAAATTAATAAAAAATCTTAAATTCAAGCAAAGTATTTAAATGTAACTTTCAAAAATAAAATTTTAAATTATTATTGTAAGTATAAAATTTCATGTTTACTTTATACAAAGGAGATTTTTTGTTACATGACTTTAAAGACTTTGTTTAGGTATGGTATACCATCCACCTTGGAACATATTAGGAATGTTTCATAACAATGAAATTTTAATAATAAACCTTGTTTTCTAGCATCAACATAGGTATTTGATTCAAAATTTTGAGTTAAATTATTCAAACATGTTTACCAATACAATATAATACATATAAGTTATAAAGTTTAGTATTTTGATAACATGAACATATATATATTGTTCTATAACTATTAGATCAAATTCATATTGTAAAAGAAGAAATCTAATATTAAAAAATATAATAAAATTTAACAAATTAATATTTAATAACATTCAATTAAAATAAAGATGATATGTGAGCTAGGATTGGAGTGGAGAAGAGAAGCTCCAAAAATATAATGACACAAAGAGCAACTCATTTTTGTGTTATATTATAGAACTTGTATGTGTCATATCATCTATACGCTATGGTTTTAGTGGAGAATAGAAGATCTAAAACATAATGATATGGGTTGTGGCATCTACAAGCTAGGGTTGTAGTGGAAAACATAAACAAAATCATGGGGGTATGGGTTATGAAATTTATGAGCTAGGGTTGTAGCAAAGAATACAATATTTAGATATATAGTAGCATGGGCTATGAAAATTATGAGCTAGAGTTGTAGCAGAGAACAAGAATCTCAAAAAGCATAGTGTGATTGTAGATAAATATAGAGTTTCCCATGATGAAGAGGAAGTAGGGGAGGCCAAGGAAAGAAGTGTTAAATAATTAAATTGTATTGGTGAGGCTATTGATAGTGTGGAGGATGGGTCCATCACCATTATAGAAGCATGGCAAAGGATGACCTTTTGAATCTACCAAAAAACAATAATTATCTACTCTCAATAAAAATGAGTCTCTCATCATTAGGATTTAATCAACAAAGCTAATAAGGATATGGGAGGATGGAAATTAAAAAAAAAATGGTAGGAACTCTAAACCAATGTATACTTAGCCCATTAATCACTAACAATGGTAGGATGGTTGATTCGATGATGAATGAAGAAGATATAGTGGAATATAATGAAAAGTCTAGGGAATATACAAAGGCCTCAATTTTGTATCTATGGAAGACCCTTTTGAATTGTAGCATAAGTCAACAAAGAACATGGAGGGCTCAACTTAGAACCATGCTTGATAGTCCATTTAGCTTAAAACCCTAAAACTAAGGTATACAAGGGGGAAATGAAGAAAGGGAAGTGCTAACAAATAAACTAGAGGAAACATTGAAGGGTAGTTTGACCAAATTGGAAGATAAACAAATAATAAAAGATGAATAAAAAAGCAAAAATGATACATGAAGTTGTGGAAGGTGCTAGTTTGAATGGTTGTAGGTGAGGATATAATTCTAGTGCAAGCTTTCTCAATAATTAATAAGGTATTGGTAGGAATATTTATGGGCTGCCCTGTGAAATCAAAAAATTTGCAAGAATGAATTGAGGTTAATTGGTTGGAAGTTTTGGGCTATACTTCTAAAAGGTATAATATGCTAGAATCATAAAAAATAGAAGATGGAGTTGGGTGTAACAACCTAAAATTTTACCCAACTCAACCAAGATATTTTATTTTTAACCTACCTAAATATGGAATGGAGTTAGCTTAAGTTATTTGTATTCCAGTATGAGTAAGTTAGTCCCTATGCAGATCCATTTCTTTCTATTGGAAACACCACAAGAATTTCCCATCCCTAAAACTTACATATCTCATTTAATATAAGTGTATTAGGTAGCTATCTCTACAGCTTACACATATCATTTAATGCATGTAATTTAGGTAAGATGGATTCTTGAACTAAACCTCTCATATTTCTTTTGATGAGCTAGTTTAACTCCCATTAATCCATCGAGGACACCAATTATTTCTCTTCACATAGTTATATCTATTTAAGAGAACTAGGCGTGTCCCGGGTAAGCATAATAGTTCATCATCATGATAGGCTAGTCTTATTACTTCAACCATACTCAAGAACACTAAGCCATTGTAAGTTTTTATTCATCATTTATTAACTACTAAATTTTGATAGTAGTTCATATAACATTACTAAACCTTAAATGAGTCTATATCACAATAATGCATTAATAACTTCTTAGTTTAACATGTAAGTATTATACTCATCCCATGATATTCATAACATAAATTATTGCTTGACCAAAATAATGCGTCATAAATAATTATCACAATAATTTAATAACCATTTCCATAATTACTAGAATTAAAGCATAGTTTCATCTCAATGGAAATTCTCCACAAAAGAGCTACACAACAACTTATTTTATCCTAGGAAACCTAAAGGAAAAACCCATCCAAGAATTATTTCTATCGTTATTCTTAAATTGGATATTTACAATCAACTTTGGCTTCTAAACAAGCCTTCAATATCTACTTTAGAGTTCCATGACTCTTATCAATTTACAATCTGAACTTTTCCATTAGTTCGTAATCTTAAATAGGTACACTTTTTTTTATTTTAAGTACTACATATTCCAGTAAATGATTCTATTTCCAAATATTAGAAGTACCATCCATCTTTCATCATTGGCTTGAAAATACCTATATTGTCTTCATTCCACCACATGAAACAAATTATTGCTTTGATATCATATGTAAATTTAGTCTTGATGAATTTATACCATAACCTTTGCTACTGAGTTTGGTTACCAACTAGGACAAAGTTATCTCAACTCTTCAACGAGTGGTATCTCAGTTATCTATCTCCACCAAAAACAAAATGATATTTTTTCTTTTTCTTTTAAATAAAATTACACAAGATTTACTTTAAGTTAATCTCTAATCAATAATTTTTGCTTGACTGGATTAATAAAACATATTCCATATCTATTTTAAACCAATTTAGTGCATATAATAAGCTCAAATTATAACATGAAATATAATACACCTACTTACTCATATCATAGAGAAATCCTTACCTGACTTATTCTATAACGAAGTCTACATCCAGTAAAAAATAAATCATAAACACATTGGATTAGTTGTTAGGGAAATCTAAAATACATCATTTAGGTCACCCTATATATCCATTACTATCCTTCTTGAGAATGGTGTTCCTTCACCCCTTATTGTAGATCGAATAGACTTGGCCCAACTTATCTCTGGATCTATTTTTCAAAATCCTTCCCAGCCTATACAAACTTACATCTATAGAAACCTGATAGATCATTGTACTAAAAAATAAAGCTTTATTTAGGAGTTTCATTTGAGCATAACCCAGATAATGACAAGTCGATGCGGTCTTAAGAATACATAAAGCATTGGTTCAACTCAATGGTAGACTAAGATACACATTTCCCCATCCTATATACAAAGCTCCTGAAATTTATCCCAAATACTATAAAACCATTATTTAAAGAATCCTATATTTTCAAAAGCACAAAACTTTAAAAATTAATCACCAAAAGACTCTCATGTCTGAAAACCAAATTCACTACTTGTTAAGAAGATATGACAATGACCCAATAGCACTGGAAAAACTATTCCACTAATATATAAATTAAAATTAACATCAATTAAAGCCATGGAAACAATATTCCAAAGTCTTACTCCTATATATAGTGAAGCCAAACCTATATTAGCATAAAACATCACTCATACATAACTTTTTACCTTTCTCTATAGGAACTTAACTTTTGTTCACATCATGGAGAAGGTTCCATTAACTCTAAAATATACTAATATTGATACTAAAAAATATCTTTATCATTCACTTATCCTTAAATGTCACATAGAATGATTCCAAACTATCTTCAATTCATAGATATTGTAATTACAAAATTTCCCATAAAATGTATCTCTTTCAGTATAAATTGAGTTACAAAATTATCTCCAATCACAAGCATTCATTTTCAAGCTAATTCAAGTAATACTTACTATTTTATTTTTGTTTGAGTGATAGTGAACAATACTTTGATACCAATTTGACATCGCAATTCCCTCTAGCAAGCTCCAACATCAATATTTTTCATCCTCCTGTTGATTTCTCCACCCTTCCCTTTTTCTAGAAATCAAAGCTCCCAAAAATGAATAACCACCACTTCCTTTCTCTCCAATGATTAAATCAATATCCCACTCCATATTCCATTCATGTCTTTACTTCTAACCACTCACTCCACTTCCCTATCCATTATTGGCATATTTGTTCTGACACGGTAACTAGAAACTCATCCAATAATCTTACAATCTATAATATGAATCTAAGATCCAAATATGGGTTAATTGCATGTTTAAAATAAATACTTCCACCATGCAATAAACACAAGATTGTTTTTTTTAATATTTTTCCATTAATAACATGCAAAAATAAACAATTGATAGATCCATATTCAAAGTCTTCTCATCCTAAGAAAATCATAAAGCAAGACATTAGTCCAATAAGTCTAAATTAAGATATGCAAGAAAAGTTAGCAAAAATCCATAACACAAGTACCAAATTAGTTTCCAAGTACCCTACAAAACTCAAATGAGACCAAAATATCATTATCATAAATCATAGGTCTTACATACTTAACACATGGAAAAATCAATCATTCCATCAATAAGATATATAGGTCATTTTCATAAAATATTTGTTTTGCATATCTAGTCATGAAGTTGTCAATCATTACAACAAAAACAACACAACAAAATCCAAGTTCATCCACATAATAAGTTTGCCAAGGGAGGGTCATGACATCCTCCCCCCTTTAGGCTCAACATAGTCCTCTGTGTCTTTACTAGTTCCATCAACAAAATAAAATAATAATTACATATTATTTTCAAATAGAAAAGGAAAATTTTTCTGCATGTTTGCTACTTTCTCCCAAGTAGCATTTCTCTCAGAATATTAGTCCCAGTAGACCTTGCATTACTCCAAGGTCCCTTTCCTCATTTATTTGGAGTGGAACTTAAGGATATTTATTGTTTGAACCTCTATAGCCTCTGGGTCTATCATCTGTAGTTTAGAAAAGTCTCACACATGATCAATATTAGCTATATATTAGCTAAGCAATGATATATAAAAAGTTTCATGAATCTTCGATAGAATAGATAGGAAGGCAAGTTGGTATGCTATAGGACTTATTTTTTTTTGTAATTTTAAAGGGTCCAACAAAACATGGATAAATTTTTATGCACTTAATAACACTCTTCTTATATCTTACTCTCATAAATACTCTATCACCTATAGCAAACTCCCCTCGCAACATCTTAATATTAACATAACTTTTCTGATGATCCATTGCTTCTTTAAAATTTTCTTTGATCATTCTTAATTGTCGCTCCCTTTCCTCTATAATATATGGTCCTAGCACAATATTATCCTCTATATTGTCCCAATATAATAGTGTCCTACATCTCCTACCATATAGGGCTTCAAAAGGTGCCATACCCAAGGTCGAATGGTGATTGTTATTATAGGAAAACTCTACCAATTATAGGAAATATTACCATCGAGTCTTCTGATCCATATAATCCATGCAAATAATATCTTCTAACACTTAGTTCATATTTTTAGTTTGTTCATCCGTCCCTAGGTGATATGTAAAACTGATATTTAACCTAGTGCCAATGGTATGATGTAAATCTTACCAAAACATGGATGTAAATCTTGAGTCTCTATCTAAAATGATCACTTACAAAAAAAATATGAAGTTTGAATATTTCTTTGGAAAATTTATTAGCCACAACAACAACATCATCCTTGATATTTTTCAGTATAAAATGCGTAATATTGGTCAGTATATTAACCACGATTAGGATTACATCATGCTGAAATATGGTCTTTGGAAAACCTACAATAAAATTCATTAATATCACCTACCATTTTTATGCAGGTACATCATGAGGATACAATAGTCCTACAGGGTATTTGTGTTCTACCTTAACTTTCTAGAATTTGAGACAGTAGGTGACATATTTAGTTATGTTCTTTTTCATTCCGGTCTAGTAGAAGGTTTTATTTATATTCTTACTCATTTTTACCCCTCTCAAATTAGTAGAATATGGATATTTGTGTGCTTCATTCATGATAATTTTATTTAAACCACTAGCCTTAAGAATTAATACCACATCCTTAAAGCACAAGAAACCATCCTTGATGCTGAAATATTTACTTTTGTTAGGTTTCCTTTCCATACTTTCCTAGATTTGATTATAAAACACATCCTGATGTTGCATTTCCTTAACTTGTTCCATCAAGTCTATATGGATACGAGATAATATAGTTATGTATTCTCCTACTAAGTGTATCAACAACCTTATTCTCCTTTCTTTTGATGTATTCAATTCCAAAATCATATTCAATAAGTAATTTCATCCACCTTCTCTACTTGGCATTTAACAAGGGTTAAGTAAATATGTACTTTAGACTTTGATGGTTTGTCCTCAACTCAAATGGTCTCCCTACCAAATAATATTACCAAAATTTGAGAGCAAAAACCACCATTACCAATTCTAGATCATGGGTTGCATAATTGACCTCATATTATTTTAGTTTCCCAGATTCATAGGCTATCACTACTTCATCTTGTGAGATAACTCCACCCAAACCTTATAATTATGCATCTATACACACAAAAAAAAACTACCTTGAGGATCTAGTATCTTTAGTATGGGAGATGTAGTGAGTATTGTTTTGAGCAGATCAAAAGCTACATCACATTTATCTATCTACTTGAAATCTTTTCCCTTCCTTTGAAGGTTAGTTATTGGAGTGGTTATCTTGGCATAGTCCTTCACATAATACCTATAATATCCAATCAAACCCATGAAACTCCAAAATTCTATCACATTTATGCGCAATGATCAATTCAGTATAGCTTCTATTTTCTTAGGATCCACTGTGATACCTTCTATTGATACAATATGCTCTAAATATTGCATTTTCAACACATAAAATTCATACAAATTATTCTTCCTTAGCAACTCCAAAATGATCCTAAGGTGTCTATCATGCACTAACTTATTTTGAGAATAAATCAAAAGATCATCTAAGAACACAAGAATAAATTGGTCCAATAGCTTCCTAAAAATACTATTCATCAAGTTCATAAATATTGTTGGAGCATTTGATAGACCAAAAGTTTAAAAAATATCCTCGTATGTCCATAACAAGTTTTGAATGTTGTCTCATGGGTACCCTCTTCTTGAATCCACAATCGGTAGTATCTTGACTTCAAATAAATATTTGAGAAGATAGTAGTATCTTTAAACTGATCAAAGAGATATTCAATTCTTGGTAGAGGATACTTATTTTTAATGGTTGTATTTTTTAACATCCTATAATCTATACATAGTCACAAGAAACCATATTTTTTCTTTAAGAATAACATTGGTTCACCCCATGGTGACACACTTGGTCTAATTAATCTCCTCTCCATCAATCCTTGTAACTACATTTTCAGCTCTTGCATCTTAATCAAGTTCATTCTATAAGGAGCTCTATGAAAAGGCTTTGTTCCAAGTTGAAGTTCAAAAATCAAATTCACATTTAAGTGGTAATCTAGGTAAATCCTTCAGAAATATGTCTTTGAAATCTTGAAGAATTGGGTGTTTCTCAAACACCTCTTCCTTCTTTTCATCTTCTATCTTGTTTAACTTCACTACATTAATTGTTCCTCCTCTATTTACTGCCTTCTTCAAATGGATTGCAGAGAGAATCTGGGGTCTAAAATCCCCTTGTAGGTTGTACACCCTCTATACTTTCCTACCATATTTCAAGTACTCAACCCATCTATCTTAGAAATTGATTATAGCCTTATATGCTTGCAACCAATCCTTTCCTAGCACTATATCAAATGCATGCAATGATACTATGTACAGGTATCCAATGGTCATACCACTATGTAGGGTAATTTCTACCATGGAATGGTACTAATTTACAAATTAGGTTTGTCCTAAACCATACTCGACCTTCCATCCATGTGCCAAGATTCCTATCCTTTTTGGTATATCTTTAACTAGGCTAGTGGAAACAAAACTATCTTTAGCACTGTTATAAATTGGAATATAACATTTATACCAAATATATTACCTTTTATGAGTAGTGGAGTGACTTTCCATTTCCTATTCTAACTTCCTCTCATTGCATAAATATTGTGTGCAAGTTCCTTGTGTGCAACATCCTTGTAGAAAGGTTCTTTTCCCTTTGAACTTGGTCCTATCATGTACTTTCATTTATTGGTATAGTGTGGTCCACCACAATCAAAGCATCCATCCTTAGGTCTTGGGTGAGTTTTCTACTTCTATCCTTCTTCTAATTTTACTTCTAATGGAATATTAGCTTGACCATGTGGTGATGGTCTATTATTCCTATTGTTGTGATTGTTAGGATTATGATTCTTACCTTGGAACCTTTTCCTAAAATTTTCTTATTTATTGTCATTACTTCTATCTTGTCTAGGGAAAATCTTGTTTACTTGATACCTTTCCCACTTCATGAAGCTTACACTATTTATTTATCTTAGTGCCTCTCTATCCTACTCAGATGCCCCTTCATAATTGAAGTAATGCTTAAGATAAATTTCAGCTTTTTTGGCTAGATCATAGGCCTTCTAAAGAGTAATAGGTTCCCATATGTTCACTTCATACCCTACTCTAGGATATGCTCCTAAAATAAACTTATGAACCTTCATATTTTCATTATACATGGGTACATATTTCTACAACTTGACAAATTTATGATAATATGCCTCTACCATTTTATTTTCATGCCTAATATCGGTAAACTCTTCAAATTTCTTACTATAGAAATGTTTGGTGAGGAACCTTTTCTTTAAAAGCCACTACAAAGTTTACCCATTTTAAATAAACTACAAATTAAATTCTCTTTTCATCACTGAATGTTTCCCACCAATCCAAGGTAAAACCCTATAAGTGTAGGGTGACATAAGATATTCAAGTGCTAGTGGAATAGTTCATCATGTTAGAGAAAAAATTTTATATCATTAAGCCAAGCTTGAAATTCATCATCTTCTTCTTCTTCATTGAAATTGGAAAATTTTATATGTTTCATACCCTTGCCTAATTCTACCTCCAATTATGTTATGACCTATTGTGTCTCTGAAGAGATTTCATTCTCTTGTACCACTCTACAATTTATAGCTTGTGGATCTTGATTCACTATAACCTCCAACAATTATTTCTATGTTTCCATCTATTCATTCAAAAAGGCAATTGTTGTAGTACGATCCCCCATTATTATTAGGAGAA
This sequence comes from Wollemia nobilis, assembly GCA_028583015.1. Lineage (NCBI taxonomy): Eukaryota > Viridiplantae > Streptophyta > Pinopsida > Araucariales > Araucariaceae > Wollemia > Wollemia nobilis. The sequence continues at coordinate 2,150,838 of JAQPPZ010017149.1, read as the reverse complement.
TCCATTCCTATATCTATAGTCTTGACCTCTACATTAATTTTTTATGTCTGCTTAATTAATAGGGTAGCACTTTCTCTTCTCTTTGATAGTATTGTCTTTGGCCACACATAAGATAGATAGTAGGAATCAGTTCATGATTACATGTTCAAATTGTTTCTCCTACTAGCAATGATATTCCTAATTATCCTAACTAGACAATCGAGGTCTACTTTTAACATATACACTTTCCTTATAGGTATAGTCTTTACAAGATGTTCATCCTATAACACTCCATATATTCATATGCAAGGAAACTTGTATCCCTATGAACCAAGAACTCTGATGCCAAATGTAATGACCCAAACATTTACCCATATCAATCAAGAGATTTTTTTTAACCTACCTAAACATGGCATGGAGTTATCTTAAGTTCTATTTTCCAGTCTGAGTAACTATTCCCTATGTGGATCCATTTCTTTGTATTAGAAACACCACAAAAATCACCCATCCCTACAACTTACATATATTCTTTAGTGTAAGTGCATTAGGTAAGATATCTCTATAACTTACATATATCATTTAACGTAAGTACATTAGCTAAGATGTATGCTTGACTAACTCTCTCATATTTCTTTTGATGAGTTATTTTAACTCCCCTTAGTCAATTGAGACTACACACCAATCCTTGCTCCTCACATAGGTCTATCTATGTAAGAGCACTAGGCATGTCCCATACAAACTTAATAGTTCATTGTCATGATAATTTAGTCTTCCTACGTAGACCATACCCAAGAACACTAAGCCATCGTAACTTTTTCTCCATCATTTACTAACTACTAAAATTTGATGATATTTCACATAACATGGCTATACCTTAAATGAGTCTATATCACCATCATGCATTAAATAACTTCTCAAGGTTAACATGCAAGTCTTATATTCATCCCATGATATTCATAACATAAATTTTTTCATGACCAAAATAATGCTTCATAAGGAATTATCACCATAATTAAAGAATAATTTCCATAATTATTAGAATTAAAGCACAGTTTCACCTCAATAGAAATTCTCCATGAAATAGCCACACAACAATTTATTTTATCCTAGAAAACCCAAAGTAAAAACCCAAATGAGAATTTTTCTATATTTATTGTTAAAATTGGATATTTACAATCGATCAAGGCTTCTAAATAAGCCTTCAATATCTACTTTAGAGCTCCACGACTCTTATAAATTTACAATATGAACTTATCCATTAGTTCATAATTTTAAATAAGTACAAAGTTTTGGATTTAAGTACTATATATTCTAGTAAACTATTCTATTTCCAACTCTTATAAGTATCATTTGTTCTTTTACCTTTGGCCAAAAAATGCTTATAATATATTTATTCCACCACATGAAACCTATTATTGCTTTGACATCATACGTAAATTCAGTGTTGACTATTTTAAACCATAACCTTTGCTACTGAGTTTGGTTACCAGCTAGCACAAAGTTATCTCAGCTCTTCAATGAGCGACATCTTAGTTATTTATCTCCACTGAAAACAAAAAGATATTTTTTCTTTTAAATAATATTACATAATATTTACTTTAACTTAATCTCTAATCAATAATTTTGCTTGACTGGATTAATAAACCATAGTCTTTGTCTATTTTAAACCAGCATAGAACATGGAATAAGCTCAACTTCCATAATGAAACATAATACACTTACTTACTCATATCATAGAGAAATCCTTACCTGACATATTCTATAAAGAAGTCTACATCTAGCAATAGAACACTCATCAACACATTGGATTAGCTATTAGAGAAATCTAAAATACATTATCGATTTCACCCTAGATCCCCATTACTAATTAATGGTGAAACCCATATTGTGAGTGGTGTTCCTTTGCTCTTTATTTTGGATCAAATACACCTGGCCCAATGTATCTCTATATTTGTTTTCTAGATCTCTTCCTAGCCTATACAAACTTACATCTATAAAAACTTGATAGATCATCATACTTGAAAATGAAGCTTTATTTGGGAGTTTCATTTGGCCATAACCTTCATAATGACAAGTCGATGTAGTAATCAGAATACATAAAGAGTCGACTCAACTCAATGGTAGACTCAGATACACAATTCCCCATCCTATATACAATACTCCTGAAAGTTATCCCAAATTTTATAAAACCATTATTTAAAGACTCCTATATTTTCAAATGTACATCACTTTAAAAATCAGTCACCAAAACATGTAAATTTCCCTAAACCGAATTCACTTCTTGTTAACAAGATATGACAATGACGTAAAATTCCCCATTTAGTGACATAATAGTGTTGACCACTAATATCTAAGTTGACATTACCATCCATTAAATCCATGGAAACAATATTCCAAAGTCTTACTCCTATATCTAGTGAATCCAAATCCATATTAGCATAAAATATCACTCATACATAGCTTTTTATGTTCTTTATAGGAACTTCACTTCCATTCACGTCATAAAGAAGGTTCGATCAACTCTAAAACATACTAATTTTTGTATTAATAGATATCTCTACCATTTAGTTATATTTCAATGTCACAGAGAATGTTTTCAAACTATATTCAATTCTCAAAGATCATAATTATAAAATTTCCCACAAAATACATCTCTTTCAACATAAATTGAGTTAGCAAATTATATCTAATCACAAGCATTCATTTTCAAGCTAATTTAAGTAATACTTACTATTTTATTTTTGTTTGAGTGAGAGTCAAAAATACTTTGACACTAATTCAACATCACAATTTCCTCCAGTGAGCTTCGGTATCAATATTTTTTCTCCTCTCGATTTCTCCATCCTTCCCTATTTTTGGAAACTAAAACTTCCAAAAATGAAGAACCGCCACCTCCTTTATCTTTAGTGGTGCGATAAATATCCCACTCCATATTCCATTCACATCTTTACTCCTCCTAACCACTCACTCCACTTACACTATCCATTATTGGCATATTCATTCCAATGTGGTAACCATAAACTCATTCAATAATATTACAGTCTAAAAGATGCATCTAAGAGCCAAAATTGGGTTAATCACATGTTTAAAATAAATACGTTCACCATGTAATAAACATAAGATTGTTTTTTTATATATTTATCCATAAATAATATGCAAAAGCAAACAACTGATAGATCCATATTCAAAGTCTTCTCATCCTGAGAAAATCATAAAGCAAGACATTAGTCCAATAAGTCTAAATTAAGATATGCAAGAAAAGTTAGCAAAAATCCATAACACAAGTACCAAATCAGCTTCCAAGTACCCTGTAAAACTCAAATGAGACCAAAATATAATTACCATAAATCATAGATCTTACATAACTTAACACATGGAAAAATAAACCATTCCATCAATAAGATACATAGGTCATTTCCATAAAATGTTTGTTTTGCATATCTAGTCATGATGTTTTCAATCGATACAAAAAAAAAACACAACAAAATCCAAGTTCAACCACATTATAAGTCTACCAAGGGAGGATTGTTTCATTGGAGGCTCAATATTTTGAATCTAAAATTATAGATTCTTGGGTTCGATCCATACTCTAAGAAAAGTAATACCCATCCTATATAGGTTAATCTGCCCTCATTGCTCCATGAAATTTGGAATGAAAGAATGTTATGTGAGATTACGAACTCCCTAGGAGTTTTTATTGGAGTAGACATGGAAAAATAAATGGTATTCATAAATTAGTACCTCGTATCTTAATGGAGTTTGATCTCATTGTAGGATTTCCAAATATCATGGAGTTCCTATCAAGAAAATAGTCATTCTTACAAAATCTTGACTACATTGGGGTGCCTTTTCATTGTAGTAATTGCCATAATTATGGTCATATTAAAGTAAATTATGAAATATCAAAGACAAGACAAGAGACAATACAAAAGGAAGTTGAAGGTTCTTTTCATAAAAAAAAAAAGAGAGGAGATTGTGATGGTTAAATCTCAAATAGAAGAGGACCTAGTCAAGACTCTTGAATCACTTAAAGAAAGGATTGCTATCATTAATGTCCAGTTGAAGAATAAATAGTTGGTTCCCAAAAACTGTAATAGGAAAGCTTTCTATGAGGAAGAGAGACTACACCTAAAACTGACAGAGCACATGGAGGTATATTATCATGTAACTAGCAAATCCTAAACCTATATTTTCCTTTTTTGGAGGATGGGGGATTGAATTCTATTAATGATAAAATTGACTTATCATATTATCCTAGGTCGACCTCCTGTATGGAAGGTTTGACATGCGATAATTTAGATAGAACATTTCAAGAGAGTTGTGCTATCAAGGTATTAGAACAATTAGAGGAGAAATGTATAAAATTTTATAATTTTATATACTTTAGGTAGAGAGATTTTAGGCCAAGGAAAAAATTAAGTCTTAAATAATCCCAGTAGGATCTTTTCCTCCCCATGTCCTCCAAATCCCTATAGTACAAGCACATATTCTAGTAGATATGCTCTAAGATCCATTATAAAGGTAAATGATATGGTGGTATGGATAGGTATCAAGGGTCATAGGTATTGAGACAAGTCAATCTTAGGAGTTTATAGTAGGAAGGAAATCTTAATTAAATTGCACAAGAAATAGTTGAGAAGGAAATTTTATTTATTGAATAAAAATCTATAGCTAGGGTTCTTAGAGTAGAACAACCCCAAGATAAAATGTATCAATAATAATCATCTCATTAAATATTAGAGGGCTTAGGGCCCCTTATAAAAAAATAATCTTAAAACATTTGTTTAAACTTCATAAACTAGATATAATTTAGACTATGCTAGATTCAAAAAAAGGCAATAACATACTCATGTATCTACTACCAAATTGTAATTTTGTAGGGTTAGAATAAAAAAGAATATCATGGGGAACTTTAAAGATATGGAATTCCTCCTTCTATCTAGTTGATAAGGTTTATATTAAGGTAGGTGTGGTTATAGAATTACATTCTATAGATCTAGGTAAGCTTACTTTTTTAGTCAATTTGTATGCTCCCTATGGTAGTAGAAGGCAGTTTTGGGAAGAATTCTTTATACAAGATTTTTTTTTAATAATAATATGTAGTGGTGGGAGGGGACATAAATTTTATAACTAAAAGAGCGAAAGTATGAGAAGAGAAGGTCATAATGAATCACCTTGTTGAAATTTTCCAACAAAAAATCCAGATTACAAGGGTGTATGATGTAGAACCTATTAAATTAGTACCCACTTGGAGGAATCAAAGAACTAGAATACAAGATGTTTCTAAAATTTTGGACATATTTTTAGTGTTTGAAAACATCATAGTTGAGTTAAAAATACTAAGGTCTTGGATAGAACAAGGTGGGGGATCTTATCATTGATCAAATTTCTTACATTTAAAAAGGATCATGAGTAAGTAGTAAGATATTTCAAGTTCAATGCTATCTAGTTGAAATATGAGGAGTTTATAAATATAGTAAAATGAGTGGAGACATAGTACCCTAGAAATAGAAAAGACGTATATGTTTTAGTTTTCCAAAAATCTAAGGAGAATTAAATATGCTACAAGTGCATGGGCAAAAATTAAATGTTGGGAAGGATAGACAAATATAGTGGACATATAATTTAAATAAAATAAGTTATATAGTCATAAATGCAATGAGGTATTTTTAAATAAGGAGAATTTATAGATCAAGGAGTTGGAAAAAATGAAGAGGGAATTGTTAGAATGGGAAGATACAAGTTGGAGAATGAAAAGTATAACACTTTGGTTGGAACAACGAGATGATAATACAAAAATATTTCAAAAGTATGCAAAACAAGGAAAAATAATGAATACAATATGGGATATGAAAGGGGAGGATGGAATAAATATGAGAAGGTTTCAAGAAATAGTAGAATTAGGAGTATCCTACTTTAAATTTTTTATCAAGAATCAATAGATCAAATATTGAAGAAATCGTTAAGCTAGCACTTTATCTACCATAGATGGTCAATGATGAATTTATAGAGATTTTGATGATAGAAATAACTAAGGAGGATTTATAAAAATAATTTAAATCCTTTCATAAAAGGAATACTGAAAGACCAAATGTTTGGTCCATTAACTTTTATGTGGGTTTTTATGAGTTGTTGGAAGAACTTTTAAAGGTGGTTGAGGAATCAAGGATTTTTGGGCAGGTACTTAGGTCTATCAATAAAAATTTATTGGCCTTGATTCCTAAGAAGGATAACCCAAAATATTTTTGGGAGAATAAGTCAATATCTTTGTGTATTAGTGTCTACAAATTCATTTTCAACATTATTGCTATGAAATTAAAAGGGGTTTCTTCAGACACCAAACAATTTGGTTTTTTGAGTAAAAGATAAATCCATGAAACTATAGGTGTTGCTCAGGAAGCAATTAATTCAATAAAATCAAGGAAGGAGCAAGGAATGATAATTAAGCATGATTTGGCAAAGGATTTTGATAGGGTAAGCTAGTTGTACATTAGGCTTATATTAATTTATATTGGTTGTAGTGTGCCCTTTTTAAATTGGGTAATGAGATGTATTAATTTTTCTTCCTTTGTTGTCTTAATTCATATATATATATATATATATATATATATATATATGAATGGAAGGTTGGAAAACTGGGAAGGAAGATCAAAAATTCTTTCTCAAATAATGCAGATTTGAGTTTGACTAATAAATCTAGTTTCTGAGCTAGAAAGTCATGTTTTGCTTCCCTGCTTTACAATACAACTACGAAATCAAATCAAAATGAGCAATCGCACAAACATGCATCACATAACACCATATTTATAGTGGAAACCCAATGTGGGAAAACCACTGTGCCAATGGACTGTTTGGACTCCCATACAAATCCAACCTCAAAAATGTCTAGTCTTTACAATACTTTTGTAGCACCAACTGTAGGGAATAGCACCAACCAACCCAGAATTAAGCAACACCAACTGCAAGGAGCATCGACCCCTATTGCCAATCACCGACCCGAAAAATTTAAAAAGCTCTGATAAAAATTTTAAATCCCATCAAAAGACCCTCAGTGGTCTAGCTCACAAATCTTCTTCTCTAAAATATTTTTTCTAACATTTTCAATCTTCTCAACTCTGCACACTCATAATCTCATCCCTTGCACATTTTTTCAATCAGAATGCCAAAAAGAAAGTCTTCACAACATGCGTTGTCAGTCCTTTATTCAAAAAACCCTTGTATCCCTTTTATTTTAAAACATATATTTATTTCACATTGAAAAAAGTAGCTCTTTATTTATCAGTTACATAAAAGCACCACTCCATTATATTCTTAGAAACTGCCAAAATTGCCAAAAAGAGCTAACAAGGCTTTTTGTAATAGTCATAACTACCTCCTCAAATTTCCAACCGGGATAAAAATTGAAATATATATTCTAGGATAAATTGAATACCTCCAGTTTAAATTTCATATTTTAACTCTTCATATATTATTTGTTGTACCTTCTACAAGATGGCATTTTATGCAGATTTTACACGTCTAAAACTGCCAAAAACTAGAAAAATTGCTTCAGAGCCGTTTTGCAACTGTTACCGTTTTCTCCTAAGATCTCCGTTTGGACTAAAAATTAAAATGTATGCTCTCGGTACATCTGGATACCTCCAGAAAAAATTTCAAAGTCTGATTCCTTATGTATTGCTTAATATACCTCCGACAAAGTGGCCTTTGATGCTGATTTTACATGTCACATAAACTGGAAAAAGTGCTCCAAAGCCATTTTGCAACACTCACCATTTCTTCCTCTGGATTCCATTTGGGCTAAAATTTAAGACTTAATCTCTTAGCATATCCAGCTACCTCCAGTAAATAAATTAAGTCCCAATATCTTATATATTACTTAATATTCCTCCTACAAAGTGACATCTGATGTCGATTTTACACCTACCCAAAAAAGCATGAAACTGATCAACAATGCATCGGCGAAGCAACTAGTCGTTCCAATACTGCAACTACACTTGCTAATCATAAAAAAACCTCCAAATAGTATCTTGGGTTGTCCAACACATTCTATTGATTTTTTTGCAACTTTGACGATTTTTGCTACTTTGACAACTTCTTGATGATTTTTGCAACTTTTGCAAATTTGCACAAACAACCTATAACAACTTCGAACATCAACAATATCATCATAAGCATTGAACATCACTGTACATACTTTGAACAATATTCGAACAATTGTCCACTGCATCAACCTGTCCATCTAAGTGTGTTGACAACAATGACAATATTGTCGTTGCACCTTGCTCAACAATCTCCCCCTTTGGAATTGTTTGCAACACACGCACAATTTCCTGTAACTCTTCTCCCCCTTTGACAACAAGACCAAAGGGCTATTGCAAACTCCCCCTGAGTCCATGCACAATATTCTCAGGTGAAAATTATTACACTTAGAAAAAATCACAAACATAAGCAAAAAGATAAACAAAGGTAAAAATGATCCCCCTAAGAATGTGGTCCCAATAGCTAGTCAATGCTTGGGAAGTGTGACCACTCCCAATTTCTTGTGAAAGTACTCAAATACTTCCTTGGGCAATGGTTTGGTGAAGATATCTGCTACTTGATCTGTTGTTGGAACAAAATCCAACTTAACCTCACCTTTCGCAACTTTCTCCTTCAAAAAATGGTACCGAATAGCAATATGTTTTGTGCAATAATGCATAACAGGATTCTTTGATATATTGATTACACTTGTATTGTCACACATGATCGATATGGGCTCACTAAAATTTATTCCAAGATCCTTCAAAGTTTGTTTCATCCAAAGTACCTGTGTATAACATGATATCACTACAATATACTCTACCTCTACTATGGATAATGAGACTAACTCCTAATTTTTATTATACCACGCAACAAGATTATCACCAAGATAGAATGCACCTCCACTGGTACTCTTCCTGTCATCTACACATCCTACCCAATCTGCATGTGAATACGCAATAAGGGTGAAGTCCTTACCTTTCGGATACCATAACCCATACTCCATAGTACCCTTAAGGTATCAAAAAATCCTCTTCATTACTATCACATGAGTCTCCTTGGGACTAGCCTAAATTCATGCTACCATGAATACTGCATACAAAATGTTTGATCTAGTAGCTTTCAAGTACAGTAAGCTTCCAATCATGGATTTGTACATAGTTTGATCAAAAGGTGGAGATTTTTCATCCTTGCTCAACTTGCAACCTGTCATAATGGGAGTGCTAACTAGCTTGCAATCCTCCATTGTGAACTTTTCAGCATCTCTTTCACATATTTAATTTGAGAAATAAATATGCCCTTATCCTTTTTATTAACTTGGAATCTAATAAAATACCAAAGTTCACCTATTTTGAATTTCTTATTTTCTTCCAAATTCTAAATCACTTTTTTAATCCTCTGATTCAATTCTTGATTTCTTTTACATTTCCTCTTCCTCATCTCCTTCAATGACCTATTCATAAATTGGGTAGTTCTCTTCATATCTAATTACTCGTTCCCTTCCTTCATCAACTTTAACATCGACACTTTTCACAATTTTTCGTAGCCTCTTTTGTAACATTTGTAAGCTTTGCTTTTTGATGAATAGCCAAGAAAAATACCTTCATCCATTCTATATTCAAACTTACCAAGGTTTTCTTCAGTTCTTTTGATGTAACACTTGCTACCAAAAACTTCAAAATATCTTGTTGTTGCATTTTTACCGAACCACAACTCATAAGGAGTTTTGCTTTCATGCGTCCTCAACATGCACCTATTTTGGATGTATATCGTAGTATGGACTTCCTCTTTCTAAAATATATCTTCTACTTTACTCTTAATCAACATAGTTAATGTCATTTCTTGCATTGTATTGTGCTTTCTTTCTACCACACCATTCTGTTGAGGTGTCCTGGCCGCTATAAATTGTCTCCTGATGCCATATTTTTCACAATACTCTATGAAATCCTTTGAAATAAACTCTCCTCCTCTGTCTGACCTTAAACATTTAATATTTTTTCCTGTTTGATTCTCAACTTGGTTTTTGAAAATCTTGAACATCTCAAAATATCTTGATTTATGCTTCAAAAACAATACCCATGTTATCCTAAAATAGTCATCTAAACACAACATGAATTATTTGTCACCGTTTATGCTTTGTGTTCTCATGGGTCCACATAAATTAGTATGTACTAGTTCCAAAGGTTTGGTCATGTAGTACTCTTTTTTTAAATAATGCTCTAGTTTGCTTCCATTTTTGACATGAAGAATAAATGCTATTTGATGGTTTGCCAATGGTGGAAATATCTCTCATTGCTTTTTTTGAACTAATTTTTACTAGATTTTCAAAACTGATATGACCGAACCTCTTATGCCACAACCAATTCTCTTATTCTTGTCCAATCAAGCAAGCTCCTTTAGAAGTTTTTGAGAGAGTGTACAGGTTGCTAGATGTCCTTGATCTAGCTGCTATCAACTTCCCATTGTTTGCCTTTATGATTTCACAATCCTACTTCTTGAATATCACATCATGACCTCTGTCACAAACCTGACTTACGCTCAATAACTTATGCTTTAGACTAACCACAAAAAAGACTTCTTCTAACCTAATTTTTTCATCATTGATCTTAACTAAACCTTTGCCAGCTATCTTAGCTCCATCATTGTTTTCGAATTTCACTAAACCACATTCATATTGCTGCTACTTATCAAATTTATGATTGTCACCTATCATATGACTGGAGCATCCACTATCAAGTATCCATGGTGCGAATTTATTCTACACTTTAAATATCATTTGTACAATCAAGGATTCCTTTTCTTCCTTATATTGCTCTTTTTCTTTCCACTTTGGTTTGATTATAGTTTTGGTATCTTGTTTTGGATTCTCTTTTTCAGTAGCTTGTGCATGTTTTTCGAGAATTTTTTCTATTTTGTCTTATTCCATTTGGCTGAAATTTTCTTCCCTGAAATTGATTTGATGCAAATGTACTTCTATAATTTCTTGTAATATACCCAAAGTTATGATAGTTATAACATTCTACTGCATAATCCATCAAAGGTGAAAAAGCATTTCTACTGGTAAAATTCCTTGGTCCTACATTATACTTGCAATCTTAAATATTATGTCCATAACCATTGCATTTAAAACAGTAACCAAAAAAGTGATGATTGAACCTAGGTTGTGGTATTTTCCATGTTGTTGTAGGAGCCATAAATAGTCTTCTTCTTTGATGTGTGATATTGGTGAAACCATCATTGTCACTTCTCCTTTCATGCCTTGCATTATTATTTTTCTTTGCATGATTCATTTTTGCTTGATTAACCTATTTTTTTTCTTCATTCTTTGTGGATTCTTCATTTATGGCCTTTGATCCATTTTATGATTCTCCTTCATCAAAACCCAAACCAAATTTGATGCCTGTAGTCTTCTGGTTCTTTATGATCTTATCCAGTTTCATAGAACTCTCTTCATGTTTATGATAAAAGCTAATTTTCTTATTCATCTCTTCTAGTTGCATACTTAAACCAATAATATCTTCTTCTAACTTGTTGCAATAATCTATTTTCATGGTTATTTGCACTTCGAGATCTTCAAATATCTTCTTGGGTTCTTTTATCCGCACTTTCAAACTTGTTATATTTTCATTTGCATCCTCAAGATTTCTTGAAATTTTCTTATTCCTTTTTCTTTATGTCTTCAATTCATCCAGAGCTGTAATTAGTTCCTCTTCCAAATTCACTTCTACGTCAATTTCTTCTTCATCACATTCCTATTATTTTTCTAGTTTTTATTTTTTAAATGTCATGAAAAGAGCTTCACCTATTTCTTTTTTAGAATCCTCACTGGAGCTGTCTTTTGATGAACTAACATTCTTGGAGATGAAACTTTTCTTCTTGAAGTTGCCTTTTCTGAAATTTAATTTTTTCTTCCAGTCACTTCTTTCTCCATGCGATCCTTCATCACTTCTATTCTTCTCATTAAGTGGACATTTAGCTACGAAGTGCCCAACACCTCCATAGTTGAAATATTTAAACAGTAACTTTCCTTTGTATTTGCCTTTTCCCTTTTTTAGTTTTCTCATGAAGTTAGCTTCCATTTCATCTGATATTTCATCTTCATCTGAATCTGGTTTTGTTTTTGCATTTTTATGAGCTTTGAAGGTAGCTTCTTTATCTGTAGATTTAGCTTTTCCTATTCTCATTTCATAGGCAGTTAAAGAACCATGCATCTCATCCATAGTAAGAATATTTAAATCCTTGGCCTCTTCTATTGTAGAAAATTTAAAATCAAATGTTTGAGGAAGAGATCTTAATACCTTTTTAATGATGACCACATCTTCTATTTTCTCACCAAGTTCTCTGATAGCATTGATGACTTCATTTACCCTCAACATGTAAGCTTTGATACTTTCATCTTCATTCATTTTCAGTCCTTCAACTTTTGCTTGATGTGTCTACAATTTGGCTTCATTGATTTTAGCATCTCCTTCATGAATACTCTTCAGCTTATCCCATATTTGCTTTAAAGTCTTACATCCCATAACCTTTACCAGTTCATTGTCTACAAATCTGCATATGATGGCATTCTTGTCTCTTGAATCATTTTCAAAGAGTTTCTTCTCTACAACATCAGTTGAAGTATTGGTGGGTATTGTGTATCTACTATTTAATGAATCCTAAATGTTGGATCCCAAAGCATAAATATATGTCTACATATTGAGTCTCCAAAATCCGTAATTAGTTTCATCAAACAATGGTGCTTTGTTTGATGATAAGCCTTCACCACCTACCATTGTGTCACTTTCAAGATCCCCTTAGTCGATTAAGCCTAATACTAATTATTTAACTAAGTGTGACACTAATATGGGGAGGATGAATCAGTGTGTATTAAAAAATTAATCTAACTACAAAATCAAATCAAAATGGGCAATCACATAAACATGCATCACATAACACCAGATTTATAATGAAAACCTGATGTGGAAAAACCACTATGCCAATGGACTGTTTGGACTCCCATCCAAATCCAACCTTGAAAATATTTGGTCTTTACAATATTTTTGTAGCACAAACTACAGGGAATGGCACCAACCAACTCGAAATTTAGTAGCACCAAACTGCAAGGAGCACTGATCCTTGTTGCCAAGCACTGACCCGATAAATTTAAAAAGCTCTGATAAGAGTTTTAAATCCCATAAAAAGACCCTGAGTGGTCTAGCTCACAAATATTTTCCTTTAAAATATTTTTTCTAACATTTTCAATCTTCTCAACTCTTCACACTCATAATGTCACCCCTTGCACATATTTTTCAATCGAAATGCCAAAAAGAAATTCTTCACAACATGCGTTGGAAGTCCTTTCTTCAAAAAACCCTTGTATCCCTTTTCTTTTAAAACATATATTTATTTCACATTGAAAAACATAACTCTTTATTTTTTAGTTACACAAAAGCACCACTCCACCGTTATATTCTTAGAAACTGCCAAAATTGCCAAAAATAGCTGACAGAGATTTTCTAACAATCATAACTACCTCCTCAAATTTCTAAACGGGCTAAAGATTGAAACATATATTCTTAGATAAACTTACTACCTCCATTTTAAATTTTAGATTTTAAATCTTCACGTATTATTCGCATTATCTTCAACAATATGGCCTTTTATGTGGATTTGACACATGTCAAACTGCCAAAAACTGGAAAAAGTGCTTCGGATCCGTTTTGCAACTATTATCATTTCCTCCTTAGATCTTCGTTTCGACTGAAATTTAAAAATTATTCTCTCAATGCATCTTACTACCTCCAGTAAAAATTTCAAAGTCTTATTCCTCATGTATTACTTAATATACCTATGACAAAGTGGCCTCTCATGCTGATTTTACACCTGTCACATAAACTAGAAAAAGTGCTCTAGAGTCATTTTGCAACGCTCACCGTTTCTTCCTCTAGACTTCGTTCGGGCTGAAATTTAAGACTTAATTTCTCAGTACATCCAGATACCTCCAATAAAAAATTGATGTCCAATTCCTCATGGATTATTTAATATTCCTTCTCCAAAGTGACCTCTGACACAGATTTTATATCTGCATAATAAAGCATGAAACTAACCAACAATGCACCGGTGAAGCAACCGGTCATTCCAATACTGCAACTACACTTGCTAATGATAAAAATACCTCCAAATAGTATCTTGGGTTGTCCAACACATTTCATTGAATTTTTTGCAACTTTGACAATTTTTGCTACTTTGACAACTTTGTGACGATTTTTGCAACTTTTGCAAATTTGCACGAACAACCTGTAACAACTTCAACCGAACATCAAAAACACCCTCATAAGCATTGAACACCACTGTACATACTCCAAAAAACCTCAACAAAATATCCACTGCATCAACCTGTCCATCTGAGTGTGTTGACAACAATGACAATACTATTGTTGCACGTTGCTCAACAACCCCTCCCTTGGTTTTGTCCTAGTTTCTAGGGACTTTTGTGGCCCTTCCTTCTTGGCTGAATTGTGTTGCAGATGATCTCCTTAGGGTGTGAGATTACTTTTCCTTTTGTCTACCCATTTCCATTCCTGTGTGAGGGTTTCTTTCATGTGCATCTATTCTAAGATGTCCTTGGAACCTTCCATGGGTTTTATGTGGTGCTTCAGAGATCCTTTTTCGCTGGTGCTCTCATATCTATCCCTTTTTTGTGTAGGTTTCTACTTGGAGCCAGGTTTTAGAGGTTCTCTAGATGTGGTGTGTCATGGATTTGGGGGATTTTCTTCTTGAGAAGATTTTTACATCTTTTTGGTCTAAAGGGACCATGTGCTTCTTTTTTGTGGATCTATTCTTTAGGATCCTGGTTTTGGTATTATTGGTGGGTTCTCAATGTTTATTTCTTGGATTATGATGGGCCTCTACGTTTCTTATTGTTGAGATCCTAATGGTATTCCTTTTCTATATTCTTGAAGTTGTTTATTGGTAGTGTTGGAGGTTGTCTAGGGTTTCTTGCTATACTTTTTGGTCTTGGGGGGACCTGTGCTTAACACCTGCATCTTGTTAACCCTGTGGCTCCTTCATTTTGGATTCCCTAGGACCTACCCATAACTTTCTCATGGTTTTTAGTTCTGCATCTATTACTTCCTCTGATTCCTCTAGTATCTACATAGCTCAACCTCATTGCAAGGGAATTTCGTGGCCTGTGGAGATCCTCATATTACTATTTCATTTTCCAATCCTATGTGGGATGTTGTTTTGGTTTTTTTTCTTGCATCCTTGCATGTGTCTCGACCCTTCCTGGGAAGGATTATCCTTCTTGGTGGTTCCCCTACTCCATCCAGCTATTTGGGGTGGTTTTATGCATGATAGATTTGGTTTTTCAATGTTTCCTTGACGAAATACCAGTTTTTGGTTTTTCCCCTACATGGGTTTTTCAAAATTATATTATTCCTACTTTGGCAAGAATTTTCAAATTTCCCGTTGGGTAGGATTTTTAAAATTTTCCTGGTTCTTTTTTCCCGCTTGGATGGGACTCTCATTTTTCCTTCTTCGAACATGTTTTGAACATGTTTTTCCTTTAGGCTATCCTTTGGCCTATCCTTTGGCATATCTTCTTGCCTTTCTTATGGCTTTTTATTTGGTCTAGTGAACTATTGTAAAAAGGTTTTGGGACCCTTTCAAAACCCATTTTTAATGAAATTTTTACTTATCAAAAATAAATAAATCTAGTTTATTAAGGATGATAAGTTATAACAACAAGCAATTTATACCTATATCTAGATGCTAAAAGAAGTTGATCTACCACTCAATTGTTCAAAATAATAGTTGAAACATGGTGTTGATTTTAGATGTGTTATAACCTGAGCCTATCTATTTAGAGATATCAAAGCTTGATGTGAATATCCTTACAGTGGTTGTTGCTTGAATTTATGTTTGGAATTTACATGGAAATGGAAATCCAGATGCATTATTTTTTTATTTAAAGCTTTATGACAAGCTTCCTTCCAAGATGGGAAATTTATGCAAAATCTTACCACTTGTTAACAATTTTTGGGATCTGTTCACAATTGATCATATGCTATTGCTTATTTCTTCATTGAAGGAATCATCCTTATGTCATCCTTGGGTTCACTCTGTTTGGTAAGCTTTATTAGATATTTTGTTTGTAGACAAGTTTCATTTTTATTGCATATGTTATATGTAACTCTCCAAGTAATGCTTGCTCTATTATCTATCTATCTATCTATATATATATATATATATATATATATATATATATATATATATATATATATATATATATATATATATATGAACAAAAGGTTGAAAATTTTGATGTGATGGTCAGGAAGCTCATATGCTATCCACATGTAGGTTATGATGTTGAATCTAGGTAAAAATATATACAACTACACAATGTAGCTTTTTATACTACTACATATAATTTAGAATAGGGACAACTACATACAAATTGTTTGTGGTATAATTGTAAATTACATTACTATTTGGCCTAGCTTCTATATCATCCAACATGGATTATCTTCTTTATATTTTATTTTAGGATGATACCATAAGAGGGTGGTTTTAAACCACCATATTCACCCTAATACAATGGTTATAAACCACCATCTTAGGGTGACCTAAGATAGAAATTATAAACCACCATCTTAGGGTGACCTAAGAGGGTGGTTTAAAACCATCCTCTTAGTGTATAAGAGGGTGGTTATAAACCATCCTCTTAGAACTAATAGGTCTTAACCCTAAGAGCATTATTTTTAACCACCCTCTTAGTTCTAAGAGGGTGGTTGAGAACCACCCTTATAGCCCTAAGAGGGCAGTTTTAAATTGCCATATTAAACCATAAGAAGGTAGTTTTTTGAGGTGGTTTTTAGCCACCGTCGTATGTCACAAAATATTTACGATACCCTCATATATAGTGGCTAAATAACCACCTTTATAGGCATTTAAGGGTGGTTTATAACCATCATTAAAGCACTTTTTTTTGTGTACTAGAAGGGTTAGTTCAAGTGGTCATATGATAGCAAGGAGCTAGGTCAAGTGAGGAGGATCCAATGGCTATATGGTGGAGGACATGTGTATGAGTTATACTAGTATGACCGAGTACTATGCCAATTCGAAGAGGTCTAGGGAATACTAGAAGTTGGTGAGATGTGGTAGGAGACTATATATTTGTTCTCCTTTATTAAGGAATATGTAAATGATATTGAGATCTTAGATACCATTATATATGATGCTAGGATGATAGAAAACTATACAACCTAGTATGAGCATGTGCCCATTTTTGCCACATTCAAATTTTACTTAAATTTTACCTAAGTATAGAATAAATTTTTCCAATGAAATCATCTTCTACAAGTTTTGCCAATGAAATCATTTTCTGGTAGTTTCACTAGAAAAATCATCTTCTAGCAATTTTTCCAGTGAAATTATTTTCTAGATGTTTCACCAGTGAAATCATCTTTTGGTAGTTTCACTAGTGAAATCATCTTTTGGCAGTGTCGCCAGTGAAATTATCTTCTAGCAATTTTTACCCCTATTCGTAGAGAAATTTATTTTTTCCATATTTCTTCGTGAAGTCCCCTCTTAGGCAAAAGAGCAAAGATCTCAATTAAACCCCTTTTTAGATAATAGTTGCAATAAAATCATTTTTCAAGTGAGCTCCATTTTTGGTAGTGAAGGCCCATTCCAGGTTAATTTATAGTGAGAAGACATGTTCGGGTGAAAATCCAAATGAAAATCAGTGAAAGTCAACAAAATCCCTTTAAAGCGAGCTTCTCAGTGAAATCCCATTTTTAGTTCACAACCCAACATAATTTCATTTTTGCTCATATTTTTAACAAAATTCTTTTTCGCCCTAATGCTTTGGTGAAATTCATCTTTACCATTTCCTCTAAGCAAAATCCTTTTCGAGGGTGCTTTCAATGTAAATCATTTTTGAAAAATATCAAGGATTGGTGAATTCAATTCATGGGGCAAAGAAATTAACATTTCCATAATTATTGTTAAAGGGTTGCCAAAATTAAATGTTGTGCTCTTGATGTTGGTGTGATCCTATTTATTTTAAGACACCGTCCATTGTGGTGGATGTTCATTTTTTAGGCACCATCATGGAGACTAAAATTTGGCCGATGACTCTTGTTAAGTCCCGATATGCAATATGATGAAATTGTTTTTTGCTTTCGAATGTACCACTGGATTGTTTTGTTGTTGTTGCCGAGGAGAAAATTGTTGTCATTTAGTATTTAAATGGACAACATTTTATTCAATGAGCATTCAATTTTGGAGGCAAAATCCTCTATAAATACAAAAAAAAATTATGTAAAAATAGGGGGAACATTTTGCTGAAAAACTCTTTGAGTTTAAATTTCTACATCAATTGAAAGACTTTTGACTCTGGTCCCTAGATCAGTTGTGTATGATTTCTTTCTGCATATCATTTTTGTTATATTCATGCCTTTGTTAGATATATTGAATTTTTTACTTGAATTTATTTTTTTTTGAAGAATTGAATGTTGAAATGTTAATTGAAAGTCATATTTGCAATATGTGATTGGTTCATATATTGTTATTTCTGTTAAAGGCTAGTTATAAATTGACTTGGTTATTTAGATGTTAGTTCATACCCACTCTTTCTGGCTTACAACCATATTTCCCATATCTTTCTATCAATTTCTATCCCTAAATATTATAATGATCTTTTACTATTTGATTGGAATATCTGCCGACTCAGTTTTACCCAGAAGCCTCCGAACATGAAGTTGGTGAAAGCTTTACTTCAAGGTCACGAGATTGAAGACCAAAAATTTAGAAAATCCTATTGAGTTCTTTGATCTTGACACTAATATTTTAGGAGAGCATCCTAGATTAGTCACTCTAACTATCCCATCAATCATAACGTCTTCATAGGTAGCTAGTGTATTTTTTGTAAGGTCTTCACAAGTAGCTGGTGTCTCAACATGAAAGTTTCTCCCCATTATCTTCGTCAGGCTAGCTAGCCCGACCAGATATTGGGTTAGCACTAGGGCACTGCTCGACAGTAGGTCAAAATTTCAACTCCCATCAGGGCCACCCCCCTCCAATTTTTTAATAAAAGGGTAAAACTTTATAAAAAAACACCAAGGTATGAAATTTCTTTTTTTTTGTATTTTTTGTATTTTTTGTTTTTAATTATTTTTAGTATTTTTTTATTAATAATTTAAATGTTATTTTATATAAAATCATATTTTTTTCATAAACAATGATTTTAAAAAAATATATTTTTATATTATTAATATAATTATACTTCAATTAATTACACTAAATGCACTAAAATTTTTTTGGTAGGTTATATTAAAAGTGGATTTTTGTCAAGGATCCCAAAACCTGATTACAAAGGATCATATTACAACACATTACATCAGATTATAACAAAAGGAATTTGTCCAAGGATGGACAAAAGGATAGGCAAGGACAACCCAAAGGAACAAATTAAGGAACACACTTTCCTTTGCGCCAGAGGAAGACGTATTCCTTTGAGCCAAAGAAAAATTGGGCCAGAAGGGAAATCCCACTAGAAAAGCAAATTTGAATCCTCCCGAGGGTGGGAAAACCAGAAACCACCCTTGGAAAAATAGGATTTGAGAAAAAACTACTTCCCACGTAGGGAAAAACAAGAATGGATCAGAAAACCACCCTGAATAAATGGGTGGAGTAGGGGAACAGAAAAATTGTGAATCCCACCAAAAAAGGTACGAGAATCACATAGGGATGGTGAAAGATTATGAAAACTGGAAAAACCACTCCCTGAAATCCTAAAAAATGAAGCAGCATAAAGAGAAATTTTGCAAGCTCTGAAATCCTCATGTAATAGAACAACAGCCTGAAGGAAGATACATCAGTGGATCAGGAACAAGAGGAACTTCCCAAGCTATGAAGTCCTCAAGTAGAAAAAGGAAGTCTTCAAGAAATAAAATCCCAATGCAAGAAATAGCAACAGTGGAACAACCCATCTAAAGGAAAATGTAGGAAAGTGCCATAGGAATCCAAAAAGGAGTCACGAGGAAGCATAACTATAGATAATAGATCCCAAAATGAAAGGAAGTAGCCAGGCATCCTAGAAAACCTTCAGTACCATAGCTTCAAGGACATAGAAAAGGAAAACCTATAAGGATTTAGCAATAAGAAAAGTAGAGGCCAACCCCAAAGCCACAAAAGGAACTGAAAGCCTACAGGAACCAACACCACGAACCCAAAGAGTAGAGTCACAGTAGAAAGCACATGATAACCTTCAAAACTGAAAGGATGTTGTGCAAAACTACTCATGAAGCCAAAATTCCTCAGACCTACCAACAAATAGCTTCAAGGACACATAAGAGGAAGTCCTAAAAGGATTCAGCAATAACAAGAACAAAGGCCCCGTTGAAAGCCACGAAAGGAGCTAAAAACTCACAAGAACCACCACTTAGAACCCAAAGAGCAAAGTCACAGTATAAAGTGCAAGGTCCACCCAATCAAAAGGATGTTGTGCAAAATTGCTCATGAAGCCAGAATTCCTTAGACTCAACAATCCACAATTGAAGATCCCAAAAGGACAAATGAGGTGCAATTTTTTCAAGTCACAAAATCACTCGATAACTAAGAACTTTAAGTTCTCTCTTGCAAAGAAAAATATATATATCTCCAAGGTTCTTGTATTCAATGTTTTATGCATAAACTCATATAAGTTCTAAGAATAAAACTCTAGGGTCTTGCAAGTGTTGTTAACAAGGTGCCTAGGATCATGTAAATGATTTCGAATCCATCATGTGGAGTATGTCTTTGATATCAATTCAACAAAATAAATTTTGTTTTATGATCTTAGGTTAAAGTATACCAAATTTTATTTCCTCTCTTCAATTTAATGTCTCAAAATGCTTTAAATGAAATTAGCATAAAAAGAATCTAGCATTTTGTATTCAATAAATTTGATAAAGATCAAAGTAAATGAAATTTTATAAATTTAATAAACCTTTGGAATATAATAAATTCATTTCCCAAATGTCTATTTGATAAAGCAGTTATTTATTCAAACCCCCTTATGAAATTATAAATCAAACCCAGAAGAGGTGAATAAATGAAATAATGTCTTGCCCAATTTATAAGGTTCCAAAACTTTGTCAATGATAAAATCTTAGGGCTTAATATGAAACTAACCTATAAACTTTGGATTTTATGATAAAATAAATTTTATAAATTAGATTTGCTTATAATATTTATCTTTTAAAATATTTATGAAATTAAATATTTAAAAGATTAAATGTGATCTCTGATTTGAAATTTGGACTTCTGAAATAAATAGAACTATATTATAAATCATATCCAAATTGAACTTTAGAGATATCAATCCTAGTTCCTCAACCTTATGAAATTAAGGTGAGGAATAGAATATTTATTTATCCCTTTTTAAATTTATTAATTCAAATATTAATTGATGTAATATTTGACTAATAAATTTAATTTATAACCTAACCATATAATTTCACTTTGTAAAAATTATGCTAGGTTATAATATATAGTTTTCAGAATGAAATAATAAAAAATAATAATAAAAGATTTTAAACTTTAGAAATTAACTTAATGTCTCGAACAAAATCCACAGATCAGATTTCGATCTACAGAATTCTAAAACCAATCCAATGTTCACGAGTATTCACACAATGAAATCAAATGATTTGATGCAATCTTCTAAGGTATACAAACTATTAATAAATTGTAATAAACATTTTATTAATTCCAAATACAGTCTGTGCACAAATCTGGATGCAAAATGCTTAAAACAATTTATAAAATTTTACAATAATTTCCATTGTTCTGCAAATGGCTTTCTTCGTTTTCCTCCAATGAATGTGTATCTTTGCTCCTTCCAATCGTTCCTCTTTCTCTGTATAAAATGTCCAACCTTTTCCATGAATCTCAATGATTTATTTATAATTTGAAAAGTTTAGTTATTATGTTTGTTCACTGGGAATGGATTTTATAACTATCTTCTTCAAACCCTTGCCCTTGTATTACCTGCATAATGAAACAATAATCATAATATCAAAACAAAACCAAACTTTACTTTCCCATAAATTTCTTTTTTTTCAAAAGTATTTCAAAGTTCTCATATTGCTAAACTAACTTGCTATTTTTTTGGTGAAACTGACATCTGGAATCTTGCAAGTTTGGTATCATTAGAAAGATAAAATCCATATATTTTTACCAAGTTTTGAATGAGATCAAACGCATTTTTCTACCTCAAGATATGTCCATTTCAATTTTGCATTAATTTTAGGGTTAACCCTAAAATAAAATTTTATTATTTAAATGAAAATTAATAATTTAAACCTTTGAAAAAGATTTTAATCAAATTATTTGATTTGAAATAATGAAATTAATATGCAAATAATCAAAATATTCAGTTTTCAAGCATTGCAACTATATTCAAACATTCAAAATGCAAATATGTCATCAATTCCAAAGTGAAAGTAAATTTTCCAAGACCTTGATGTGAGAAAAATTGGATAAACAAAAATCCCTCAAAATCACAAAATTTAAGGCGGGTCCCCAATTTTAGGGTCATTGTAAAGGATGTCACAATAGTCCACCCAATCAAAAGGATGTTGTGCAAAAATTCTCATGAAGCCAGAATTCCTTAGACCCAACAATCCACAACTGAATATCCCAAAAGGATAAATGAGAGGAAGATTTCCAAAAACAACCTGAGAAAAAAGGAAATTTCAAGGGAAAACCCTAAAAGATACAAAAAACCTAGGAAAAGACCCAGGGAAAAACCCAAACCCAACCCAAAACCCAGACATCGAAGGAAAAGGCTAGACAGTGAATCAAAAGTGGAACACAAATTTTCCCACCATAGGGTAAGGAAATGGGTAGAACAATGGAACAGTGATCTCCCCCAAATGAGATCGTCTGCAACACCTTTAAATTGAAGAGGATGGGAAAAGGAGGTTCTAGGGAAGCTGGGGAAGGATCAGGGACCTGGGACAGGGCTAAGGAAGGGATGCAGAAAAGTGGAACACGACTTCCATAGGAAGTCACTTGCAGATCCCCTCCTCCTTCCTCCTACCAAAGGAAGGTCCTAATAAAAAAAACAATCCTAAATGCACTAAAATTGATAATTTAAAGAATTTTTTTTTGAAAGAGGAAGACCTATATTTTTTGCAACATCAAACAAAAATTTACTTTTTACCATGTGATAAATCAACTCTACCTAGGTGAATATTATAAATTACCTAAATGAGGTAATAATCATAGTTACTAACATAGTAACTCTAACATCCCCCCTTATTACATTATTTGGGTAATGTATATAATTGTCCCAATATAGTGAAAAATATGTCGATCTACTGGTTCTTGCTCTGTCATAGTGCTTTGGCTACTCCTAAGCAAAAAATGGATCATTCCTCACTTTGTCTTCACATCAGTGAATGCCCTTATTGTAATCTTGGCATCCAACCAGATTGCATGGGTAACCAATCTCTACAACTGCTATGTGTAGTAGAGTATATCACTTCCTATGAGGTTCATTCTATTTACAATATGATTTCATAAAAAAAATCTATAAGGAAGCTAAGGTGTCGATCGCTATCAAAAATGCACCCTTATAAGTTTCCTCCCTTGTTGCAAAACATATTGTAATAAAATTTTTGAAAGACGTGTGACTAAGGTGTCGTTCGCTGTTGAAAATGCACCTTTATAAGTCTTCTTATCTTTTTACAAAAATTTATGTGAAGTAGGAAACGAAATGTTTATCCCCCTTAATTGCAAAATATGTGCAACTCAAGAATCTTTGTGAAGGTTTTGTACAAATATTACCTCCTAGGCAATTTTACACCAAAAAATTCCCTCTTTTTGTTATAAGTACTTCAAACAATGAGAGTTTGCTATTTATGAAGCCTAAAAGAGGTATAATCACCCCTTTATTGCAAGTAATTCAAACAAAAACTTATGCTATTTATGAATCCTAAAAAATAGAGAGGAAATGGTGATTGCATAAGGTGACAAATTTGTTTCCCTCTACAATATTGTCTTAGCCATGAGCACTTTGTGTGCTCTTTTTGAACTAGAATAAGAATCAGACACTTCACTAGCAACATGGCTTTTGTGATGTACCTTTACCATTTTAGTTTTGCTTGTTTGGAAACCAACACTGAATGGTGTCATGGTTGTCCTTTTTACAATTTGTGCAAAACTTTTCTTCCTAGGCAATTTTATCAATAAAGTTCACCAAATAATCCTTTCTTATTGCATGTACTTCAAGCATGGCTGCTATTATGAAGCCTAAAATAAAAGGTATAATTTTATGACTTCTACATTTATGATTGTCTTTACAAGTTTTATCTCCCTCTTGTCAAAATCTATGTTTGAAGGAAAAAATGAATTATCCCCCCTTAGTGCAAAATATTTGCTACTTTCAAGGTTCCTTATTTTACAAAAACTTGTTCTTTCTTTTGATATACCCTATAAGAGTACCAAAAGATAATTCACTCAAAAATGTATTTAATGGCACCTACCTAGAAGTCCTCTTGAAGAAGAATAATCAGTTTTAGGAAATTAAGCCAAACAAATAAGAGTGAATTAGGGGTTTTGATTTAGGAGAGAATATCAAGGAAAGTCGGCTTTAAACCTTTGCAATGATTTACACAAATTATTTTTTTGGATTTTGAGTGTTCTTGATTTTATGACTTATAACCGAAAAAAATAATGCAATAATCAAACAAGAATGCTCATAGAATCCTTATCACATAGGTGTCGATCGATGCCAAAAATGCACCTAATTTTCCAATTAAGGTGCTGAGTAAAATTGAAAATGCACCTTTAATTTTTGCAACAAAATTTGGATTTGTGTTGTGCAAAAAATTTATATTTTATGTCTCCTCTTGTTTTTCAAATTTGCAAAGAATGTGGCATAAAAAAATTGTATTTCTTTTTGTTTTGCAAATTTAACAAGTTTTAATTTTATTTTTAAAGTGCTCGTCACTTGTATCTTATAATTTTGCAAAGAAGTACAATTTCTTGTCTTCCCCCCTTGATTTGCAAAATTAACAAATTAGCACTCCTTACAAGACAAGTCGACACATGACCCACGTTTGAAAGGCTTCCAGAACCAGTCGACACATGAATTGGTTTGTATGGACCCAAGGTCTTCAATTCCTTCTCAATTTTGCAAGAAATAGGTGTGAAATTTTATGTCTTATATCCCTCCTTAGAGAAAACAAATGCACACTTTGCCTTAGAATTTTTGCAAAAATTTTGTGTCTCCTTGTGTTATAATTTGGCAAAAAAGGATTCAAGTTTGAACTGTTATTTTATGCTAAATTAACAAGGTTTGAGAAGAATTTAGGTCTCCTAATTTTTCTAGAGAAGTGCAAACTTGTTATGTTATATCCCTCCTTGAGAGAAAACAAATGCACTTTCTTCTTTTGATGTGGCAAAATTTATGTCACCTTGTGTTCTAATTTTGCATAAAAGAATCAAATTGATTGATTTTGTCCCCCTTTGATTGTGCAAAATTAACAAGGTTTGAAAGGTTTTAGGTTTCCCTAATTTTGCAAGAAAAAAATGCTCTTCTATGTCTTATATCCCTTTTTGTGAGAAAACAAAAGCATTGAATTTGTTTTTGTTTGAAAAAAAAATAAAAATAGGGCTCTCTTTTTAAATTTTAAGTTTAGTTCATTTTTCTAATTTATTTAATTATAAGTTATTAATAATAAAAAACAATATCTGCTCATGTGGGGGAGTTGGAGAGGAAGTGGGAAGTTAAAACCTCTCAAATTGAGGTCCCAAGTTCAAATCTCTCCCCCTCACATGTTGTAGATATGCTAAAAAAAAGTCCAGTCGATGCTTTCCAACTGGCATGGATGAGGTCGAGTGCGACTCCTGGGTGACTTTGACAGAAGAGAAACCCTCAGATATGGAATCTAATTTCGCGGTTGCACGCCCCGCAAGGGGCTAGTTTCCAACAAAAAAAATAATAAAAAACTATTTTATTTTAAAGAAACCACTTTTAATTAAAAAAAATGATTTTATATAAAATAATTATTAAATTAGTAATAATTTAAAACTAAATAAAAAAATAAAAATAAAAAATAAAACTTAAAAAAAATTACCTTCAATTTTTTTTATTTTTGCGGCCGCATTTATTTAAAAAAATAATGTGTTTTGGCCCCGACAGGATTCAACCTCCTGACCTCTCGTCGGGTAGTGCCTTCGCACTGGCCCCATCCTCGGTCGGGCTAGCTAGCCCGACGAGGATAAGAGGGCACCACCTTCTCTTTGAAGGCATCCCTGCCCCATGATAAGAAAAAAAGAATTGGTACTTTTGTCTCATATTTCTGCCGTGGGGCAATGTCCAATGGTTTAAAACCACATATTCACTCTTATCCAGTTGAATTCCTTTGGGAAGTCAAAAAACATCATTTTGTCATGAGAAACCGATGGATTCCCCATGCACCATGTGGCGGAGTTGATCGTTGCCACATGATGCCCAAGAATTTGATGCCTAGTCAGCCTCAAAATTTGATCCCAAGCCACATGTCAGTCCAAGTTTCACTTGTCACATCACCCCTCAGATTCCATGCCCAGTCAACTACCACGTCAATGCCTAGTCAGCCCTCAATTTCCATGCTTGGTCTAATCAGACCCTTAGTTTCTATATCTACATTAGTTTGTGTCCATATTAGGTCCCTTGGTTTCCATACCGATGTCAATCCGTGTCAATTTGGGAGTTGTCTTATCTAGTCTGGTTGTGTCAGTCCTGGTCTTGTTTGAGTCAGTCATCAAAGTCTTCTCTTCAATCGACTAGTGATAGGCTGTTAGGTCCTAAAGTCAAAGCACTCTTGCCCTAACTCTTAGTCAGTGGTCACACAACACGTCGGATATTTGCTTTGATGGTCGTGACTTGGAGTCACGCCTACCCTTTCAGGCCGATCACGGGAGACTTACTCTGGTGGTCGTGCCTTGTGATCGCGTTGCTCCTTTCAGGCCGATCATCGAAGACTTGTTCGGGTGGCCATGTGTTGGGATCGTGCTACCCCCTTCAGGTTACTTCCATTGGGTGTGGGGGTGTCGGATAGACTACGATAGCAGGCTTGTCAGTTTGATAGCTCGACATTGTCAGATGCCTGCATTAGGCCAAGTGACTTCAGAGCCACTAGATTTCAATGCACGCTAGTTTTCAATGCATAAGTTGTAGCTCTTAGGAGAATAGGAAAAAATTAATGAAAAACACAAATAAATCAAACCCTCCGTGAAACACGTGGAACGAGAGAGTTCTCACCTTCTCTAGTGGAACGAGAGAGTTTTTGTCTTATTTAGCTTGGAACGAGATCATTTCTCCTGCCTTGTCCAGTGCCCAAGTAAGCTCTCTGCTCTGATACCAATGTAAGAGTTTATAGCGTAGCCATTAGATTAATCTTGAATAATGTAAAGCTTAAATAGTACATTGGGAAGCTAATAATAGCTTTAGAAAATAATAAAATATATCATCCCCTAACATAGCTAAATAATACACACTTCACAAAATAAGCGCTAACTACTAACCTAGTTATGTAGTCAAGTTGACTACAATTACTAACTTACTAACCTAGGTAAATAGTAATAGGTAATTACTAGTGGTAAAAAGTAACAAGCTACTTTTTACCATGCGGTAAATAAAATCTACCTAGGTGAATATTACAAATTACCTAAATGAGGTAATAATCATAGTTACTAACATAGTAACTCTAACATCCTCCAAGTCCCTCTAGCATTGCCACTAGCTTTCCTCCCTGAGCAAATTCTTTGGTCCAAATAGATCAAAATCAACCATGATAGTTTCCAACATGGGACTATTCCAAATATTTGAATTTACAAGCTCATAATTTGATCCCGCCAACAACATTGAAAAATTTACCTACTTACAATGGTACGGGAAAAACAACTTATGAGCATGTTCAAGATGTGGCTTCTTTGGTAACTATTCATAGCATCATAGACAAAGATGTCATGGTCAGATTTCTCATGCTCTCTCTCAGAGAGAAGTTGCTTTATTGGTATCGTTCCTTACCACCTGCCACTATTACCACATATGACCAATTGGCTGAGTTAATGATAAAAGATTTTAATGAGCAAGTGGATCCTTTTTCCCTATTGTATCAATTCACTAATATTCATAAGCATCCACAGGAGGAAATTATTGACTTCAATGTTAGGTTCACTCAAACTTGGTGGGGAGTCCCTGATGATCTCCAACTAAATTATGAACAAGTTGAATTTTACTATCTCCAAGCCTTCAATTCTGACATTAGCATGGCCATCCATTAGTCCAAAGTTGATACATTTTTGGCCTTGTACTCTACTACATAAAATGTTGAAGCTAAGTTAATTGTTATTGGTAAGATCCCACCAAAGATGACAATACCTATATTTCTTTTATCTCCCATAACATTTATATTCCAATTCATCTTCTCAGTCTTTACCAATGTCCCCCATGTATCTGGTCCCTTCATGGAATCCTAGTTCATCTCATACCTTGATAGTTTCTATCTTGCAAATTCCTCCCCTTTCCATTCCACAGCTACACGCTCTAGTCCCATTCCTAACATTTTCGTCTCTGAAAATACCACTACCATTACCAGCTCTTCTAGCACCCTCAAATCCTAATCCTCGAGATAATTTGTTGTAATATTTTAATCAATAAATTCAACGATGAGAGCGATGACAAATGATATCATGACCATTAAGAAAAATTAAGTTGAGATATATTTTTAGCTTAGGAGATTTCAACCTCCACCAATCAGCAGAGAGCAAGTAGCTTTTACAATAAATATGCCTGAAAGGAATCCAACTGTGTTGACAAATGAAGAAGCTAGATCATCTAATAAAATTTATTGGTGTTCCACCTACAATGATACACATGGTGAATAAACTTGCATGGTTCATCTAAACTATGTGCAGATTGGTAGACAACTCTTCTGATGGTTAGATCAACATGATTAGAGAATCTGATCATAATTTTATGGTCCATTTCATAGAACAAGTTTTAGTTCTCATGAGAGATGGAAAAAATCGGTCATAGTGGACCCAACTAATATGGGGTTGTTGAAGGTACCTATTGAGTTGAAGGTGTAGAATGAAAGGTACAAGCACAAGTGAAGGTACCTAATTCAGTATCTAAGTTAAAGGAACCTATTATTTTAAAATATCTCTTTCTTGCACAAGGAAAAGAAATAATTTCTCAAGCAAAGGCATCATATACATAAACATAAATTGAGATGAAGTAACAGGTAAAAGAAAGCCTTAAATACCCATATTTGACCAAGCATCATAGGGTGGAAGCCACACAACAATATCATGAAGAACACAAGCTCATATTGAGAGAGGGGGTGAACAGTATAAGACTACTTTTTGCTTTTTCTTCCAAATCAATATTAATTTGTGTAAATATAGCAGTAATCAAAGAAATGCACAAAAACCATACACAATAGAGACACCACAGTTTACGTGGTTCACCCAATGTGGGCTACTCCTCGGAGAAAATATTTTACTAAAACTTTATCAATCAATATCTTTGGGAATCACTCCCAATTACAATGTTTATGGACCTCTATCCAAAAGAGATGTTAATCCCCTAATATCAAGTTCATGGATATCTTCCACAGAAGAACTATTTCCCCTTCTGCATTGGCTATGTGATCTTCTAGAAGACTTTGTCTCTCTACTGCACTAACTGGTGGACCTCTCTCCACTTGAAGGTTCCTCACTCATATTTGTCTTAAAATGTGTTGGTTTTTGTATATCTATCCATTGAGACTCTGTCCTTTGTACTCTGTCACCTCCAAATCTCTGTCAATAGGCTCACTAAGAACCTGATCAATATTGAATAACAAGATCACATAGAACTTGTCCAAAACTAAATAACAATCTCACACAAAACTTTTCTAAATTTTCTCTAGCAAGATCACCAAGAACTTGCCCAAATATACTCTAGAAAACTCACCAAGAACTTTCCCAAATATGCTCTAGCAAGCTCACCAAGAAATTGCCCAAATATGCTCTAGCAAGCTCACCAAGAACTTGCCAAAATATGCTCTAGCAAGCTCACCAAGAACTTGCCCAAATATGCTCTAGCAAGCTCACGAAGAACTTGCCCAAATCTGCTCTAGAAAGCTCACCAAGACCTTGCCCAAATATGCTCTAGCAAGCTCACCAAGACCTTGCCCAAATCTGCTCCAACAAGCTCACTAAGAACTTGTCCAAATCTGCTCTATCAAGCTCACCAAATATGTCCACAAATCTGTCCTAAAACTATCCACAAGGGCCTTCCCAAAGTCTCAATCAATCATGCTCAAGTAGTACTCAAAATGAACTCAATAATGAATGACAATCTCAACTCAAATTCACTTCATAGAAGCATAAAGAGAATTGTTATAGACTCAATATTTTCTAATCTTAATCTCAACTCAACTCATAGAAGCATAAATATAATTGTTAGAGACTCAATATGTTCTAATCTCAATCTCAACTCAAATCAAATCAATCTCAACTCAACTCATAGAAGCATAAAGAGAATTGTTAGAGACTCAATATGTTCTAATCTCAATCTCAACTCAACTCATAGAAGCATAAAGATAATTGTTAGAGACTCAATATGTTCTAAGCTCAATCTCAACTCAACTCAACTCAAATCTTATAGAAGCATAAAGAGAATTGTTAGAGACTCAAGACTCAATATGTTCTAATCTCACTTTCAACTCAAATCAGAATAATGGAATAGTTTGTTTCATAGGACATGAACAATCATTTCACACATCACTTGACTAGGCTCAATCAACTCAACTTAACCAATCATCACAAGGGACAACTCTTTCTCACACAACCCTAGTCCAAGTATGTATCAACCAACTCAAATGTTTCCAATAATGCTCAACCACAAATCTCACATAACAATGATACTCATGTTATTTTCTAACTCAAGTTCTTTTACAACCAATGGGTTTCAATAATAATGCTTATAAAACAAGGTTTAACCTCAACTCTCAAACTAGAAAACCTTGAAGCATTAAACCAATCACTTTCGAAAAGGAAACCACAATCAATCCTTTTATCTCCAATGATATTTCATAAATCAACCACCATAAACAATCAATAGGAGAATGTGCCCATACCTTTTATGAAGATGAAAAAACCTCTTTGTAAATCTACCACAATCACAAAATGCTTTTTTCCAATATTCACAAGGGTTAGTAGATCACAAAATAATCAACATTACTCCAATTTTCAATAATCATCACCAAGGCCTTTAATTGCACAACTTCCTTATCTCTAGAGTAAGTTCGGACCTTTTGATACCCTTTTTATACACTTCAAACTCATCAGGTGATCAACATTGATGCTTGGGCTGAAGTTATTACATTATATGAAACCATATGTTCACATCACAAAGGATAGGAAAATACTAGTGCAAGCAGTAGACAATAAGATGCAACTGACAATAGTAACTTTGTACCCAATGGATAAAAGCCTAGGGTCAATTGCATTTATTCAAGCTAAATACCCCACAAGCTACTAGAAATATTGGCATTTTTGCTACATTCAAATTTTATCAAAATTTTACCTAAGTATAAAATGAGTTTTGCTAGTGAAATCATATTTTGGTAGTTTTTCCAATAAAATTATTTTTTGGTAGTTTCACCAGCGAAATATTTTTATGGCAGTTTCACCAGTGAAATCATATTCTGGTAGTTTCACCAGTGAAATCATCTTTTGGAAATTTAGCCAATGAAATCATCTTCTGGATGTGTCACCAGCAAAAATTATCTTTTGGGTAGTTTCACCCCTGTTCGTAGTGAAATTTATTTTCATCCTATTTCTTGGCAAAGCCCCCTATCAAGTGAAAGAGCAAAGATCCCAATGAAAACCCCTTTTTTGACAATAGTTGTAGAAAAATCAGTTATCAAGCGAGCTCTATTTTCGGTAGTGAAGGCTCATTCCAAGTGAAGTCATAGTGAGAAGGTATTTTCGGGCGAGAATCCAAATGAAAATTAGCAAAATTTAGCGAAATCCCTTTGAAGTGAGCTTCTCAGCGAAATCCCATTTTTAGTTCACAACCCAATGCAATTCCATTTTTGCCTACATTTTTAGCAAAATTCCTTTTTGCCCTAATGCTTTGGTAAAATTCATATTTTCCATTTCCTCCAGGAGAAATACTTTTCGAGGGTGCTTTAAATGCATATAATTTTTTGAAAAGATGAAGGATTGGTGAATTCAATTCATGGGGTAAAGAAATTAACATTTACATAATTATTGCTGAAGGGTTGCCAAAATTAAATGTTACACTGTTGATGTTTGTATGATCCTATTGATTTTGAGGCATTTTCAATTGTGGTGGATGTTCATTTTCAAGGCTCCATCATGGAGATTAAAATTTGGCCAATGATTCCTACTAAGTCTCAATATGCCATGTGATGAAATTATTTGTTGCTTCCCAATGTACCACTGGATTGGTTTGTTGTACTGCTGAGGAGAAAATTGTTGTCATTCAGTCTTTGACTAGCTAGCATTTTATTTAATGAGCATTCAATTTTGGAGGCAAAATCCTCTATAAATACAAATAAACTTGATGTAAAAAAGGGGGAACATTTTGCTGAAAAAATATTTGAGTTTAAATTTCTACATCAAATTGAAATACTTTGACTCTATTTCTTGGATCATTTGTGTATGTGATTGCTTTTTTCATGATATTTCTGTTATAATCATGCCTTTTTTAGATATATTTAATTCCGCACTAGAATTTAATTTTCAATGAAGAAGTGCATGTTAAAATGTTAATTGGAATTCATATTTACAATCTATGACTTGTTCATATGTTGTTCTTTATGTTAAAGGCTCGTTAGAACTTGACTTGGTTATTTAGTTGTTAGTTCATACCCACTCTATTTTTCTAGCTTATAGCCATATTTCCCATCTATTTCTATTAATTTATATCCCTAAAATTTATACCGATATTTAGATTAGTAAGGGAACGAACCCTCTCTAGATATTGGCCTGAAGGATATCTCTTTACTTTGGCCTTTCAATATTGGTTGGGTCTAGGATGCATATTTTCACACTTAGGTAGATTTGTGACCAACAGAGCAATTTTTTCCAGCTAGTTTGACATAGGTGGAGCCGCCATAGGAGTAGGTTGCCATAGTAGAGGAGATAGCTAGGGTCCTTCAAGTTTGATGAAAACAAATAAGGAGAGAGTGGAAAGATAGAATGAATTTGAAAAATACAAATGTTTATGTGATGATTATTGATAGCAAGCATTTGGATAGATGTTCATGTTAATTTAGAGATGACCTAATGAGCTAGATACTAGAAAAATTCTAGAAGAGAAAATTTTCTTTTACTGAGTGGTGAACTAAGGGTCTGATAATAGACAAGCACTCATTTTTTTGCTTACATAAGCGATGGCCTCTAGACTTGATAAAATACAATCACTCATTACAAATTTTGCATCAAGTATTATCCTTTGAGCCTATATAATACTTGTAATTTTCCATAAAATAGAAAAATAATCTCATTATGCTTAAGTGGTGGCATAGGATGCCACATAAAAGATAGACTCTTAAGGCATGATGAGGTGCCTATAATATGTACAAGATATATCTATTGTTAGGTAGAGTTAGTTGTTATTAATAGTTAATAATGCATGCTTTGAGAGGCATATCCAAAGTATTTTATGTATGCTTTGAGAGGCATACCTGAATGCTTTTATGCATGCTTTGGGAGGTGTACCCAAAGGATTTTATTCATTCTTTAAGAAGCGTACCCGACGAATTTTATGTATCCTTTGATAGGTATACAAAAATAATTTTATCCACACATTGAGAGGCATAACTAAAAGATTTTATGTATTCTTTGAGAGGCATACCCAAATTTTATGTATGCTTTGAGAGGTATACTTGAAAGATTTTATGTATGCTTTAAGAGGCATACCCAAAGGATTTTATGCATACTTTGAGAGCCATACCCAAAGGATTTAATGCACTCTTTGAGAGGTATACTCAAAGGGTTTTATGAAAAATTTGAGAGGTGTACACAAAGGATTTTATGCATGCTTTTGGAGGCATACCCAAAAATTTTAATGTGATCTTTGAGAGGTATACTTGAAGATTTTTATGCACACTTTGAGAGGTGTACCTGAAGTAATTTATCGAAATATATATATATATGAGAGAAAATTAT
Organism: Wollemia nobilis; assembly: GCA_028583015.1. Classification (NCBI taxonomy): domain Eukaryota; kingdom Viridiplantae; phylum Streptophyta; class Pinopsida; order Araucariales; family Araucariaceae; genus Wollemia; species Wollemia nobilis. Next base: position 2,116,620 of record JAQPPZ010017149.1, on the reverse strand, counting down.
TTTGTATATTGATCATGATGGGTGTCCCCTAAATAGGATGTAAAGTGCATTAGTATGTCTAATGATAGAGATATATTTCCTTTTGATCATTTTTTTGAAATTATGGAGATAGATAAAAATGTCATGATATTAGGAGTAGGTTGCCTCCTAGTTAAATAAATGTTTTTGTTGAATATGATATAGTGATAGTGCCTTGTATTTATTGACATATGAGAGAGGGTAACAAGGGTCTATAATTTTTTTACCTAACACATATGCAAATATTTACATGTATGTGAGAAAGTATACTTAAGACCTATTGCCAACTTTAATGTGTGAAGAAATTAATATTTGAATGAAGGGAGCATTGTTAAAGGTGTTGATGAAGGTGAATTAAAGCTATGCTTTTAGTTGTGAATATGAAATATTTTATGATTTTTTGAGGTTGATTTCTTGAATATTTTGATTCATAGTATAGGATTTTAATATCCATAGATAATTTCCCTAACACATATGTAAATATTTATAGATATGTCAGAGATAGACCTGGGATCTAGAGCCATATCTCATGTGTTGAAAAATTTAAGAGTTTGTGAGAATCATTTAATATCAAATTATGTATACTGAGGTTAAATCTCCCATATAGACAATCCAAGAAGAGATGAAGCCCTTCTCCTTTTCTTGAAGTATTTGTATATACATATAACATGAGAAAAAAATCACCTTTTCTAGGAGGTCCATATGGTAGCATGATCCATAGTCTAAGAATTTGTTGTAGATGCAAAGATAATATCCCCATCCTAGTTTGTAGGCCTTTAAGAAGCATAAATATTTAGCAATCTATTGCATGGTACACTCATAAAATTTTATGGCCATGCAAAGTGTTGATTACTAAGTCTTAGTGTTTCCCAAGGGTCTACAAGTTAGCAAGGATACTTTTTACGATGATGAAGTTTGATTATTTGATTATTGAATTATTATTTTTGTTGATACTAAGAAGCTAGTGAGATGTATTTTGATGATAGTTGAAGAATGTAAATCTAATATAAACTCATTTTATTTTGAATTATCTAGCATATCATCAAGTGTATTTACTTCCCTTGGGTTCATCATCTAGTGTTTATACAAAAATTTATATATGTGTAAAATATTGAAACTAGGGACTTGATTTTATCTGATATTACATATGATAGCTTAAGATATTATGGGTTGATAATAAGTTGAGGTGATGTTATCTTGAACTACCTAGTATATTAGTTATCATTATCGACCATACTCATGCTTTATCGGATACATATACAAAAATTATTTGCACATGTGGAATGAGATGTGAACAAACAAAATTGCCACTAATATATAAAGAAAACCAAGATAATTATGATAGAATAAGTTGCTTGTAATGCCAACTAATATGAAGTGAGTTATTTATCCATTAAATAATATATGAGAATTTACATAAATGGATAAATAGCATATGCTTATCTAAATGGTCACTTGAAACCATGTATTTGGTATATTATAGATTGCTAATATTTATCTTTGATTGCCTACTTGTATAATAAACCTATAAAAGAACAAATCTCTATCAATCTAGTGCCTAGTAAAGTTTACAAGTAATTGTACACTTACAAGATACTAGATCAATAAATCCTTGTAACCCAAGTGACTTATTAGACATATAATTGGTGATGAAAATATGATTTGATTTGATTGCATGATTTTGTAGTAGACCCAGTGGGAAAGAGAGAATCTATTGATCTAGTACCTAATGAGGCTTACAAATAATTATAGGCCTACAAGATATTGTATCAATAAGGCTTCTCATCCTATTTGGTTTATTTGAAAAGCAACTTGTGAGATTCCAATTCATATTTTATTATGTTCTTATTTAACAAACCATGTGGGGATCAAAGCTTTGTAAATCTAATACGTAGTAAACCTTATAAATAATTGTAGGCTTGCGAGATATTGGATTTACAAAAACTTGCATCTCGTATGGCTTGTTAAATGGGTAGGCTTTTGATGATATTTTGATTTAGGTCAGATTGTAATCTTGGATAGTAAGCCAAATGTGAAAGGGGACCCTATTTATCTAGTTCCTAGTGAGGCTTGCAATTAATTACAAACCTAGAAACCATTAGATAAATAAGGCTTCTCAGGCTAAATTATTTACTTTATAAGTTATGCTTGATGAATTTGATGAATGAATATCATGATAGATTTCATAGGTAGTACAAGAGTACTAAAATCCTCCTTCGTTGTATGGCATACCTACAAAGAATTTTTATATTACAATATATTATAGGAGGACAAGAAATTCTGTAGAAAGGCCTATTAAATAATCATGAGAATTGAAGAGAAAGGATATTCTATTTAAAGTAGTGTTGATATAAAGAGATGAATGTGTGATGTGAATCTTGGGATAGAAGAAACGGATAAGGATGGGTAATCAAGGTTGCATATGATCGAATCATACATAAATTAACCCAAGATATGTAGAAGAGAAAAAAAGTGATAGATAAGAGAAAAGAAGATAGAAGAAATTAGATGTAGTTGATTATTACTAATGTTAATTATCCCAAAGTTGAGATAGAAGAAATGGGAGAGGTTGTCTTATCGAGACCATGAATGATTGCACCATATATCACTTAATATAATATAGAGATAAGAAGAGAAGAAATATCATAGATACGAAGAAGGAGATAGAATAAAGTGTGTTAAGATAAAATAATGTTTTTGAAAGAGATCGCTCAACAAGGGGCTTCCTAGGCAAACACAATGCAAGTGAGTTTTGTAGTGTGTAGGATTATTGTTTGCTTCATTACAAATCCTCCTAAATCTATGGTATGATTATAAAAACCAAGAAATAATTCAAGGGGCATAGTGTTTTTGGATGTATGTTGTTTTAGACGTATTATGTATTCAAGCAACCATATATCTAGTCATATGAACAAGAAAGCAATGTATTTTTTTAGGTATAGTACCTTTTGAGGTGCATGATATTGATTTTTTCTTCATCTTCTTTGGTTTCTAATGTGGCTAGGAAGTAGAATCTAGAGCTAAATTTAATAGTGATTATACAAGATCCTAACCAGTTGGGCTTAAATTTTCTTTTTAGTTTGTCTTTGGCATTGGTGTTCTTCTTGTTTAATTTGAGGACTAAATCCCCAATATCAAAGGATATGGGATGCACTTTCTTTTGATATGCATGTTGATGTATATTGTGGTATGTTCTTAGGTGTTATAATGCATTAATGCACTTTTCTTTTGTAATATCTAATTATTGTAGGTGACCCAAGCAATATTCGTCTCCTACTGAAGAGTCGTATAATAGGAATCTTAGATAGGATGTTCCAAGTTCAAAGGGGAAAACAAATTCTATGCTATACACTAAGGCATAGTGTGTCATTGTTGTAGGATTTCATAAGCTAGTATGATATACCTAAATGGTGGGATAAATTTGCAAATGCCAATATTGACCATTTTTTTTTACTAACATATTGAGAATTTTGATCAATGTCTTGTTAGAAGATTCTACTTATCATTTTCCTTACAAGTAATATGGTGCTGACCATTTTTATTGGATTTTTTATTTTACACATATCTTGATGATTTCCTTGCTCTAGAATGATGTGCTATTATCTACAAATATGGTAGAAGAAATATTTTAATGGCTAATTATTTGGTTGAGGATGAACTTGGATACTTGGATTCCTATTGTAAATTATAAAGGCATGGCCTTGACCCATTTGGTGAAATATTCTCTAGCTTTAATAATGAATTTATGGCCTATAATTTATAATCCCAAATAAATAATATACCAAGATGATGTGATTGGTTGTAGTTATTCATAAGAAACATGGAAAATATTATCATGTTGCTAACATTTATCACATCTCCTAATCTAGTTATAAGTATATTTTTTCATATATGGCCAATAGTAACCCATCCTAAGGAGTTTTACAGCTATTGCTAGCCCACTAAAATATCTATCACATTATCCATCATGGGCTTCTATAATGATTTCTTGGGATTTTTCCTACATTTACAGATCAATATTGCCTTGAAATACATTCGATATAATATATCTCCAATAATGACATATTTTCAAGCTTGTAATATGAATTATTTACACTTTTGGTAATTGAAACCTTCAGGGAATATGACTTCATTGAGGAATCTAAGGATGTTTTGAAGTTGATTCAATGTTACAAATGCTTAGGGGTTTTAGGTATGATTTTAATGTAGAAGGGTCTTACTGATCTTATGATAATGGAAACTCGTACATATTCTAGTTCTAAAGGGATAAGGGATGTTGTTGTGGCCATAACATCAACATGGTGATTTCTAGAATGTGATACATATTCTATGTTGATTTTGTGAAAACAAGATATCAACTTATCTATGATATCCTTTTAAGGTTTTATTTTATCATGTTTGGTTTGATAACCATCATTGACTTGGTCAATCACCAATTGTGAGTCAACATATATTGTTAAGGTTTTAATTTTGAACTTCAATGTAGCTTTAGAACCTAAAATTAGTGCTTCATATTTTGTTATATTATTTGTACATGAGAAGTGGAGTTCAAGGATGATAGTATAAGTTGTCATTGTGGTTTGACCAAAAACATACTTGGCCCTGCACCTTTGATGCACCTAGCTCTATCAAAGTACAAGATCCAAGATTTAGGATCTTGGGTTTCTATAGCTAGAATTGTCTCATTAGGGAAGGTAATGTTTATGGGATGCTTTGATTCTAAAGGTGTAATTATAAGTTGATTAGCTATAACTTTTCCTTTTAATGATTTTTGGATAATAAATTCAAGTTCAAATTTGCTAAGGGCTATGACCCACTTGGTAGTTCTTCTTGATAGGTAAGGTTTTGACATGATGTATCTTAAGATTTTTTTTTTTTTTGATAGATAGAAAAGGGTTTTTGAAAGGCAACCCAAACATTTTACAAAGGAACAAACACACTTACATAAAAAAAGAACACGAGGGGGTTATCTCACTAGATATGACCTTAGAAGACCAAAAGGAGGACATATTAGTAGATATGGACTCCGTAGACTAGTAGACCAAAGAAATAACAAAGATAAAACAACCCATCACCATGGAGCTAGGATTTAAAGGGCAAAGAGTAGTGATGAATAATATAAAACACCATTGCCATTGAGGGCTAGGTTACTCTTTAGTATGATCATGCCCAGTCGAATCAACACTATGCTCATCCTCCATGGCATGGGTGTTGTCTTCTTTTATAGTGTTGAGAATATTTCTACCCTATAGGAGCATAGTTGAAGTAGACCTCATAAGTTCTCCCATGCTAGCCCAACAATCATATTTCTACTAGGATTTCCCAAAATCTAGATAATAGAGCCAATTGGCACCACCCCCAGTCTTGACCTCCTTAAGCTTCACAAGCATATTCTTAGGAGAGGTTTTTGATTGATAGATGAAAATGATTTTGTGTTTTTCCCTAGAGGCCTTGCTCCTAGACGAGCAATGACACAAATCAAATTTTGTGGGATATGAGGTGCAAATATGGGATATGATTACACCTTTGGCTATGTCTATTGAGACTTTCTCTAAGTCATCAACACTAAGGATCGAGATAGAAGAAATATCTATCTAGCTATCAACAATGACTAGGGTTACCTTTTCAGCCTCCTTTTGAATGACATTATAGTACAAGATGATGTGAAGGCCTTGTTTTTTAGGATGGTTTGAGGAACCATCCTTTAAATTTATAATTGAGAGATCCAATGACCTTAAGACGTACCCAGGAATGTTAATATCCTTGATAACATGCATATGGTTTAATAATACCATATGAAATCTTATGATCGATGAGTTGATATCATCAATGGTGAAGTAATCCATAATGGGGACCATCACCCTATCCCATGGGTCTAGGAGAGCCTTTCTAATGATGTCACCTTTGTCCCTAGCCAAATGATTACCTTTTTATTGAAGTGGATGAGTTTTCCTTCCAAGTATTATTTGTTCCTATGCACAATGTCATCATTGTTGGGAAATTCAGTCACCTCCACCAATAGATAGGCACTGAATCTAAGTTTGAGCTCTCTTAGTTTCACATGACCTTTATCACAAGTGGATGTGAAATCCTAGGAAAGGACTGGGTCATTAAACTTGTGGAAAAAGGGAAAAAATCAGTGAATCTTTACAAACTCCTCCACAAGGGCATTAACTTGTAGATATGTAAGTTTGATCACTCTAGTATAGCCAAAAAACCCACCACTAGAAAGGGTCCTACAGGATTTGAAAAAACCCTCCTTACCTTGGTCCACCACTAAATAGTATTTTTTAGGAAGCTTCACATACTTCACCTTAGGAACACAACCCTCCTTATCTTGGTCTACCACCAAATAGTCTTCTTTAAGAAACTCCACATACTCCACCTCAGAAACACAATTTTGATCATACAAGCAAAAATGTCTTCCATGTTGTAATTAAATACATTACAAGAAGCTAAAATATCAGAGTCTTTTATAATATGCATGCTTCCAAGATAGGATAGTCATTGATCAATCAACTAATACTAGGGAAAATTAGAATATAGTGCCAAATAGGTGTTAGAGATACCATATCCAATAAATTTAGATAACTATTTGAAAAGGTATCTCACTATGTTAGTTAGATTCATGGAAAATGCGATTGGAAGAAATTATCCCTTCCTTGGAAATGATTTAGGATATGAGTGCATAGAAAGGGACCACTAGCATGAGGAGTCTAAACCATGAAGCACACATGATACGTATTTGGGTACCATATGAAATCAAGGAGGCTGAAATAGGTGTAGTTGGTGAAATAATTATGAGTGTTGGCCAAAAATGGGTGAGGACAACACAGGATAGGAATCACATGCTGCCACTTGAGATGGATAAGGAGATAAATCTTGATTTGTAAGGTAAAAATCTATATTATTTGGACATACTTGCCAATATGGTTGAAGACTTCCTTAGAGTGGACAACATCATTAAAGCAATATGAAATCATTATTATCATTTTTATTAAAAATACCACGTGGAAAGTAATCAAACTAGACATGAAGATTATCCTTAAAAAGAGCAAGGTTGACCATCACGTCAATAACCTTATTGTCCTACTTGAATATGTATTGAATAATCACATTATCATATTTGCATGAAAACTCATTGATTATTATATCATGTTGTAGATGCTCCCTTAATAAGACTTTGTTCCTTCTAATGTTATTAATGATATTCAGAGTATCACCCTCGATGATAATTTTATTGAAGGGTAGTTCATAAAGAATGGAGAGAACCTAATATAAATATTTGGCTTCGACCAAATAGTTTGTTTGGAAGCCTATATTTTCTATGAACATCATGATTATATTAACGAGGTCATATCTGGTAGTTCCTCCATAACTCTTCCTAGATTTCCTTTTGCTATGTGATCAAAATTGAATTTGATCTATCTAACTGGGGGAGGTGACCACCTTACACCTGATCGGCCTCTAGAAGGAACATTCAAATGAAGAATATTGCTAGAGATGTTGAAGGAAGCTATGAGATTTGACTCAAACCCTCTTTCATGAACCTCAAACATGAGCCAAGAGGACATTTCCAATGAAAAAATTCAGAATATAGATGTGAACATAAGGGGGATCATGAGTTGCACCATTAAAAAATCTATTATTTATTTCTAACCAGATTTGCTAAAGAAAGTGAGGATGACATAAGGCCTAGGTACAACTGAGATTCTAGTGAAATAAGGGATTAGGCCATTGGAAAAACAAGTCACATATCGATTTGGGTTGAGTCCAATATAGGCAAAAGGATGAAAAAAGGAGTACAACACCAAATAAGAGAATGAATACTCCAGAAATAAATGGTTAGCAGACTCCCACTAATAATAACAAAGAACACAACTATTAGGGATGATCAAACCTTTGGAAAGGAGGTTTTCCACTATCATGACCTTATTATGGAAGACCAATCCAAAAAAGTAGACAATCTTGGGGATAAGGTGCTTAAGATAGGTGATACCAACTGGGAACCCATAGGAATAGGATCATATTAGATGTGGTATACATACATGATAGAGAAGATACCATTATGGCTCATATTCTAGAAGGGTATATCCAACTAGGGATAACTCGGTATGACAAAGGTCCTAAGAAGGCTAGAAAGAAGCTTTGGAAGTATCGGTTTGATCAATATTTAGGTCAATAAGAGGAATGGATTTCCAAATATGATACTGAGATGAACCTTAAGAGATGAAATTAGAGATAAACATCCCAAAAAGATGATAGATGATAGGCTTAATGGTGGTAATATTGGGAATATATATTAAAGGTTGGTCTTTTAGGCATGGGTCTTCCCAAAATTGAATGAACCTACCATTTCCAAACCTCCATTTGAGACATTTTCTAAGAATGGATTTGAATTTTGTAACGAAGTTCTAGAAAGAGGATTTATCTAGAAAGGGGCTTCATCCAAGAATGAGTTCCTCTAAAGATATTTGATTTTAATGATCTCCGCCCATAAATATTTGGCATTTGTGAGGATTCTCCACCCTTGCTTTGTGATGATAATCATATTCATATTTTCCACCTGTCTAAAGCCTAAACCACCTTAGATTTTCTTAGAACAAATTTTTTTCTAGGAAACTAAGTGGACTCTTTTCCAGTTCTCGTCCTTTGAACAAAGATGTCTCTTTTGAATTTAATCTATTTTTTTCAGATAGAGACCAGGGATTTAAAGATAGTCATGAAATCAAAAAAGATACTTTGGAGGTAAGCTTGGACAAGGGTGACTTTGGTAGTCTGGATAAGAAGGGATATTTTCCATCCCACAAGTTTTTTCATGATTCTTTCAATTACATTGTTTCAAAAATTGTCAGTTGGGAAACCCTACAATTGAGGAAGAACTACGTATGTGGATGAAAAATCAGAGATCATGCACCCTATAATCCTAATAATTTTGAATTTTATATCAATAAAGGTGTTGATAAATAAGACCTTGCTTTTTAGAAAGTTTATTTTTTTCCATATTGCTTCTTTATAGTGATTTAGAATCCTCTTGATGATCTTCACCTCAAGAACTAAAGAGAGAGTGACCAAGATAGTATTGCCAACAAACTATTGGTGGGTAATTGTATGGAGGTTAGAAGATGACTTGATGCTGGAGATAACTCCTATAGAACAAGCTACTTTAAGAGTTCTACCCAGTGATTTAGCTACGACGATGAAAAGGGAGGCAAAGGATCTCCTTGCCTTAATACTGAAGAACACAAGCTTATACTGAGAGGGGGGGTGAACAGTATAAGACCACTTTATACTTTTTACATTATAATTCAAAATAGTAAAGCAATATACCCAAAGCAATATCAAAGCAATGCACAATATCATCCACAAAGTGACACCAATTTTAACGTGGTTCACCCAGAATGACTGGGCTACGTCCACAAAATTTTTCTCTAAAAGTTATCTCAAAGTTCTTTGGGAATCCTTCCCAATTACAATTTTTATGAGCCTCGGTCCAAAGGAGATACCTTCCCCCAATCATAATTTATGAGCCTCTGCTCAAAGGAGATACCTTTCCCTCTGCTCTAGAAATGATCCCTCAGAAGATCAACTGCCTCTACCTCTTTCCAGCATATGGAACTCCTTTCCATCGAAGACCTCTTGTCCTCAATGTTTAGCCTAAGAGACCTCTGCCTTCTATGATCACGTCCACAGTAGCTTAGCAACCTATACCAAACACATTTAGTCAGTCTAGTACAAGTCTTCCTCTGTCTATTAGATTTGTCCAACTCTTGAACAAATCAATCCTTTGCATACAAGCCTTTTCAAAGACTTGCCAAATTTGTCCTCAGGTTCTTCTCATAGAACCAGTGCATCTCTATCCTCAAGTTCTCTGATAGAACTATCAGACTCATCTCACAAGTCCTCTGTTAGGACATATCCAAATCTGCTCACAAGTCCCCATCGGAACCTGTCCAAAACTGCTCACAAGTCCCCACCGGAACTTGTCCAAAAACTGCTCACAAGTCCCCACCGAAACCTGTCCAAAACTACTCACAAGTCCCCACCGAAACTTGTCCAAAACTGCTCACAAGTCCCCACCGAAACCTGTCCAAAACTCAGCAAGCTCACCAAGAAAAAATTTCTTAGTAGGAAATCACAAAGTGAATTGTTAGAGACCCAATGTGATTTTTCAAACTCATAGAAGCATAAAGATAATTGTTAGAGACTCAATATGTTCTATACTCAACTCCTAATATCAAAACTCAACTCAAATCAACTTAGCTCAAACTCAATCTCAAATCTGAAAAATCAACTCAATATCTAAAATGGATAGGATAGAATGCTTTCTTTCAAGAACATGAAACCCCAACAATTTCCAACTATGCAAATAATCATATAACAATGATACTCATGTTCTTTACTTTAACCAAGTAAAGAATAGCTTGATTATAACCAATTTAATGAAAGCTAATGTCAATCTCAAAGCTGCCCACTTAAGGTTTCACAACTTCACACAAGAAGCAATTCTAACCTTAAAACATCATGCTTTCATTTCCATAATCAACCAAAAGCACTCTCAACATTACAAGAAATAGTTATCCCTTATACACTTTATTTCTCCCTTATAGTCTTATCAACAAAAAACTTTATCTCTCATAAGAATGCAATAAGATAATGCAAACAACACTTTCAAAAGAATATTTTATCAAAATAAAGCAAGCTTCAAACTCCTTATAACTCCTAAGATGTTTTTCTCTCTAATAAACTTCCTCCATCCGCAAAATACACTAGCAAAAATTAATTTCGAAAATACCTTGGCCAACACCAAAAAAATTGTGCTATGGAGAAATTGCATACAAAATCTAACACCACCCACTCCGTCCACTTCAATGAAGAAAAACCCTTTCGCATTATTCAAATGCGAAACCTCCCATTCAGGTAGCACGCCAACAGCCTAGCCGCTACCAATGCACCAAAGGCGTCCAGTGAGGTTTAAACCTCAATCTATTTCCCTTGTACCTTCTATGCTAGAGCTAAAAAAAAAAATAGGCCTCCCATCTTCTAACATGAATGATGACAATGAAACCTTACGGCGGATACAAAATATGAACGGCAGATATTCGAACAGCGGATCACGAAATCTCAACGAGGAAGAAATCGAACATCAGATCGCGAATTCACATCGAGCAACACTTTTCAAAAATGTGGATGGGATGATCTTTGATCTTCATCATGGGATATTTATATGCATATTTCCCATAAACTCTTGACGTCAATGAGGATTTTAATATGTCGGCGGAGGAGTTTAACACGTCGGCGAAGGTCTTGGCTAGCGCCCACAAAATTAGAACATAGCGCCATAAAAGTTAAGACATTTGCACCATGGGTTAGGAGAACCCAATGCAAACAAATATTTATTTAAAAATAATTAAAAGGAACCTTAACAAGGGTTTTAATTATTTAAATAAATACTTCCTCATAGACCCAAATGCATTAAATTAATGCATCCACCTGTAATCTTTAAACCTGCCAACTTGGGGTTTACAAAATACCTTTGAAGTTGTCATGTCGTAACCTTCATCAAAACAAGCTAATTGACATCAAATCAAATTCCTTCAAGAGCTTCTTGACATCAATGACAACTTATACACTTGAGCAAAGGCAATGTACCCAAAGTACCCAAAATTGCCAACAATATTCCCCTTTGTCATTGATGGCAAACCTTTACTGAAAACACTTCTCAAAAGCCAAAACTAAAACCAACTGTGCTAACAACTGACCAACTGATCCCACAACTGAGAATCTTCCTTTGAAGTTTTGCTCCCCCTGACTTGAAGCTCTCCTCTTCACTTTGAATCTCTCCCCCTTACTCATATCTCTCCCACTTTGTCATCAATGGCAAAGGGTCACCTCTAGGGCTCGAGACTAAGAATGAGCCTCTTAGCTTAGTCCCTCCCCCACCTCCTGATGAGGTAATTAATTCTAGGGTGGGAGTAAAACTCCCATTAGGTACTGATCATCATCAGCGTCTATAACTTCCTTTTCGGGCCTTCTCTTGAACTCTTTTCCCATATTCCTAGTCTTTTCATTGTTCTTGTTCTTGTTCTCATCCCTGTTCTTGTCCATGCCTTGATCCTTGGACATGATCATGCCACTGTTCTTGTTCCTATATTTTGGAATTTTAGCTCTACACTGTCTAATTATGTGACCTTCATTGTTGCACTTGAAACACTTGACGATGTTGTTTCTCTGAGATAAACCTGATCTTTGAATCCACCAGTTCTAACCAAACCTGTTATGACCAAACCTGTTCTGACCAAACCTATTCTGGCCAAACCTGTCCTGACCAAACTTGTTCTGACCAAACCTGTTCCTATTATTTGCCTTGCAATAAATTGCCTTGTGCCCAAACTGTTCACAAGAGTAGCAATACCCTTGAAAGTAACTAGCACTTCTAAAACTGTCATTTACCTTCTTCACTTGAGCCATGCAATGTGAAGCCATGTGACCAAACCTGTGACAAGCAAAACATCTGCCTTGAAACTTTCCTTTATTTGACCTCTTAGGTTCTAAAAACTTCTTCTTCTCATTCTAAATTTTGTTTTTGTTTATGTGCATCTATCATTCAAGGAATCCTTTTCTGAAATACTTTTCTCATCAGAACTCTCTTCCTTTTGGAGTCTCTTACCAGACTCTCCAACTTGTTCAATGTGTGGCTTAACAAAACCAAGACCTATTTTATCTATTGTCTTTCTTTGACCATTGGTGAGTGACTTAACATTTTTGGATCTATCTTGGAACTCGTAAAGCTTATCCTTGTACTCTTTAGTTTCCTCTTTTAAAGAAGCTATTTTCTGTTCTAACTCACTATACTCAAGAACCTTAGACTCTAACTCATCCTTGAGTTCCTATGTCTTAGCTATAGAGAAGTCAAGACTTTCTATAAGATCATCTCTCTCCATACAACATTCATCTAACTTATCCTTGAGTCTAGCATTCTTCTTTCTTTCCTTTTTCAAAGCACTAAGAGCACTAATAAGTTCACCTTTAAGATCTACTTCTCCTTTCTCTATATCTTCCTCTATTTGTTTGCTTTTTGAATCATCAAAGCCTTTTTTAGATTTCTTATCACTAGAGGTGCTACCCTTTTCAAAAACCATACATGCATCTTCCTTATAGTTTTCTGAAGCATCCTCATACATACTAGAAACCAAATCATTATTTGTGCAATCATCCTCAAGGTGACCAAAGTTTCCACATCTAAGACATTTCATGATAATGAATCTATGTTTCGGTTCTTCCTCTTTTTCTGATATGAACAACATCTCATTTTCATCATCACTTGAAGAACTTTCACTATCACTACTAGAAAACTTACTTTCTTTGTCTAGGTAGAAACTCTTCTTGTGCTTGTGAGAATACCTCTTTCATTGAGTGTTGTGCTCATCTTTGTTTTTCCTGTGATCCTTGTGCTTTTCAGAATCCTTGCTGTTAGAATCTTGTTTATCTTCATCACTTTTATTCTTGGGAATAGTACAGTCAGTAGCATAATGACCAAACTTTCTACAATTGAAACATCTTATATTTTCCATACTTTTGTGCTTTCTAGAGAACTTGCCTTTCTTGCAGTAATATGCCTCTTCATCACTAAAAGACTCATCACTATCTTGAAGTTGTTTAACCTTGGATTTCATGGTAGCTTTGAAAGCTGCCTCTTTCTCTTCACTTGAGTTCTCAACTCAAATTTTGCAAGTATACTATTGAGCTCATCATTTTTCAACTTATCCAAATCTTTAGCTTCCTTAATAGTAGAAATCTTTTCACTAAATCTATTAGGAAGAGATCTTAAAATCTTATCACAAACATCATTTTCAGCAAGCTCAAGACCTAAGTCTTTCATGGAGTTAACAACCTCATCCATACAAATCATGTAGTCACTAATCTTTTAATCATCATTCATCTTGAGTTGTTCAAACATACCTTTGAAGTGTCTCAACTTGGCCTTTCTGACATTTGTATCACCTATATGAACCACCTTCAACTGATTCCACATTTCACTAGCTGTCTTGCAGTGAATCACTTTGGTGAGATCTGCTTTTTGTAAGCCTTTCAGGATTGCATTCATTGCTTTTGAATTGTTGTGATGTAGGAGCCTTTCTTCTTTAGTATTAGGACCATGTTGAGGAATAGTGTACTCATATTCAATCACTTCCCAAACCTCATTCCTAAGTGCCATTAGATGAACCTTCATCCTTGCACTCCAAAGACCAAAATCTGACCCATCAAGAATAGGTGTTGCATTGCCACTTGAATGATCCATTGTGTTATTTACTAGCTTTTCCTTCAAGTTGTTAAACTTTTCGAAGGCACCTGCTCTGATACCAATTGAAGAACACAAGCTTATACTGAGATGGGGGGTGAACAATATAAGACCTCTTTATACTTTTTCCATTATACTTCAAAAAAGTTAAGCAATATACCCAAAGCAATATCAAAGCAATGCACAATATCATCCACAAAGTGACACCAATTTTAACGTGGTTCACTCAGAATGGCTGGGCTACATCCACAAAACTTTTCTCTAAAAGTTATCTCAAAGTTCTTTGGGAATCCTTCCCAATTACAATGTTTATGAACCTCAGCCCAAAGGATATACCTTCCCCCAATAAAAATTTATGAGCCTCTGCTCAAAGGAGATACCTTCCCCTCTGCTCTGAAAATGATCCCTTAGAAGATCAACTGCCTCTACCTCTTTCCAGCATGTGGAACTCCTTTCCATCGAAGACCTCTTGTCATCAATGCTTAGCCTAAGAGACCTCTGCCTTGTAAGAATTCAGAACATCTATTTATTGTATTGCAGGGATTAAATAGTAATTACAACTGTCAAAAATAGTCACGGCTGAACGAACGTTGTTACATGGTTGTAACAGCGGAACAAAATAAACAATAGAGACAAATATTGTTGTAGTACGCTAACATCCCCCTTTATTACATTATTTGGGTAATGTAATAACTAATAGCTATACTAAACTACTAACATCCCCTTACATTATTTTGCAATACAAAGTGAGCTATGAAAAAATTCAAATTTGACACGTCCAAGTGCCTTAGTGAAAATGTCTGCAACTTGAGCATCTGTGGGAATGTGCTGAAGCTGAATTTGGTGCTTTGGAACTTCATCTCGAATGAAATGACATTCTGTGTCAATGTACTTTTTTCTTTCATGATGGACTGGATTCTTGAAGAGGTTCAGAACACCCTGATTGTCGCAAAACAAGTGTATTGGAGATTTTGATGGATGGCCCATACTTGTCAGAATGCGACGTAACCATATCACTTCGCACACAGCTTAACGTGCGGCACGATATTCTGCCTCTGTTGATGAGATAGCAACCACCTGTTGCTTCTTGCTATGCCAAGAGACAAGACCGGATCCCAGATGAAAAATGTATCCAAAAGTTGACTTGCGATCATCAAATGATCCGGCATAGTCGGAGTCCGTGTATCCTTGCAAGAAGAATTTGTTGTTCCTCTTGTATTCTAGGCCATATTCCATAGTACCACGGACATAGTGAAGAACACGTTTTGTTGCTTTCCAATGAGTGGTCTTAGGCTCCTGCATGAACCTCGAAAGATAGTTGATAGCAAATACGAGATCTGGCCTAGTATTGGTCAGATATATGAGACTCCCAATCAACTGTCGATAGAGAGTACCATCTACCTGAGGTGAGTCATCATATCACGATAATCGAAGTCCATTCTCCATCGGAGTTGCCATTGGCTTGCAATCAGTCATGCGATATTTATCCAGCAATGTCTTGGCATATTTTTTCTGAGACACTTTGATGGAGTGCTCCTTCTAGCTGAATTCTAGACCAAGACAGTAATGGAGAAGTCCGAGATCTGTCATCTCAAAAGATTTGCACAAGTTTCTTTTGACAGTAGAGATCATAGTTTTTGAACTCCCTATTATGAGCAGATAATCCACATAGAGTACAAGCAACACTATCTCAGAACCCTATTTCTTGAAATAGAGGTTTGCATCTAACGGACATCTCTTAAATCCATGCTGCATATGGTGATTGTCCATTTTTATATACCAAGCTCGAGGAGCTTGTTTCAGACCATACAAGGATTTGACCAATTTGCAAACCTTCTGCTGTTGGCCTTCCACTTCAAATCCTTCAGGCTGAGTCATATAGACTTCTTCTTGGAGATCACCATTTAGAAAGGCACTTTTGACATCCATCTGGTGAACTTTCCACCCATATTGTGCTGCCATAGCACACATAACCCGAATTGTGGTCATCCGAGCAGTAGGTGCAAAATTTTCCTCGTAGTCAATGCCTTCTTTTTGAGCATAGCCCTTTGCAACAAGCCGGGCCTTATGCTTATCAATTGTTCCATCTGCCTTGTACTTGACTTTGTATACCCATTTGCAGCCAATGGGTTTCTTTCCATGCGGTAGATCAACAAGCTTCCAAGTTTTATTTTTCATCAGAGACTCATACTCTGTATCCATAGCAGCCTTCCACTGAGGCTCACTGAGAGCATCTTACACTGATGCAGGTTCAAGACTATCTGTGGTAGACATGAATGCCCTGTCATCATCAATATCCATATCCTCAACTTCTGTACTTGGAGTTACAGAAAGTTCCTCAAAATATTGACAAAGATCATCAACCTCACCAGTTTCTTTGGCTTCTCTTTCCTTTTGAGCCATACTGCGTGTACGAGGTCTATCCAAATTCAAATTGGGAGGAGTGGATAAATTTGCATCTTTGATTGTATTTGTACACCATTTAGGATTCTTCTTCGATGGTGGTGAAGAATATGTAGAAGGACCTCCTGTCTGTGCTGACGAAGGAATCTTCTTTTCCTTAGGTTCCACAATATCTTGGTGTACTGTAGATGTGCTCTGTGATGTGAAAGCTTCATCAAAGACAACATCTCTGCTGATATGAATTTTCTTGGTCAAAGGATCTATCAACCAATATCCTTTAGAGTGCTCAGAATAACCAAGAAAAATACATCTTAGTGTTTTCTCATCTAGCTTCTTCCTTTTCTCTTTCGGTATGTGCATGAAAGCTTGACATCCGAAAATACGTAGATGAGATATGGAGGGTTTTTGACCACTCCATGCTTCCTGTGGAGTCATTCATTTTAGGGCCTTTGTGGGTGCCCTATTCAATAGATACACTGCAGTGGTGACAACTTCTGCCCAATATTGTTGCCCAAGAGTAGCTCCTGTGAGCATACAACGAACCATTTCCATGATTGAACGGTTCCTTCTCTCAAGCAACTCCATTTCTTTCGAGGATTATAGGCAGTTGTTAACTGTCTCTTGATCCCATGCTTATCTAGGAATGTAAAAAATTCATTAGAGGTAAACTCTCCCCCTCGATCTGAGCGAAGAGTTTTAATAGAAGCCCCTGAATCCTTCTCAATGGATTTCTTGAACTTCTGGAAGAATGCGAAAGCTTCAGATTTCAGTTGGAGAAAGAAAACCCACATCTTTCGTGAGTAGTCATCTACGAATAACTGAAAATACCTCTTCCCTCCACAACTGTTGGGTGTGAAAGGACCGCATAGATCGGTATGAATTAACTCCAGAGGTTTTCGTGCTCTTGTAGAGCTCTTCTCAAATGGTACTCTATGTTGCTTTCCTGCCAAGCAGTCAGAGCACACTGGCAATGTGGTAGAAAGGGAAGGAAGACCCTTTACCATCTCATACTTGTTGAGCTCAAGTAAGTAGCCATAACTAAGATGCCCATATCTCTTGTGCCATAGGGAAGTTGCCTCCTTGGTAGAGACAATCATGGAAACATGTGGAGTAGAGATAGCATCTAGTGCAAATAAGTCGTGCTTATATGAAGTTGTTGCAATCTGTTTACCCTTCCTGGTAATGGTACAACACTTCTTTCCATTCTCAACACGAAAGTTGACAACCATATTTTTGTCCAAGATTTGTGTCACTGACAACAAATTGTTAGCCAATCCCGAAACATAGAGGACTTTGTCAATATGACACTTGCCATCAGGAAGAGTGACTGAAACTGTACCCTCTCCCTGAACCCTGTAGGTTTTATCATCAACAATGGTGACAGGTTTGCCCTCCTTGGCCACAAATGATTCAAACCATGATCTGTCGCCAGTCATATGTTTGCTAGCTCCAGAATCGACATACCAAATAGGATCCCTTTGTGTGGAATCTGTGGTAGTCATGAGCACCTTGTGTGCCCATTCAGAATTTGAGTCAGATTATTCAACAACAACATTCACCTGGGGTTGCTTGTTTTTATTTTGTGGTTTGTTTTGGCCTTTTTGCTTGTTCTTATGCCAACACCTGTTGGTGTCATGGTTGTCTTTCTCACAGATCTTGCACCACCTCTTCTTTTGTTGAGGTTGTTTGCCTTTTCCTTTCGTATCTTGTTGAGAATTTCCTCCTTTCTGAAAGTTGCCTCCTTTTTGCCCATTACATTTCTTCCTAGAACCCTGCTTGTTGGTGTATAGGGTTGTATTGGAAGAATCATCCTTGTGAAATTGGCGTGCCTCCTGTTGTTGGAGCAGATTGACCAACTCGATGTAGGTAATTTGTCGTTGAGACACCTGTATGGAGGTTATAAACATATCAAATGAAGAAGGTAAAGCTCTCATCACAAGTGAAATGAGAAGCTTTTCGTCCACAGTATCTCCGAGAGAACTCAATTTCTCTTTCAACTCAGACACTCTGCATAGAAAGAGTTCAACTGTTTCACCCTGCCTTAAACTCAGGTTATGAAGTTGTTGTTGAAGATGAAGAATGGTGGATTCATTCTTCCCCTCATAGATGGTTCTAAGGGCATCCCATGCCTCTTTACCACTTGCTTTGTCGGCTATATGAGGTTGCACTTCATCCGAAACAGACAAACAAAATGAGCACCTTTGCTCGACTGTCTTTCTTGTCAAAAGCTATCTGATCTGCTGAAGGACCTGTGGATCTCGCTATTGGTGAAGGCCTAGTTGCTACTCCAATAACAATATCCCACAAATCTTCCATTTGGAGAATAGCCTTCATCTTATGTTTCCATGGTGTATAATTTGGACCTTTCAATAACTAATGCGGATCAGTCATCAACTTTGCAACAGTGGCCATTGTGAAGGTTCCTTATATCACCAATTGGTCCCCCTTTCGATATACCTTTTGCTAGGCCAATATACCGTACAAAATACCCGCCCTTACGTGAGGGAAACTATAGGTATTTAGAAAGATCAACAAAAAATCACCCGCCCTTACGTGAGGGAGACTATAGGTGAGTTTTAGAGATCATACGATACGTGGAACATAAGCGGTACTGAAAGGGAATCGCCTTGTTTATGGCACCTACCATAGAATATTCTTCTCATGCGTGGGGCGTAACTTCCCCTAAACACTATGAATAATACTTCGTCAGGATTTACGCCTAAACACAAGTGCGATAAAGGGTAGTGGATGGAGTAAAAAAATGCAAAAATTGCGTACTTATTCCTCCCCGACGATTTATAGAGAACAAGCTCAGACGTCATTGTAGCAGCTATATTAGGCGGTGGATACAGTAGCCAAATCACGATGACTTTACCTGTAAGTGCTGGCGGAGGTATCACAAATACCGAATCGTCTAGATGCAATAAAATTGCATGGATGGGTTTTATATTCCGGGGACTTAGGGAGTGTTTTGATTTTAAGTTTTTAATGTTATAGTGCAAAAATGAAATATGCAACATACAACATAAAAAAACTGCCCACAAGAATAACCCACAAGGTGTCGGTCACAGCCGAAAATGCACCTTTTACAATGCCAAAATTACTATTTTTCAAAAAATTACTCACTATCCCCCTTTGATTTTTTGAAAAAATATCCCCCCTTTAAAAAAAGGCTTTCTTTAACAAAGCATTTTAATAATTATTATAAATTTAAAAATTAAAATAAATAATTTTAATTTATATAGTTTTTAAACTTATAAAAAAATAAATTAAAATTTTAATTTTAATTTATAAAGTTAAAAAACTATATTAAAAAATTAAAATTAAAAATTTTAATTAAAAAAAATAATAATTAAAAAATTAACTTTGCAAAAAAAATATACCTTAGGGGGGAGTCGGCGGGATTCGAACCCCCGACCTGCAGGCTCCCTGAGCCTTACCGCACGGCTCACGACCACGTGAGCCAGCGGGCTGATCCGAGAGGATCAGTCAACCTCCTTCTTTTTCAACCCGAATGGTCCTCCTCCTCGGCCTCGCGAACTCCTGCTCGGCGATTGTCGACACTTTGCTTCCCGACGCTCCTCTCTGCGGCTGCCTCCAAAAAACACTTGCCCGGTCGCGGCTAATTTTTCCTCTGCAGACGAACGTTTTTTTTTTTTTTAAAACGGATGGGTGGGGGAAAGAGCGCGTGCGATGCAATTCGCGCTGCGCGCAATGTGATTGGGGGGGGGGGGGGGGGGGTTTACCCGCACAGGCGAGAATTTAAAAATCCAGCACGGGGGGGTTCTCCCCTCCTCGTCTGTCATGCGCGGGAGGGAGGCCTGTTCCCGACAGGACCGTGGGCCTGCGCGTGCTCCCGTGGTGCGATAGTTGCACGCGCTCTGTCGTGTGGTGCCCTGCGCGGTGCGTGATAGCCCTGCTATCACATGGCGGCTGTGCGCCGCTTCCCGCACGCGGGGGAGGGAGGGGGGTCCCCTACGCATTGCGCGGCTGTCGCACGGGCCTGCACGGACGGGGGGAGGTGATGCTCCCTTCCCCTGCGCGTGGCTGTGTCCGCGGTTTCTCCCGGAGCACCCTTCCTCTGGCGACGCGGCTCGGACGTGCACGTCTGTGTGATGTAGCGCACCGAGCTGACGTCTTTGAACACCGACGTCTCCGGACAGCGAAAAGCTAGCATGCGGGCAGAAAGAAAAAATCATGCCCACAAATGCAAACACCTCTACAATCACCTCGCCAAAAAAATTTGGTGGCTCTGATACCATGTAAGAATTCGAAACATCTGTTTATTGTATTGCAGGGATTAAATAGTAATTACAACTGCCGAAAATAGTCACGGCTGAACGAACGTTGTTACATGGTTGTAACAGCGGAACAAAATAAACAATAGAGACAAATATTGTTGTAGTACGCTAACATGCCTTCTATGATCACGTCCACAGTAGCTCAGCAACCTGTACCAAACATAGTCAGTCGGTCTAGTACAAGTCTTCCTTTGTCTGTCAGATCTGTCAAACTCTTGAACAAATAAATCCTTTGCATACAAGCCTTCTCAAAGACTTGCCAAAAATGTCCTCAAGTTCTTCTCATAGAACCAGTGCATCTCTGTCCTCAAGTTCTCTGATAGAACTATCAGACTCATCTCACAAGTCCTCTATTAGGACCTATCCAAATCTGCTCACAAGTCCCCATCGAAACCTGTCCAAAACTGCTCACAAGTCCCCACCGAAACCTGTCCAAAAACTGCTCACAAGTCCCCACCGAAACCTATCCAAAACTGCTCACAAGTCCCCACCGAAACTTGTCCAAAACTGCTCACAAGTCTCCACCAGAACCTGTCCAAAACTCAGCAAACTCACCAAGAAAAAATTTCTTAGTAGGAAATCACAAAGTGAATTTTTAGAGACCCAATGTTATTTTTCAAACTCATAGAAGCATAAAGAGAATTGTTAGAGACTCAATATGTTCTATACTCAAATCCCAATCTCAAAACTCAACTCAAATCAACTCAGCTCAAACTCAATCTCAAATCTGAAAACTCAACTCAATATCCGAAATGGATAGGATAGAATGCTTTCTTTCAAGAACATGAAACCCCAACAATTGCCAACTATGCAAAGAATCATATAACAATGATACTTATGTTCTTTTCACCATCAATTAGGGTTTCAACAACAATGCTCATCAAACAAAGTTTAGTCAACACCATTCAACTCAAAACACAACCTTGAAGCATTTCACAATCAACATTAGAAAAGGAAACAAGTAGAACTCCTTTTCTCTCCAACATTATTTGAACAAAAAGCATCCACCCTCTCAAATCTCAATAGCACAAAACAACTTTTCAAATCATCAACAAAGAAGTAAGCCCAACACTTTAACCAAGTAAAGAATAGCTTGATTATAACCAATTTAATGAAAGCTAATGTCAATCTCAAAGTTGCCCACTTAAGGTTTCACAACTTCACACAAGAAGAAATTCTAACCTTAAAACATCATGCTTTCATTTCCATAATCGACCAAAAGCACTCTCAACATTACAAGAAATATTTATCCCTTATACACCTTATTTCTCCCTTATAGTCTTATCAACAAAAAACTTTATCTCTCATAAGAATGCAATAAGATAATGCAAACAACACTTTCAAAAGAATATTTTATGAAAATAAAGCAAGCTTCAAACTCCTTATAACTCCTAAGCTATTTTTCTCTCTAATAAACTTCCTCCATCCGAAAAATACACTAGCAAAAATTAATTTCGAAAATACCTTGGCCAACACCAAAAAAATTGTGCTCTGGAGAAATTACACATGAAATCTAACACCACCCGCTGCATCCACTTCAATGAAGAAAAACCCTTTCACGTTATTCAAACACGGAATCTCCCATTCAAGTAGCGTGCCAACAGCCTAGCCGCTATCGGTGCACCAAAGGCGTCCAGTGAGGTTTAAACCTCACTCTGTTTCCCTTGTACCTTCTATGCCAGAGCTAAAAAAAACAATAGGCCTCCCTGTATTTTGACACGAACGACGACAACGAAACCTTATGACGGATACAAAAAATGAACGACGGATATCCGAACAGCGGATCATGAAATATCAGCGAGGAAGAAATCGAACATCAGATCGCGAATTCACAACGAGCAACACTTTTCAAAAATGCGGATGGGATGATCTTTGATCTTCATTGTGGGAGATTTATATGCATACTTCCCATAAACTCTTGACGTCGGCGAGGAGTTTAATATGTTGGCGGAGGAGTTTAACACGTCGGTGGAGGTCTTGGCTAGCGCCCACAAACTTAGAACATAGCGCCATCAAAGTTAAGACATTTGCGCCATGGGTTAGGAGAACCCAATGCAAACAAATATTTATTTAAAAATAATTAAAAGGAACCTTAACAAGGTTTTTAATTATTTAAATAAATACTTCCTCCTAGACCCAAATGCATTAAACTAATGCATCCACCTATAATATTTAAACCTACCAACTTGGGGTTTACAAAAGACCTTTGAAACTGTCATGCCATAACCTTCATCAAAACAAGCTAATTGACATCAAATCAAATTCCTTCAAGAGCTTCTTAACATCAATGACAACTTATACACTTGAGCAAAGGCAATGTACCCAAAGTACCCAAAATTGCCAACAATATCCCCCTTTGTCATTGATGGCAAACCTTTACTGAAAACACTTCTCAAGAGCCAAAACTGAAACCAACTGTGCTAACAACTGACCAACTGAGCCCACAACTAAGAATCTTCCTTTGAAGTTTTGCTCCCCTATACTTGAAGCTCTCCTCTTCACTTTGAAGCTCTCCCCCTTACTCATATCTCTCCCCCTTTGTCATCAATGGCAAAGGGTCACCTCTGGGGCTCGGGACAAAGAATGAGCCTCTTAGATTAGTCCCTCCCCCACCTCCTGATGAGGTGATTAATTCTAGGGTGGGAGTAAAACTCCCATTAAGCACTGACCATCATCAGTGTCTATAACTTCCTTTTCGGGCCTTCTCTTGAACTCTTTGCCCATATTCCTGTTCTTGTCACTGTTTTTGTTCTTGTTCTCATCCATGTTCTTGTCCATGCCTTGATCCTTAGACCTGATCATGCCATTGTTCCTGTTCATGTATTCTAGAATTTCAGCTCTACACTGTCTAATTATGTGACCTTCATTGTTGCACTTGAAACACTTGACGATGTTGTTTCTCTGAGATAAACCTGATCTTTGAATCCACTAGTTCTGACCAAACCTGTTCTGACCAAACCTGTTCTAGCCAAACCTGTCCTGACCAAACCTGTTCTGACCAAACCTGTTCTAGCCAAACCTGTCCTGACCAAACCTGTTCTGACCAAACCTGTTCCTATTATTTGCCTTGCAATAAACTACCTTGTGCCCAAACTGTTGACAAGAGTAGCAATACCCTTGAAAGTAACTAGCACTTCTAAAACTGTCATTTACCTTCTTCACTTGAGCCATGCAATGTGAAGCCATGTGACCAAACCTGTGACAAGCAAAACATCTACCTTGAAACTTTCCTTTATTTGACCTCTTAGGTTCTAAAAACTTCTTCTCATTCTGAATTTTGTTTTTTGTTTCTATGCATCTATCATTCAAGGACTCCTTTTCTGAAATACTTTCCTCATCAAAACTCTCTTCTTTTTGGAGTCTCTTACTAGACTCTCCAACTTGTTCCTTGTGTGGCTTAACAAAACCAAGGCCTGTTTTATCTGTTGTCTTTCTTTGACCTTTGATGAGTGACTTAACCTTTTTGGAGCTATCTTGGAACCTGTAAAGCTTATCCTTGTACTCTTTAGTTTCCTCTTTCAAAGAAGCCATTTTCTATTCTAACTCACTATACTCAAGAACCTTAGACTCTAACTCATCCTTGAGTTCCTGTGTCTTAGCTATAGAGAAGTCAAGACTTTCTATAAGATCATATCTCTCCATACAACATTCATCTAACTTATCCTTGAGTCTAGCATTCTTCTTTCTTTATTTTTTCAAAGCACTAAGAGCACTAATAAGTTCACCTTTAAGATCTACTTCTCCTTTCTCTATATCTTCATCTATTTGTTTGCTTCAGATTTCTTATCACTAGAGGTGCTACCCTTTTCAAAAACCATACATGCATCTTCCTTATAGTTTTCTGAAGCATCCTCATACATACTAGAAAACAAATCATTATTTGTGCAATCATCCTCAAGGTGACCAAAGTTTCCACATCGAATACATTTCATGATAATGAATCTATGTTTCGGTTCTTCCTCTTTTTATGATATGAACATCTCATTTTCATCATCACTTGAAGAACTTTCACTATCACTACTAGAACAGTTACTTGCTTTGTCTATATAGAAACTCTTCTTGTGCTTGTGAGAATACCTCTTTCCTTGAGTGTTGTGCTCATCTTTGTTTTTCCTGTGATGCTTGTGCATTTCAGAATCCTTGTTGTTAGAATCTTGTTTATCTTCATCACTTTCATTCTTGAGAATAGTACAGTTAGTAGCATAATGACCAAACTTTCCATAATTGAAACATCTTATATTTTCCATACTTTTGTGCTTTCTAGAGAACTTGCCTTTCTTGCTGTAATATGCCTCTTCATTACTAGAAGACTCATCACTATCTTGAAGTTCTTTACCCTTGGATTTCTTGGTAGCTTTGAAAGCTGCCTCTTTCTTGACATCAACCTTCACTTGAGTTCTCAACTCAAATGCTGCAAGTATACTATGGAGCTCATCCTTTTTCAACTTATCCAAATCTTTAGCTTCCTCAATAGCAGAAATCTTTTCACTAAATCTATTAGGAAGAGATCTTAAAATCTTATCACAAACATCATTTTCAGCAAGCTCAAGACCTAAGTCTTTCATGGAGTTAACAACCTCATCCATACGAATCATGTAGTCACTAATATTTTCATCATCATTCATCTTGAGTTTTTCAAACATACCTTTGAAGTGTCTCAACTTGGCCTTTCTGACATTTGTATCACCTATATGAACCACCTTCAACTGATTCCACATTTCACTAGTTGTCTTACAATGAATCACTTTGGTGAGATCTGCTTTCTGTAAGCCTTTCAGGATTGTATTCATTGCTTTTGAATTGTTGTGATGTAGGAGCCTTTCTTCTTTAGTATTAGGACCATGTTCAAGAATAGTGTACTCATCTTCAATCACTTCCCAAACCTCATTCCCAAGTGCCATTAGATGAACCTTCATCCTTGCACTCCAAAGACCAAAATCCGACCCATCAAGAATAGGTGCTGCATTGCCGCTTGAATGATCCATTGTGTTCTTTACTAGCTTTTCTTTCAAGCTGTTAAACTTTTCGAAGGAACCTGCTCTAATACCAATTGAAGAACACAAGCTTATACTAAGAGGGGGGTGAACAGTATAATACCTCTTTATACTTTTTCCATTATACTTCAAAACAGTTAAGCAATATACCCAAAGCAATATCAAAGCAATGCACAATATCATCTACAAAGTAACACCAATTTTAACGTGGTTCACATAGAATGGATGGGCTACATCCACAAAAATTTTCTCTAAAAGTTATCTCAAAGTTCTTTGGGAATCCTTCCCAATTACAATGTTTATGAGCCTCGACCCAAATGAGATACCTTTCCCCAATCAAAATTTATGAGCCTCTGCTCAAAGGAGATACCTTCCCCTCTGCTCTAGAAATGATCCCTCAGAAGATCAACTGCCTCTACCTCTTGCCAGCACGTGGAACTACTTTCCATAGAAGACCTCTTGTTCTCAATGCTTAGCCTAAGAGACCTCTACCTTCTATGATCGTGTCCACAGCAGCTCAGCAACCTGTACCAAACATAGTCAGTCGGTCTAGTACAAGTCTTCCTCTGTCTGTCATATCTATCCAACTCTTGAACAAATCAATCCTCTGCATACAAGCCTTCTCAAAGACTTGCCAAATCTATCCTCAGGTTCTTATCATAGAACCAGTGCATCTCTGTCCTCAAGTTCTCTAATAGAACTATCAAACTCAGCTCACAAGTCCTCTAGTAGGACCTGTCCAAATCTGCTCACAAGTCCCCATCAAAACCTATCCAAAACTGCTCACAAGTCCCCATCGAAACTTGTCCAAAAATTGCTCACATGTCCCCACCGGAACCTGTCCAAAACTGCTCACAAGTCCCCACCGAAACTTGTCCAAAACTGCTCACAAGTCCCCACCGAAACCTGTCCAAAACTCAGCAAGCTCACCAAGAAAAAATTTCTTAGTAGGAAATCACAAAGTGAATTATTAGAGATCCAATGTGATTTTTCAAACTCATAGAAGCATAAAGAGAATTTTTAGAGACTCAATATGTTCTATACTCAACTCTCAATCTCAAAACTCAACTCAAATCAACTCAGCTCAAACTCAATCTCAAATCTGAAAACTCAACTCAATATCTGAAATGGATAGGATAGAATGCTTTCTTTCAAGAACATGAAACCCCAACAATCGCCAACTATGCAAAGAATCATATAACAATGATACTCATGTTCTTTTCACCATCAATTAGGGCTTCAACAACAATGCTCATCAAACAAGGTTTAGTCAACACCATTCAACTCAAAACACAACCTTGAAGCATTTCACAATCAACATTAGAAAATGAAACAAGTAGAACTCCTTTTCTCTCCAACATTATTTGAACAAAAAGCATCCACCAACTCAAATCTCAATAGCACAAAACAACTTTTCAAATCATCAACAAAGAAGTAAGCCCAACACTTTAACCAAGTAAAGAATATCTTGATTATAACCAATTTAATGAAAGCTAATGTCAATGTCAAAGCTGCCCACTTAAGGTTTCACAACTTCACACAAGAAGCAATTCTAACCTTAAAACATCATGCTTTCATTTCCATAATCAATCAAAAGCACTCTTGAAATTACAAGAAATATTTATCCCTTAAACACCTTATTTCTCCCTTATAGTCTTATCAACAAAAAACTTTATCTCTCATAAGAATGCAATAATATAATGCAAACAACACTTTCAAAAGAATCTTTTATCAAAATAAAACAAGCTTCAAACTCCTTATAACTCCTAAGCTATTTTTCTCTCTAATAAAACTTCCTCCATCCACAAAATACACTAGCAAAAATTAATTTCGAAAATACCTTGGCCAACACCAAAAAAAATGTGCTATGGAGAAATTGCACATGAAATTTAACACCACCTGCTGCGTCCACTTCAACGAAGAAAAACCCTTTCACGTTATTCAAACATGAAACCTCCCGTTTGGGTAGCGCGCCAACAGCCTAGCCGCTACCGGTGTGCCAAAGGCATCCAGTGAGGTTTAAACCTCACTCTGTTTCTCTTGTACCTTCTATGCCAGAGCTAAAAAAACAACAGGCCTCCCTGTCTTCTGACATGAACGACGACGACGAAACCTTACGACGGATACAAAAAATGAACAGCGGATATCCGAACAGCGGATCACGAAATCTCAGCGAGGAAGAAATCAAACATCAGATCGCGAATCCACAGCGAGCAACACTTTTTGAAAATGTGGATGGGATGATCTTTGATCTTCATCGTGGGAGATTTATATGCATATTTCCCATAAACTCTTGACGTCGTAATCTTTAAACCTGCCAACTTGGGGTTTACAAAAGACCTTTGAAACTGTCATGTCGTAACCTTCATCAAAACAAGCTAATTGACATCAAATCAAATTCCTTCAAGAGATTCTTGACATCAATGACAACTTATACACTTGAGCAAAGGCAATGTACCCAAAGTACCCAAAATTGCCAACAAAGACTCTAAAGCTCTTGAAGTAGCCTGCAATAGAACCATTTACGAGGATAGGAAACCATGCAAAAGAAAGGTAATTTTTTATGAGGGTTATCCAATCATCACTAAAGTACAATAAGGAGAGGACAATGAAGAGGAAGTCCCATAAAACTCTATCGAAGGCTTTATTCATATCAAGATTGAGAAGGAGGCCTACATTTTTGCTTTTAGAAACTGAATGGATGAGCTCATGGGTAGTGATGACCCCGTCAATGATGAGCCTACATTTTGTCGATCTTCTTTGGCAAGGGTCAATAATTAAAGACAATACTTCTTTAAATCTATTGCTAATCACTTTGGATATGATCTTGTAGATGATATTGTATAGACTAATGGGTTTGAAGTTTGAGAGGGAATGACAAAGGTGGTACTTAGGGATGAGAGCAATGAAAATGGAATTGACAACCTTGGGTTTGGATTTGTTCCTCTAGAATTCTTGAATGAAATATGTGAAGTCATGACAAATAATATCCCAAAATGATTGAAAGAATCTAGGAGGGAGCCCTTCAAACCCAAGGGCTTTTTTGGTGTCCATATAAAAATGAGTCTATTTGATTTCATCCTAGTAAAACGTTTTAAGGAGTTTGGAGTTGAATTCCAAAGATTAAATCTTGCTATGACATAGGTTTTTTGGCTAAGCATGTAATGTATTAATTTGAGAGATGACAAAACAACTACTAGGCATATTTTTTCAAATGTTGTGTAATGAGATTTGTAACTCACCAAAGTTCTAATTATATAGTAGATGGACCTTTATCGATGTTGGTCATAATATGTAATAAAATTTAACCATATTTCTTATTCAATCAATGAATTATATACAAAGAGACAGGCTCAAATTAGCCTATAACTATAAAAGCCAAAAATAGTCAAACATAATTGATTCGATTATCTAAACTAAATATATTCTAACAAACTATTGTTATAATATTAATCAAATTATTTTAATAACAATATATTCTATATACATATATTCTAACATACCCCTTATTACATTTTTTGATGTACATAGAGAATTGCAAGACAATTTAAATTTGACACGTGCAAGTGCCTTAGTAAAAATATCTACAACCTGTTCATGAGTGGGAATGTACTAGAGCTGTATCTTGTGCTTTCGAAATTCATCCCGAATAAAGTGATATTGAGTGTCAATATGCTTTTTTCATTCATGAAACCCTAGATTCTTGATATATTTTAAAACACCTTGGTTATCGCAATTCAAGTGGATTAGAATATTCTTTGAAATGTGCATGAAGGCTTTAACCCAAATATTATTAGATAAGAAATGGAGGTATTTCTTCCACTCCATTCTTCTTGTGGTGTGACTTCTTGAAGATATTTCTTTGGTGCTCGATTCAATAGATACACTGCAGTAGTGATAGCTTCTACCCAATATTATTTTCCAAGATGTGCACTTATGAGCATATATCAAACCATCTCCATGATGGAATGATTCCTCCTTTTAGCAACTCCATTTTGTTGATGGTATAGGCTATAGTAAGCTATATTTTTATCCCATATTTAGTGAGATATTTTAAAAACTTATTGGAGGTAAATTCCCTCTCGATCTAAGTAGAGAGACTTTATTGAGCATCCTGATTATTTCTCAACACACTTCTAAAACTGCTAAAATTACAAGAATGCATTTGACTTCAACTATAGAAAGAAAACCCACATTTTTTGTGATTAGTCATCAAAAAACAATTGAAATTACTTCATTTGTCCATACAGATCACTGTGTATCAACTCCAATGGTATTTCAGCGCTTGGAGAGCTCAATTCAAATGGTACTTGGTGTTGCTTCCCCACTAAGCAATCTGAGCAAATAGGTAAAGTATGGGAAAGGTTTGGCAGACCTAACACCATCTCATGCTTACTCAATTCGAGTAGATAGCCTAAACTTAGATGCCCATATCATTTGTGCCATAAGGAAGTGGCTTCTTTTGAGTTGGTAGTTATGGCAACATGAGAATTATAGATAGCATTTAATACAAATAAACCATGTTCATAGGAAGTCGTTACGATATGTTTACCATTAATGCTTTTCTTGGTAATGTAGCACCGATTTTATCCATTAACAACTTTGAAGTCAACCACCATATGTTAGTCTAGAATTTGAGGCACAAACAACAAGTTGTTGGTCAATCTTGGTACATATAGGACCTTCTCAATTTGGCATTTTCCATTGGGAAGAGTTACTAAAATATTACCTTCTCCTTGGACTTTGTAGGTCTTATCATAGGGAATTGTCACCAATTTGCCTTCTTTTGCCTCAAATGTATCAAACCATATTTTTTCACAAGTCATGTGTTTGCTAGCACTAGAATAAATATACCAAACATTATATTTTTGTTTGGGATTTGTTTGAATCATGAGAACCTTGTGTGCTCTCTCAAAATCTGAATCTGATCCTTCTATAGCAATATTTCCTTTTTATTGTCTATTTCTTCTTCGTGGTTTTCTTTGGCACTTTCTCTCTTGTGATTGCTTGTTATTGAACCAACACTAATTGATTTCATGATTGTCCATCTCATTAATAATGCAGTACCTATTCTATTTTTGAGGTATCTTTTGTGAGTAATTGGTGTTTGAACTCTTCGAGGAAGACCCCTTTTAAAAGTAGCAGTTTTGCTTATTTCTAGATTTCTTAGAAAATAATGCATTGTTGGATACTTCATCTCTTTGGTAGTTATCTGCTTCATGTTGTTGGAGAAAAT
The DNA here is from genome assembly GCA_028583015.1 of Wollemia nobilis. Taxonomy (NCBI): domain Eukaryota; kingdom Viridiplantae; phylum Streptophyta; class Pinopsida; order Araucariales; family Araucariaceae; genus Wollemia; species Wollemia nobilis. The sequence goes on along the minus strand of JAQPPZ010017149.1, from coordinate 2,085,366 downwards.
TAACCAACTCTTCAAAAATGATTGATCTATTAGACACTTGAAAGGAAGTGACCATCATTCTAAAGGAATTTGTTATAGCTCTCAAAATGATTGAGATTAAAAGCTTATCTTCTACTTTGTCACCCATTACATGCATCTTAGCTCTCATTTTTGCAACTCTACAAAGAAATAATTCTACACTTTCTCCTTTTTTTATGCTAAGAGTGTGAAGTTGGTATTGAAGGTTAAGGATCGTGGCTTGATTCCTTCCATCATTTATTGTGAACAATGTATACCATGCATCTTTTATGTGCTCCTTTTCACAAATGTGTGGTTGAACTTCATCAGAAGTGGTAAGAATTATGATCATTAGTGCTCTTGCATCAACATCATCATATGATTCTTGTTTATTATATACTATAGTGGGTTAACTTTTCTAATCACAACATCCCACATATTTTCAACCTGCAGTATTGCTCTCATATTTGTTTTCCATGGAGTAAAATTTGGACTTTTGAGAAATAGTGAATCTAATAAGTATGCTTTAGCAATGACCATTATGAGGGTTCCTTATATCACCAAATAATCCCCCTTTATTTATGCCACAAAAGTAGTATTGAAAGGGATTCACAACTATCTTTGGCACCTGCTTAAAAAACCTTTCGCATACGTAGGGTGTCAAGTCCCTTAAATACTTGGAAGATGATTTAGCTGGAGGATTTATACCAAGCAATAGTAGTGAATGGGTTAATAATGAAGTGGATATCAAATAAATTGGCTTTTCTTATTTATCTCGAATGATTTATAGATAATAATAGCTTAGATGTCATTGTTGCAGTTATATTAGGCGTTTGATATAGTAGCCCAAAGCACGATAGCATCACCTATAAGTCTATACCAAAGGTATTGTAAATACTAAACACTGCTTTGTGCAATATATTGCACAAAAAAAGTATAAATTTGGAGTGTTATTGATGCTTTGATACAAATATGTTAATGCATAAAACAAAAAATTAAATGCATCATACATCCATTTTTAGCATGCCCACAAATTTATATTTTTGGAAGGTGTTGGATTCAACTGAAAATGCACCTTTTATACAATATCAATTAGGTGTTGTATTCCACTGAAAATGCACCTTTTACAATTTTTTTGCAATAAATGTTGATTTGCAAAAAAAATGATATTCATTGCCTTTGATTTGCCTTTGAAATTTGTAAAAAATAACAAAATTTTATCCCCCTTTGTGTTTTTGTTCTACAAAAAAATAACAAGTTTTTGTGTACAAAGTTTTTATAGCCACTCTCTTTTGGTTCCCTTGAAGTTTGCAAAAAAATAATAGAGTTTGATTTTTGTTTTGCAAAAAATAATTATCTACTTTGTTTTTGTCTTAATAAAACAAAAAATATTTTTCTCCCTCCTTAAAAACAACTATGCAATTTAATTCTAATTAAATTAAATAATTGTGTAATTTAATTAATTAACTAATTAATCATAATAACTAATTAACTAGATATAAAGGATATATATCTACAAACGCCAAGAGTTATCATCTCAAGGCGCTATCTCATTTCTTGGGGTGTGATCATATTATATATCACATTAAATATTTTAAATATATCACATTATCAATTATTATTTTTTAAATATTAAAAAATAATTATTATTTACGGACATGACATGTATGACCTCTTTGCCTCCCACCCCTTGTCTGCCATTGTAGGAACTCCTCTCTGCGTAATTAATAAAATTAAAAAAAAAACAACAAAAGTATTTAATATATTAAATTAAATAATCTAAAAAGAATTAATTGTTTGTTTTTTATTTTTTTACCAAAAATGGTTTTAATTTTCATGCCAGGGGAAGCTCGCTCGAGCTCCTTCCGCACCACCAACTGATGTGGCATAAAATTAAAAAAAACAACAAAAGTATTTAATATATTAAGTTAAATAATCTAAAAAGAATTAATTGTTTGTTTTTTATTTTTTACTAAAAATGGTTTTAATTTCCATGCCAGGGGAAGCTCGCTCGAGCTCCTTCAACTGATGCGGCATAAATTTTGACGTATACGCTAGGGCAAACCAGCAAATGCAGTGCCTGGGCGTGGTCAACAGCATGCACAAAGTCAACCGGCGGGCAGAATTCCAACCAAGGATAAGAGTGAGCAACTCGTCGAAATAACTTAGCGCATTGGCATATATAAACCGTTTGAAGTTTCATCCTGTGGTAAAATGTAGAACAAAACAATTGCCCACATAAAAAATGCTCATTCTTCTATGCGCATTGGCATTTATAAACCCTTTGAAGTTTCATCTTGCGATGAACGTGGAACAAAACAATTACCCACATAAAAGTTGTGGATAAGTTTCGAACTTATGACCTCCAGAATGGAGGTAACTTAGAATTATTGGTCTGACCGATAGAGCTAACCACCTTCTTGGAATAAATAGAGCACAAGGGCATTGAACCATGTGCACGACGTCCGATTCGGTGATTATCAAACCTTTATGAAAGGATTTTATTTTTTTTGTTTCATTTTAAACCGGATGAGAGTGTGTTAGATCGAGGCAATTAGAACAATTTCTCTATATTTTTTCTCTGTTTGGTGATCTGGGACTACAAGATCACCAAGCGTGTAGCGGCCGATTTGGCCTAGAGTGATCACATCCAATTCGTGGCGCGTGCGAGCGCTCCATTTTTTTTTTTTTAGATTTTTTCTTTCGTATTTATTCTAGACTATTTCTTAGCTACGCATTCGTCATATCCATGGATCTCACAGCAAAAATATAGGCGATATATCTCTCACCATTCTCAGCCTATATGCGATCATTTTTTTTTATTCTACATATCCACCTTACGATCTTTTCTGCACATCAGGGATGCAACAGGTCGGTGAGCCGTGATCTGAGGAAACAGGGTCGCGGTGTTTTGTGCTCGATTGCAGCCTCTCTTGGCTGTGGTGATGCAGGGGTTACACGACCTCTACCACCTTGGCTGCACACAAGGGTCTGCGGTAGGGCTTGGTTGCAGCTTGTGTACGGGCTGCCATGACTCTGTGGCTTCTAAAAAAAAATTTGAAAACCTTTAAAACATTTTTTTTTTTTAATTTTGAGTTTTCAATGCGATCTATTGCAAATGTCGACCTGCGATATTCTATGGCAGAGTAGCAATTTGGGGCTGCTATTTTTCAATATGTTTTTTTAAATATAAATAGAAAAATTGTGAATTCTAATTTAGGCAAGGCAAATGTTCTGCCTGCCTTATCCAGTTGTAGGCTCACCAATATGATCACACAGCTGGTAGGGATAGTACACAATATAGGTTTCATAATATTTCATAAAAAAAATTTCTCTGATATCAATATAATCAAATTGAACCATATTTCTTATTCAATCAATGGAATATCAATATAATCAAATTGAACCATATTTCTTATTCAATCAATGGAATATATACACAAAGGAACAGGCTTAAATTAACTTGTAACTAGAAAAACCTAAGATAGTCGAATAAAATTGATTCGACTATCTAAACTTTGATTCGACTATCTAAACTCAATATATGCTATCAAACAATTGTTAGCATATTAATCAAATAATTTTAATAACAATATACACTATATATATGTATAACCTAACATCATATTGAGTTAATAAGGCTCTAATGGTATGTTTGGTAGTAGTTATGTATAGCAGCAATAGATGGGTTGGGTTAGGTGGTATTAAGACAAGTTGTATTAAGAGATAAGTCTTTAGAGCTTCAAAATACTTTTGATATTCACTATCTCATTCAAATTTTATGTCTTTCTTGAGTAACCTAGAGAAGGGTTGACATTTATTTCCTAGTTGTGAAATGAATCTCCAAATAGCTTGTAATTTACATTGGAGGCTACATAATTCAATCAAATTTTTTGGTGGTGGCATGCTTGTTATTGCCACAATTTTGGAAGGGTCTACTTTAATTTCACAATCGGATATGATGAACCTCAAAGTTTTTATTGATGTTACCTGAAAGATATATTTTTGGGTTTTAACATGATTTTGCATTCTCGTAATCTTTTTAAAATACATCTTAGGTCTTAAACATAATTTTCTTTTTTCTTAGAATGACCTATGAGATTATCTATATAGTCTTCAATAGTGTTATGAATGACTTCGTAGAAGATGTATGTAATGGCTCTTTGATATGTTGCTTCTACATTTTTGAGATCAAAAGATATGACTTGATAACAAAAGGTCCCCCAAGGGGTTGTTAATTTTGTTTTGGATTGATCTTTAGGAGCAATCCTTATTTGGTTGTAACCTAAAAATCCATCCATTAAAGATAACATCTTAGATCCTATAGTGAATTCCACTATCATGTGTATGTTTGGTAAAGGAAAATAATATTTTGGGTATGCGATATTTATGTCTCTAAAATCTATATAAATCTGAATGGATCCTTATTTCTTGGCAACAAGCATAATGTTGGAGATCCAATCTGAATAATATATGGCCTTTATGAAACCTACATCTAATAGTTTTTGGAGTTCATCCTTAACCAAAAGAGTGACTTTGGGATGCATTTTTTTTTATTTTTTCTTTGATATGTTTGGCATCCAGATGTATGACAAGATGGTATACTGCTAGTGAGGGGTCAAGTCCTGACATATAATCATATATCTAAGAAAAAATGTCATGGAATTATTTTAGAAGGTTTGTGTATTTGGTTTGTTTGTCTTATGTTAGCACCTTTTCTAATTTAAGGAATCAAGGGTTTTATTCTATATCAATGTTGATAGCTATTGTTTCTTCAACAAAGGTTGTGATTCATCTTCAAAGTGATGAGGAGCAACTAATAACCTTAATTCATTTAGCTCGTATGGGTATAGTACTACTTGTTTTAATTCAGATAGTTGTCCAAAATAAAAAATGAATATTTTTTTAAGAGATTCTTCAATATGATATTTTATTAGAATATATTTCATTCTCCTTTTCTTTTGGATTTGTTATTAATTCTAGTTGAACCACTATTACCATGTTAATGCTAGAAAAACACATGGTTCTATGAGGAGTTTCATTGAGAAGTGACCATAGTTATTTTTCATCTTCCTCACCCCATTGAGAACCATGTAAATACTTTGGCTAATTATCCTCATTATCTATTCTAGTAGAGGTGAAGGATCATTTTTGCTAGGGATATATCTGATCCCATATCATCTAGGATAGGGTTTGGCTTCTAAAGGTTCTTTGATACATTGTTCAAAGTGGCCTAAGCCTCTGTCTTGGTAACCCATGTTGACTAACATTTATATTTATATAGAAAATATGGGTGACATATAATATAATATTCATTAATTGGGCATGAAATTACTTACTTGAATATTTTTATCGAAGGTAGTTCCTCCATAGATGAAATCACAAGTGCCTATTTGACCTTAAGTCATTTTCTACTAGGTAGACCTATAGTGTGATGGAAAAGGAGTAAACTAACCAGCTATTTAAAAGCGTAGATTTTGATGAATCAAGTTGATTTAATATTTGGAAGAAGATTGGGGATCATCCCCTAAGTTATTTAAAATGGTAGGTTTTGATGAATCAAGAAGAAGAACAATTCATGGAATGAGTGGATGGGAATAATGAAAACAATAAAATTCATGTTCAATCCCCTCTTTCACCTCCTTCCATCATAGAGCAGGTAATTGAGTGTAGTGAGTTACCACAATCAGACAGTGCAGTGGCATTGATAGTGTATAACCAAGAAAAACTAATAATTAAGGATGTCATCATGGGCATAGTAGAAAATAAAAGAGAAATATCAAATCTAGGGACAACTCCTTCCATGAATTGTTCTTCTTCTTGGTCCATTAGTATCTAAAAAAGCTTAAGGTTAAGAAGTGGACCAACAAGAAGCTTATGATGAAGAGCGAGAGGAATATTTAGAAGAAATATTACTTTGGAAAATTTATAACAATGGTTAGTAAACAAAATTTAGAAACCCCATTATATAATGGAACTTTAAACACTAAGGAGCTCATTGATTGGATTGTAGATATGGAGAAATATTTTTATTTTGAATTAAAAAAATATCCCAAGAAGATGAATTTCATCAAAATAAAGGGGCATGTGTCCTTGTGGTGGAACCCTGTTCAAATAGAAAAACAAAAAATATTAAGACATGGGAGAAATGGTTACCAAATTGAAGGCCAAATTCATCCATTAGATTACCAAACAAGGTTGTTTGGAAGACTTGAAAACCTCAAGTAAAAGGATCTAAGAGTGAAAGAGTATATGGAGGAATTCTATAAGTTGACCATTAGAGTAAAAATACATGAATGGACTAATAATATCCATGCAAGATGAAGCTAGCATGATAAGAATGAGGATAGAATAAGCCTACCAATATACCTTAAAGACAATGGATATGTTTTTTCAAATGCACCAAAGTAATCAAAGAGGAAGATGAAGGTTCTATCAATAAATAAAACAATCAAATGATGGTAGAGGGTGGCATTTGCTAGAAGAAGAAGTTATTACTTCTCAAAGTGTTTTCCATTGAAGTACCTAAATAAATGATGAATTGTCAAGAGGATGAGGTCAATTTGGTAGAGATAGAGGTCATGGGTTTTTTGGAAAGTGCTATAGGTGCTTAGAAGATTGACATAGCTCATTTGAGTGTCCTCAAGAATAAAAGATTAGTGGTTATGGAAGGTAATCCTATAACCAAATTTCACTAGCAAGTGAAGAGAATATCGTTTCACCAAAGCACATAGAGGAATCACAAAGATAATCCCGTATTATGGAGAGAGTATTGTTAAAACCAACAAAAGAGATACATGAACCTAAAAAAAGAAAGAACTTGTTGAAGACAATGTGTAAATTTTAAGGGAAATGTTATAAGGTGGTTATGGATAATAGGAGTATGGATATTTTAGTGTCTACATATATGGTAGGAAAGCTTGGGTTGAAGAGGATTGAAGACACAAATTCATAAAAGGTATCATGGTTGGAAAGGGGATATCAAATTTTTGTGACTGAAAAATATATGATAGTCCTCCAAATTGATCCTTATAGGAATGAGATACTATGTGATGTCATGCCTATGGATGAGATACTATGTTTGTTATGCCTATGGATGTTTCTTATAAGAACATGGTAGTTTAATAGAAATAAAGTGCATAATGGTAGGGTGAATATCTATACTATTGAGAAGGATGGTAATAGGTACACATTAAGTCTATTGAAATACAAAGAAGAAAAGTTGGACAATAGTCCTATAGTCTGCCTAGGTGTGGAAAAATAATTCTTGAAGGGAATGAAGGAAAAGGAAGCATGTTTTGATTTCATTGCTAAGACCATAGAAGAAGGATAATGAAAAATTGGGATGAAATACCCCATGAAGTGAAGAATTTATTGGAATAGTATGCAAAAATTATTTCAAAAGATGGGTTTCCACTCATGAAGAGCATTGATCATCATAATAATTCTAGTATTGGATTGAGATTACATAATAAGTCAACTTATCAAATGACACCAATGGAGAATGAGGAGGAAAAGGTAGAAATATGAAAGAGAATAAACATAGCGATGAGGTATATAGCCTATGTCACTAGTTGTAAATTTATGAGATCAAGTTGAATGGAAAAAAGCCAATATTGAAAGAATTTGTGAAACAAGTGTAGAAAAGGGTGGATACAAGTAAGAGAATAAGCATGGGAAATAGACCAATGGTCCAAGTCACCAATACAAGTGATGATGAAGATGATAATGCAATAATTCCAACTAAAAATAAGGAGAAATAAAAGGATAAAATAAGTGTTAAAGAGATAGTAGAGAAATATGAGCCTCATCAGGTCATTTTTTGTCATGAAAAAGGCCATGTTGTTAGAGTTGATAGTGACAATGGTGCTTTAGAGTGTAGTGAAGGATATTTTGATGATGATTGATATTAGTGTGGCAATAAATAGTTTGGATTCTTTGAAAATCCCACAAAATGCATTGGCTCCAAGTTGATTTGAAGAATGGGATACAATGATAAAGGACTAGGAAGATATGGGCAAGGTGTGCAAATGCTCATAATATAAGAAATAAGGCCAAGGAATTAAGGCCTTGGGTATGTAGGTCCAATAGGAAGCATTGAGACAAATTTTATGAGAAGAGAACAATACAGAGGATGAAGGTCCTAGTATGGGTTGTTGTAGTTATTGTGGATATTTTGGATATGTTTCAACTAGGTTTTAGAAATTACATCCTTGTGAGAGTTGTGGAGGATATAATCACTCAAAAGGGAGGTGTGGGTACCAAGATATAGTCACCAATAGATTACATGTCGATTGTGGTTAGATAAATGTGATGCAATGGGACAAGGTCAAACAAATACTAAGTGCATTCTATAAGTTGAGGTTTAGTTATTATAGAAAGGCCAAGACAAGACAAAAGAGTTTGTCTTATGGAGATAACCTAGCTAAAATGGCAATAACTTGGAATAAAAATTTATGTTCATGAGTGGGAGCTCATGGAAAATTTTCTCTTACCTAATGAGTATGATGTGGAAGCATCCAAATTGTTATGAGGAGGGTAACTGTCATCCTTGTGTAAAAAAAAACATTAAAAATTTATTGCCTTGGAGATGAGATGACAAACTTGAAAGAAAAGAAAGGGAGAGAAATTTGAACTAATAGGGAAGAGGGAAAGATGGAACATCTGGATGAAGAAGAGACAACAATGTGAGAAAGAGAGAATTCTATAAAATAAAGAGTAAAATTAATTAGATGAAGGAGAAATGATGGACACAAAAAGAGAAGATGAATGGCAAAAATAATGGAAGTAGAATAAACATTGGAGAATGACAAGGAAATGATGAAGAAATAAAAGAGGGAGCAATTGTAGTGGAGATAATGACTAAGGAAAATAGAGTTGTGAGGAATATTCCATATTGTAATTGTACAAGCTACTTTGCAATAAAATGGATTTATGTTATTTTAATCTGTGAGATTCCTTTGATAAATATTTAAAGTTTTTTTATGAAAATGTGTATGTGCCATTCACTTGTGTGTAGGATAGAGGGAAAGAAAATTGAGTGAAGGGAAAATTCAATGACCTTGCCTTTGTGTGTTATGAAACTACTAGGTAAGAATATGAATTGAAATGTGAAAGAATCGTCTTTAATGTTGAATCGTTGTTGTATTGGAGGTAAACCTGCAATATAATATATAATGAAATAATGTTCTTGGATGCCATTTGGAACATCCTCAATGCCCTATTTATATCTACTAAGAGTTGTGAATGGTGAAGGGATATGTCCCTTAATAACATAATATAATATAAAAGGATTAAAAGTTATGTTAGGAGGGTCCTAACATGCCACCCTCCTTTGAAAAAGCTTTGTCCTCAAAGCTGGAATTGTAAAAATTGTTGCTGAATTTGGAGGAGTGTCTCCCACATCGCATCCTCGGGTGGTAGACCTCTCCATTGAATCAACATCTCAATGACCGTGCGGTTGTAGAGGCGGCGCATACGTCGGTCTAGCATAGCTTCTGGTTCAATCATGAGAGCTCCATTATTGAAAAATTTTAGAAGTTGAGTTTGCGTAATGATGTTAGTGCCTATTATGGTCTTGAGGCAAGAAACATGAAATACCGGATGGATTTTGGAAGAATCTGGTAACTCCAACTTATATGCAACAGGTCCAATACACTGTAAAATTTTATAAGGGCCATAAAATTTTGGTGCTAATTTTTGTGACCCTTTTATTTTTAAATATGTTTGACGATATGGTTGAAGGTGGAGGAATACCATATATTCTTCTTAAAAAACCCATTCAGTGTGATGTTGGTCCGTTTGTTGCTTCATGCGGTGTTGAGTGACTTGTAGATTATCCTTTAGAGTGCGAATGATATTATCTCAAGTGACCCATTCTATCTTTACTACTGACACTTTTGTATTTCTTGGAAGATAAGAGGTTAGATATGGAGGTGTTTGGCCATATAATGCTTTGAAAGGGATCATTTTTATGGTGGTGTGATATATGCTATTATACCACCATTCAGCTAGTGGAAGCCATTTAACCCAGTGAAGGAGTTTTGTGGAAAAAAGGATCAGAGATAAGTTTCTAAGCATTTATTGACAATTTCAGTTTGACCATCCATTTGGGGGTGGTAAGAAGAGATCATCCGAAGTTGTGTACCTTGGAGTTTAAATAATTCCTTTTAAAAGTTACTAGTGAAAGTGGGATCACGATCACTAACCATAGTGGAAGGCATGCCATGTAATTTGAAAATATTATCAAGGAATATTTGAGCAATAGTACTAGTAGTATAGGGGTGAGTTACTGGAAAAATATGGACGTATTTAGATAAACGATCAACCACCACTAGGATCATCATTTTTCCTGCAGATTTTGGAAGGCCTTCAATGAAATCCATGGGAATATCCTCCCATGTCTTGGTTGGTATGGGTAGAGGTTGAAGAAGGCTCGGTGTTGCCACGGTTTCCCCTTTATTTCTTTGGCATGTTTCACATTCATTAACGAACTTCATGATATAATTCTTCATCCCTTGCCAATAAAATGATTTAGTCACTCTTTTTTAGGTTTTTAGGAATCATGAGTGGCCTGCGGTCGGTGTGGCGTGTAACTCATGTAGAAGTTGTGGACGATAAATCGATGTAGGTGAGAGGACCAACCGTTATTTGTAATGGAGCATATTACCTTGCCAAGAGTAGTTGGGTTTGCTCATGGGATTTTGTTGTAGTTGTTGAATTATGGTGTGTATAGTAGGGTCCGTATATCATTCATCCTTGACTTGTTCGATCCATGTAAGGATGGGGTAGGAAAAAGCATGTAATTGTGAAGTTTCTTTGAACTTTTTTGAAAAGTGCATCTGCGGCCATGTTATCTTTCCCTTTTTTGTATATGATTTCATAATCATAGCCTAATAATTTTGTTACCCACTTTTGTTATTCTGGGGTAGTTATCTGTTGTTCAAGAAGGTATTTTAGGCTTTGTTGGTCGGTGTGGATAATGAAATGTTTTCCAATAATGTATGGTGTCCAATGTTGGATAGCATAGACCATAGCTAACATTTATTTTTCATAAGTAGAACGTTATAAATTATTTTTTGAAAATGTATACTAGTAAAAGCTAAGGATTTCTCATTTTTCATGAGCACCACTCCCATTCCCAATTCAGAAGCATCACTTTCAATAATGAATGGTTGGAAAAAATCTGGCATAGCTATGATACGGGTGGTACACATGGTATTTTTCAAAGTCATGAAAGCTTCATTAGCTTTTGGAGACCATATGAAGGTATTATTTTTAAGTAGGGATGTTAAGGGTGCTGCTATTTTCCCATAATCCTTAACAATTTTTTGATAATAGCCTATTAATCCTAAGAACCCATGCAACCCTTTTAGAGTTTTTGGAATTGGCCAATTTTCCACATATTCAATTTTTTGTGGGTCTACTTTAACTCCTTCCTTGGAGATCATATGTCCAAGTTATTTAATTTCCTAGCTTCCCAAAGGAACACTTTGATCTCTTTGCGTAGAATTGATTTTTGTCCAATATTTTGAGTGCTTGTGTTATATGTGTTAAGTGTTCTTCCCATGTTTTGTTGTAAATCAAAATATCGTCAAAGAAAACTAAAATGAATTTTCGAAGGAATGGAGAAAATACCTTGTTCATAAGACTTTGAAATGTGGATGGAGTATTGGTGAGGCCAAAGGGCATCACCAAGAATTCATAATGTCCCTCATGGGTGCGAAAAGTAGTTTTGGGTATATCACTTTCTTTAACTCGAATTTGGTGGTAACCAGATTGTAAATTGAGTTTAGAAAAATACGCTGCTCCATTTAGTTCATCGAGTAGTTCATCAATGACTGGAATAGGAAATTTGTCTTTAATCGTTATTTTGTTGAGGGTACCAAAATCCACACATAATTGCCATGATCCATCCTTGTTTCTTACTAATATGACTGGTAAAGAGTAGGGGATTCTACTAGATCGAATAACTCCTAGCCTTAGTAGGTCTTGTACTAATTTTTCTATTTTCGTATTTTGTAATTATGGATATCGATAAGGTCTGATATTAGGAGGTTGGTGTCTGGGAAGTAATTGAATAACATGATCATTGCTTCATTATGGAAGTAATCCCTTTGGTTCTTTGAATATTCTATCATGTTTCTTCTGGAGTTCTATTACTTCGAGTGCCTCTGGTTGCTCTTCGGTTGTGTTTTGCAAGGAAAATATTTGGGCAACCATGCCTCTTCCTCCTTTTCGAAGAATATTTTCCATTATATGGGAACTTATGATTTGTGTGGGACCTGTTTTTAAACCTTGAATTGTGTAAGTTTGGTTGTTTTATATAAATTGCATCCATAATTCTTCGAAGTCACATTGAATTTTGTTGAGTGTTCATAGCCATTGTACTCCCAAAACAATGTCACATCCTCCTAATGGTAGTACGTACATATCTACTTTCATGTTATATTATCCCATCGTGAGTTTGATATTCTTGCATTTGCCTTTACATGCAATTTTTCTACCATTGCCAATCATGACCTCAAAGTTATTGTAGGGATATATAAAGCAGTTAGCTTGTTTGGCCAAACTAGGGTCTATAAAATTGTGAGTGCTACCAGAGTCTAAAAGCATAATGGAGTTTTGTTTCTTAAAATACCCTTTTACTTTCATTGTTTGGGGGGTAGAAAATCCTGCGAGTGCATTAAAGGAAATTTTTGTGGTACCTTCATTAATTTCTTCTTGATGATCTATTACTACCTCCACTTCAATATTATCGTCTTCTTCTCTTGGAGTGTCATCTATAATGGTATCCATAATATATAATTTTGGCATGATGCATTTGTGATTTGGAGTAAATTTTTCATCACAGTGATAACAAAGACCCTTTTCTCGTCTTTCCTTTATTTCCTTGGGGCTAATTCATTTAATTGGCACAACTTTATTAATTTTTGGGCCGGTGTAAGTCTTTTGTGGTTTCCCTGTTGGGAATTATCCCATTCGGTGTTGGCTATTGATCTTTTCTTCTATCATTTGTGCTAGTGCCATGACATGCATAAAATCGATGGGATTAAGTATTTGCACTTCCAATCAAATTTCTTCTTTTAGGCCACTAATGAAACAACTTTGAAAAAATGTTGAATCGAGCCCTGACGTGAGGTTTGCCAATTTCTCAAATTGAGTTTGGTATTCTCGCACAGTAGATGTTTGGCGAAGTTTGGTAAGAGCCCCTGTGAAATCTTCAAATTTACTTGGACCAAACCGAATCATTAAGTTTTTTGTAAAGTCGGTCCATGTGGGTATACCATTTGTTTTTCATACCATTAGTACCATTGAGTAGCGATTTTTTCTAGGTGAAAAGATGTGATGTGTACCTTCTAGTTTTCTAGAATCTGATATAGGGAGAAATATTGGTCTGCCCTATATATCCAGTTTGTGAGGTCACCTCCATCAAACTTCGAAAAGTCTAATTTTGTGGTTCGGGGTAGAATTGATGTATGAGGTTCCCCTAGCAAGGGTTGTAATGGTATTGTATTTTTTTGGCCATTTTGCATCAATGCTAAGTTTTGGTGCATTAAGCTTACGGAGTGATCCATTTTGGTGGACATATCTGTCTTGGTGTCTTCCATCTTCAAGGTTAATTCGGCCATTTTTGTCGCGATCCTATCTTCCAAAGTATCTTTCCATAGTGTCATCCCTTGCAACTGCTCTTTAATATCCTTTATATCCTTCACCATATCCTGGGATCTTCTTCCGTCTGTCATGGTGGAGTTGGGATCAATTTTGTTTTTGGTTGGTAACTTCCTTTTTGACAATAATTTATGCAAAAAAATTGCTTTGAAAAAAAATTGGTTGGCAACTTTTGTCAAGTTTTTGAAAATTATGTTTTATCACTTTTTTGAAAAATTGGTGGATGTTCGCCCATTACTAGACGAGGGATCGCGGGATACGAGGTGACAGAGGCGAGCGAAGGAACTGGGGGGTGGAACATCGTAAGGCGGGGTAAGGTGGTAGAGGGATGAGTGATGGACAACGTAAGGGGGGCAGGATTAGGACACAACAAGGACAACAAAAGCCGATAGCGAGGCGTAGAGAGATAATGGCAGTGAGCTGGGCATGAGGGTGGCACTCTAATTGAGGCAGAATGGGGCTCAGGCAGTGAAGAGGTGGAGGGAGAATAGACAGAGCAGAGCTCGGGCGAAGGAGAAATGCCAAGTGCCCACATTGGACCACATACCTACCACTGGCACGGGCTACGCGCGAGGCGTTATGCCTAGTGCGCTAGGCATATCACTACTGGTGCTTTTTCCTTTTTAACGCCCCCTAAAGGTGTTACTTGCAACAATATGGGATAAACAAATAAATTTATTTCCACCACTTTTTGTCTTCCGACATCGAAAGTTTTTATGCTAGTGGTCGAAAACTTATACACCTTAGAAACTTTATCAAAGAAATTTAATTTTTCTATCCCCTGTGAACCGAGTCACCATAAACTGTAGAGTCCTCGCCTGTGAATGAAAAACGGTCGCGTTTTGGCTGTTTGATCGGGTTGTTTACCTCCGGTCTCAAGCGAGTATCAATGGAATGAGGTTCGAATGTTATATGCTCCTCACTACGCTTTTTTCGTTGAGTGTATAGGAGTTCCTCGTCGGTACGCCGAGACACTATGCAGGGTCACCGAAAATTTGGAATTTTCTATCTTGATTTGTTGCAAGTAATAGCAGAGGGTAGATTGGTGGCTTCAAACTTAAATTCCTTTGATTTTTATTGCTGATGGTATGGAATTTTTCTATGATTTCTTTGGTTTTTGGTTGCTTCTCTCCATTGTGTTTTGTTGTGCGCGTTATGTCAACAACCCAAATGACTATTGTTTTGCTGCAAGGACGTTCCCACCGGTGATGCAGGATCACTGAATACAATTGCTGAGATGTCTGGTTTAACTAGCTCTAATACCAGATGTTATGAAACTACTAGGTAAGAATATGAATTGAAATGTGAAATAATCACCTTTAATATTGAATCGTTGCTTTATTGGAGGTAAACCTCCAATATATTATATAATGAATTAATGTTCTTGGATGCCTTTGGAACATCATCAATGCCATATATATATACACTAAGAGTTGTGAATGGTGAAGGGAGATGTCCCTTAATAACATAATATAATATAAAAGGATTAAAAGTTATGCTAGGAGGGTCCTAACATTATGTATATGAAAATTGGAGGTACATAGGAGTGCCTTTGAAATCCCGACGAGTGGATGAGTAGTCATAAGAGTATTGCTTTCATGTATGTAAAAGATGTAGGCATAGAGGAGTGCCTTAAAAACCTACCAATTGGCATAAAAAATAATACAAACCAAAGTAAACACACCATTGTTTGATAGTTCAATTTGGAATATTATTTCTTGCGTCATTTGACAACAGATAAATTGTATGATGGAATGATGGTAAGAGTGGTCATATAGACAAAATGTTAATTGCCATACCAAGACAATGAATTTGATCATACAAGTAGCGAAGGATGTTGTTCAAAGATGATTATTGTACAATAAGGAATGATGGTAGGAGTGGTTATATAGGTAAAATGTTAATTGCCATACAAGACAATGAGTTTGATCATATAATAAACAAAGGAGGCTATACAAAGATCATGATTGTACGATAAGAAGACATCATTGTACAAGCAAAGGTTATATAAAGATGATGATTGTACAATAGGAAAACATAGTCATACGGTGAGTAGAGATCGTAAAAGAATTCTACTTATACATTTAAATGCCATCAAACAAGGATGTAACCATCAATGAGTCTCGACAATAGTTGATATTAATCAACTTTACAAAAGTTCTGCTCTTACAATTTGAAAAGTCAGATCCAAGGTGTAGTCCAAGGTTTAAATCTCGGGCTTCGTTGGATTGAACGCTTGTCACTTTTCTGGTGCTTGTAGCTACGAAAAACGTTTAAAATGATTGTGGCATGGTAGTTATAGAGGTAAATTGCGCGAAGATCTGTGTGGTAGCTTCTGGGATGGACAACCCAGAATACTGTGACGACCATAAAAACCGAACAACCTACCCAAATTCGTAATAGCTACCGATTCCACCATGTAAATTTTAAAAAAATTAAAAATTCATTGAATGATATTGTTGTACAAACCCTATAATTTTTAGGATGAGAAGGGCATTGTTGTACAAACCCTATAATTGTAGAGTTGGACCATAAGGAACTTGCTACTGTAGGACCTCTATATTACCGTTGGGTGATTTTTATTTTCATGTAAGTTAAAGTTGAAGTGTCCGTACAAAACCAAAAGTTAAAGTTGATGTGTCCGTACAATAGCCAAACTATACATTAAACGGTGACAAAGCTAGTACCGTGAATTGTGGGAAGAGCATACAATTGGGCAGTGGAAAAGACCGACGTACCAAATTTTGTTGTACGATAAAAAATAGTTAGATCGTACACAGTCATACATTTGGTTTGTACGAAGAACGAAGAAACGACCTTACAAGGAGCTTGATCGTACTATTATACGATAGGAATGACCAACGGTCGAAAAAGTTGTAGACTGGATGCCTCCATTATAATCCCATTTTAAAAAACTTAAAAGACGTTAATTTTTTTTTTAAATAGATATATTTAAAAATTTCGGGAAAAAGTGAAGAGTTTTAAAAATTTCGGGAAAAAGTGAAGAGTGCAAATACCAAGTTCTATTGTATGGACTGTTCTTTTGGCTCTGTGAGTCTTCAACACAAACGGTATTCGATGCTTTTTCCCTGCTAAACAAACCGAGTATCTAGTATGACATATGTTTGAGATGATGAACCATACTACACAGGATCACATTTATCTAGGCCGTTCCCTGGAAGCAAGGATGATAAAAATGGATGTTATTATCTCTTAACACCCAGATTTGTATTAAAGCTACTATAAATTAATCATGGGTGTTGAGTTTGGAGTCCAGAACTATTATGGAAACTTTTATAGATTGTGGTTTTTCATAAAATACTTTAATCTAACATTGTGTTTATTTTAATACAATTTTGAATTTTAATTATTTAATTAAATATTATTAATCAAAATTATTTGAATTATTTAATTAAACATTTAAATTTAATGTTTAATTTTTTTAAAAGAGTTTTATTTCTGCATTTTTATAAAATAACTTAGTTTTACACTAAATTGTATTTTTAGGTCGTGTTTATTTGAAAGATTTTTTTAATTGATTAAAAAAGTTGAAGGAAGCTCGAAAAATGTCCAAGAAAAAATAAGAGAAGATAGTTCTATATTAATAAAATAAAAAAATTTCAAATAAACCTCAAATAATATCTATCTCATTATCCTCTTATTTTGAATTTCTTTAATTATAATTTTGTTTATTATCAATAATATAAATTTTAATTTTAATAAAATAAAAATAATAATAATTTAAACCGTCGGTTTAATAACTACCTTGAAATCTGCCTTTCAAAACCGCCTCGTAAATGGGTTTTACTGCATGTTTAACCAATTATGTACCGGGGAGTTCTCCGAATCCTCCTGTTGTGTCTGGTGTTTGTCTTCTTTCAGATAAAGGAGGAGTTGCCAATGGATTCCCCGAAGAGAAAACGGGGGACACCAGGGTAAACGGAGAGAAGGGAGTTGTTGGAGATAAGGTCGTCGACGCTGGGAATGAAGGCCTTGAGGCCGTTGGATTGACCATGGCCTTGGAGATCGACGCCCATCTAGGCGAACTATATGGTGGTGTTCTGGAAGGTGTCGTTGATATAGTTTTCGTAGCCGTGAAGCATCCATATCAAGGCAGATGACAAGGTATGCAGCGGCAGCCACATGCGCTTGAAGAGGAAGATGCCTCGCGGGGATTCGAACCTGGGCTGGGAGCCCCTTATGCCCTTTAGCATTCATCCTGTGTGGTGCCTTCGCATAGCGTTGGAGACAGCCATTGCCAGCAACTTGGGATGGACCGTGTAACAACCTCTTGCTAGTGTTCCAACTATGAACTCAACCTAACAACCCCAATTCCCATCGCTTTGTCGTTTTGTTTATTTGTTTTGGGGCTTGTCAAGCATTTTATCAGTCTCCATCGTCCTCCTCTTTCTACTCCCGTTAGCGGACAGAAGGCATTTTTTCAAAAAATTATATCACTGTAATTGAAGATTCTATTATTATTACCGAGGAATTAATTTTTAAGTGAGAGGGACATTCATTAAAATGTCTATTTTATAGTGCAGAGACATTGATTAGATGAGTTTGAAAGATTATATTATATTTATTATAGTAGCAATTACATTTTTATTATTAAAATAAATAATATTTAAATTGTATTATATCTTTTATGGATAAATTTTGAAGTAAAAAATGCTAAAGGTTATAAATTTTTAACAAAGTTGAACATGTTTATATTAATATTAAGTCAAAAATTATTTATAATTAGAAAGTATGTATTTTTGGTAATATTGGTTTTGTGATGAGTCGAAAGTGTCGTGTAAATATTTTGTTAAACGAGTGTTATACTTAGGTTGCATGATCATTGGTGCTTGATGTTGGAATATGTGGTGGTTAAGTTTTTTAAGTTTATAATTAAATTTTGCATTATATATATATATATATATATATATATATATATATATATTGAATTTACATGGTGGAATTGGTAGCCATCACGAATCCGAGTAGGTTGTCCAACTTTTTATGGCCGTCACAGTATTCTGCGTTGTTCGCCTCGGAAGCCGCCACACAGATCTTTGCGCAATCCGCATTTATAACCACCATGCCACAATCATTTAAAACCTTTTACGTTGCTAAAAGCACCAAGAAAGGGACAAGCGTTCAGTCCGACAAGGCCCAAGATTTGAACCTTGGACCTTCGCCCCCTTATGGAGTTTGGATGAACCAATTCGTCTACACCTCAAACTTGCATTATATTGTTCATATTAGCCTTTTTAGCCCTTTGGGTTATTGTAAATATTAAAAAACATATTTTTGTAATATTTTATTTTTGTATTCATGAAGGTTGGTCGTACAACCTTGACCTAAAGGTCATTAGCTTTTAGGAATAAATCACTCATGATCATCATACTAGCCATTTTATGAGTGATTGGAATGTAATTCTATTCTTTAATAATGATATTATTTGGTATCCACAAACACAACCATATAAATAAAGTTATTTGCTTTGCATGTATTTCTTTTCAATAATACTATATGCTGATTCCATATGTTTTTGAAAATTATTGTGAAATATAATATGTTATTGGAGTAAAAGTCAATCTCCATTACTCAATTTTTTAATATTATCAATTTTACTTTTACTACTTTTTTAATGAAAACTATGCTTGGAGTAGTTAATAATGTTTCTTTTGAAACCTAACTATAGCACCCTAAAATTGGTGCAGTTAAACCATCAGTAAAAAAGTAGAAATTTGAATTTTAATCCCGAAACCACCCGTTAACTGCTCACCTCGTTTTTCATGCCATTTTTAGAGGTTGTTGTGATCGTTGGACGATATTGTCGTCGATCTGATGATATCGTCCCAAATCATATGAATTCTTCTAGAACAGAATGTCCAAATGATTTCGTCCCAAAACCAAATTTTCTCAATTAGCTTATGTTCCAATGACCTCTCCAACTCGGGCAGAAGCGTGTCTGCACGGTTGGAGATTCCCACGTTGGGGATCTCCCAGATTGGGATGATCCCCAACCTCCTAACCTCCCCATAATCCTATATAAACTGAGATTTTCCTAGTTTATCCCCTTGGATGGCTGATCATTTCCCTACAATTTTAGTTTTGCTATTAGAACATCCTATCTCCCATCATTTGCACTTGTGTTTTCAAGTTTTGTTGTAGGATTTCATTTGTGTTTCAGCTGGAGGTAGCTCGGATCGTCGTAGGTGATTCAACCACAATTTTAGACGATCCTGTCAAGATCGACGACGATCTCGTACAATTACAGACGATCTTGTCTGTAATTCAGCTTGGGGAAAATCAAAGCCTTGAGTTTGCATTATCTATCTTATTTCCTTATTTATTGGTGCATTAGATTAATTTACTTTTGTTTTACATCTTGGAGTTCACCTCATTTAACATAATTACATGATAAAATTCAAAATAAGTTACCAAAATGGCGCATCTCATTTAATTTGATATCTGGATTTATCATTCAAGCATCTATACTCTTATTTCTATCATTTTGCATCATTCTTGCAATTGTATTTTTTGTTTTTGGTGTTTGTTTTCTTGATTGCAGGTTTCTGATGAATTCTCCTGATGAATTTGTCAGGTCGTTGATGATCTTGGGTGATCTTAGATGATATCCTATGATTTGGGATGATTATGTACAATTACAAATGATCCTATCATATTCGAGATGATTTGGACTCCTACAAGCTTCAGAATATTCATCAGACATCTGGAATCAGGTGTACTCTTCTCCATTTAATATATTATCTGTATTCAATCGCATTAGGATTAATTTATGTCTGTTGTCTTCATATAAATCAAAATTTTTATATAGAATAGCTTAGCTTCATTTTGGCCAACCTAGGAATCCGAATGATTGAACATAAAATGTACAAATCAAACCCATTCTCAACCTAGGCATGGAAACTGCCACTCAAAGTTTCCTGGTGAACCCCACCATCCATCAAAAATTCACCTTTATACCCCTCCCCTAAGAGGCGCGACCTTCAAAGGGCCTCTCCGTCTGAGGTATTTTCCCATCCTTTTCTCATCCCCCTTTCGGGCACGGATCCTTTAGCCTGAAGGTAAGGGCATGAAAAATTTGGTCGATACATTTTGGTGAACCCGACGTGAAACTAAAACACCTTTTCAAAACAATAAAAAAAAACAATTTATTAAGAACATCTAGAATCATTAGAAAACTATTAAATTTGCATATCATACTTAGATGGTAGATTATAATAGAAGACACGATGTCTCCATAAATGTTGAAAATCAATTAACGGCCATAGATATTACTTCTGTGCTTAGAGTACCTCAAAAATATAGAGCCCAACCTTTGTGGAATGAACTTGATAGGATATTGGGTATTATTGAATCTAGATCTGCAGAACTTAGGCAAATTAAGAGGTTTTTCCTAGATAGAATCCTGGATCCTGATCAGGTGACGTTCTACCATGAACTTCAGAGAGCTTGCCATAGGTGGTTAGTCGATAAAAGAGCACTTGTGTCTTCTAAATTATACACCTTTGAGGAATACCTTGAGAATGAAGTTGTAGTACATAAATTGCTATCTCGTGTAGAGGATCAATAAGTCATTATTACGGATAGAAAGAGATGAAATAGAGTTCCTAGAGATGTATTGTATCAAGAGTATTGCCATAAAATTTATTTTTACATGTCAGAGTCTAAAATAGATCATATTACCATAGCACACTTTGTCAAGTTCTTGAAAAACAACTTCCAATTTGAAGAGGAACATTTCATGACTCCTAATGAACTTGACCCTATCAATGATATCCATAAACTATTCATAGAAAACTAAGTGATTCTTTCTACTATTGTTTCTTGCAACTAGCATGCTATTTGTTATTTTTATTCTCGCAAAATAATAATATAATAAAATCACACAAAAAAAAAAAAACAAACAACAAACATTTCCTTTTAAAGTATTATAGTAGGTATATAGTTAAAATATATACCTCTCAACCCCTATCACATACATATATATATATATATATATATATATATATATATATATATATATATATATATATATATATATATATATATATATATATATATATATATATATATTCTAAAACCTAAGTTTAGCACAATGCCTAGACTTAGGAATGGAAAACAAACCAAAGAAGATGAAGATTGGATAGGAAGACCATTAACTGACCAAAATGTCCCTCCTGAGGACCAAGTTCAGGAAGAAGAAACCCTAGACCAGTAAGAAGAAGAGCTTGTTGTAGGAAATGAACAAGAAAAAACTGTTAGGGAGGAAGGATCCTCATCCCCTAAAATGTCTCCAGGAGGAGCTATCACTTTTGAGAACATGGAACAATTTTGGAAGTTCATTAACACTAATATTGGTGTTTTTAATAGAGCAACCCATATGGACAAATATAGAATTAGTGACACTCAAGAAACTCTAGAAGAAATATTTCAAACACACACTAATCCCTTGTCCTTTATTGAATAAGAGAGTGATCGAGCTGGACCATCCAATTTGGATATGGTAGCTGCGATCCAGAACATGCAACAATAGCAGGTTACCCAACAATATAAAGTGCCTGTTAACAAGCCTAGCATCATTCTTGCACAAAAGAAACCATCATTTACTGCTCTATTTCACCAAGCTCTTGATCAACATACCTCAAATCAATAAAAACCCAAAACAAAACTGAACACCAATTACCAACAATCTAGGGTACAACATAATACTATTACAAATCCCCTTCATAATACTCTTCCTACCAACACTTTGCATGATAACAATATAACATCTAATCCTTATGTCACACCATCATACACTCATAGATCCCATACCTATGTGCCACCGAACCAATATGGTGGACAAACTAGCAATATTGAAGCCGTGGTGAAACAGTTAGTTTCCCGCATGGACCAGATAGATCCCTACCATCCCTCATACAATTATCAAGAGATGTGTAGTCAGCCTTTAGATCCTATTGTCGTAGCACAATCATATCCTAAACATTTTCCTATGCTTGTTCTTCGCATATATAAAGGAACTGAAGATCCCATAGAGCATCTTCGTATGTTTAAGATATCATGTCATGATATATCACATGATGACTTGTTATTACTAAAAATGTTCCCAAAAATCTTGGGAGGAATGGCATAAGAGTGGTATTATCAATTACCCACTAATTCTTTGAGGAGTTTCAAAAAAACTGCCAAGTCTTTTGTTCATCAATTTAGTGCCTATATCGAAAGACATATGACCATTAAAGATTTGTATAACTTAAAACAAGGCAAAGATGAATGCTTTGTTGATTTCATAGCTAGGTGGAGATAGTTGATAGGAAAATTGCACTTTGTGTTACCTTATAGGGAGATGTTGGAAATCTTTATTAATAATTTGCAAGAGCAAATATCATATGAATTATCAACTGCTACCTTGACCACCTTCGATCAGGCTATAGACTTAGCCCAAAGAGTGGAAAATGCTCTCGTTAGGAGAGGCCAGCTTAAAAAGAGAGACAATGAGAAAACATCCAAAAATAAATATAAGAATAAACAAGTTGTGGGTGACGGAGTCACCGATAGCAAAAATACTGCTAATGTTAATGTTTTGAAGACAACAGAGAAGTTTGTACTGAAACCTCTTGATAGACCTCCTCAAGAATTTACTAGGTTAAATCAATCTTTATCAACTATTCTATCGCAATTATTAGAACGAGGATTGACTCAATTACCAAATATCCGGGAACCTGATCCAACTATACCCGGATACAAAGCATATTTACACTGTGACTTCCATAGAGGACCTAGACACACTACCAACTCTTGTAAAAGATTAAAACATAAAATACAAGACTTGATTGATAACAATGAGATGGATGTGCAAGCCTTTCAACCTAAACAAAATCCTCTTAATAATGTTCAAAAGAACACCCCACAAAACTAGAATCAGAATGCCAATCAGTCATTGGACATCTTTCAACATCCCTTACCAAAATATGGTAAGGAGGTGGCTAATCAAGTTGAACATCATAATGCCCCTCCTCCTGCCCGATATGTAGGAACTATTAGTAGGCATTTACCTATTCATGATTTGGAAATATTTGACATAACTTTATCCGTGGTTACAACCAGGTCTTTATATAATATTCAGATAACTAATCTTAGTGATACAGAATATGATACTGAGAGTGATATGGAAATCACATCAAATCAATCGAATAGTTCTAAATATGAATCAGATCCTATTCACCCTATCACAAGTTATATGGTTCCATAAGAACCATTTCCAATAAGAGTCACTACTAGACCATCGTCTCACCGATTAATTTCTAATGATCTAGCTATAAATGCTTGACCAAGACCCATTCATCATCCACAAAATAATATTGTGGGTACCATCGAAGCTGTTACTAGACAACAAGCTCAAAATTCTCAACAAGATCAAATTCAGAATGCTGGATCAGCTCCATTTGTTTTGAAGGTTCCTAATAAATGGAATCATGCACCTAATGTTCAACCTAAACCTCCTTATAATATTAATGAACAATTATCAAATATTACAACTAGAATTTCTCTTCTAGACATTTTAAGATCTTCTCCTACACATAGAGATGAATTAATGCTCACATTGAGCCAGATGATGGTACCACAAGACATTCAACTTGAATCCATGGCCAATACTATAATAACTCGTGAAGTTGATTGTATTGACTTTCAAGATAGAGACATACCGCAACATAGTTTACTTAAATATAACCCCTTGTATATTATTGCTTTAATTGGATGTAGTAGTAAAACGAGTTTTAATTGATAATGGTTCATCTTTAAATATCTGTACTTTTGAATTCTACCAAATATTTTGGTTTAGAAGTGATGAAATGAAAAGAACTGATATGATCATAAAATATTTCAATGATGAAACACAAGAAACGTGTGGAGTTATTACCATTCCATTGCAGGTTGGTCCAAGAACCTTGGATACGATCGTGTTTATTGTACATTGCCCTGCATCATACAATATACTCTTGGATCATCCTTGGATCAACGTGATGCGAGTTGTTCCCTCAACTTTACATCAATGTGTTAAGTTCAAATTTAAGAATCAGTTGTTTACAATTCATGGTGATCCAAGACCCTTTGATATGTGTGCTTTGGCAGAACCTATTGGAATTCAATTTTGCCCCGCTCTGTCATCCACACATCCTAATTCTCATTATCCATATAAACGTGTGAAACTCACACCCACAACGTCATCTGCTTATTATCCATCAGTTGCACCTCCACATATAGCTCAACCATATTTTGAACAAACTGCATTAGGACCTAAGAAAGATCCTAATCCCACAACCAATGTCTCTTTTTCTACTCCTATAACTTCCATACCTGTAATAGACCCATCTATCGACACCTCTACACCGTCTACATCCACCAAATTCATATTTTCCCCATCGAAAGACGTAGGGAATGTTCCTTCTACATCTTATGCTCTTACTGATGAGCTCTTACCTCATCTATCTAAAATTCTTATATTAGAAAAAATGAATGCTTCTATGCAAGATTCCCTTATTTTAAATAATTTGCCACCATCTCCTCATACCTTGGGCCTCCCATAACCTATGGGAAGTATTTACCAAGTCGGGAGTTGTGCCTTTATTTATAAGGGATATGATTGGGGTAGAATACCTAGAAACATCGAACTCATTATGATGGATATGCTCGATGTTATTTTACTAATGAGTATATTAAAGCCAAACCTATAATGCTTAAATTGGGATATAAAGGGAAAGGTTTGGGACCTTTCCAAAATGGTATGAAAGAACCTTTTGAGGTAGAAGCGTGGCTCACTCGATGTGGTGTGGGCCTATTTTCTAGTAAGGGTCAATCATTCCCATTTGAGGATGATGACCATCTTATATCTTACCAAGATTATTTAGATGAACGTGATGCTTTGCGTTTAAAGAATAAGACATTCACATGTAATATGCTATCTATAGCTTAACCTGATATGATCGTTGAATCCGACAATGATTTGGAGGGAGATATCTTTCACGATGTCTCCATTGAGGAATTATTACATAATGGTATAGCCCAGCTTGAGGCCATGACTCATTAAGAAGAATTATCCAAGCGAACCTTGGAAGAATTATAAGAATTGGATGTTTCACCTGCCCCAAATAATTTTGAGAGAGATTTACACATGGAAGTAGAAAATATCATAAAAATTAACATTGGAACCGAGGATAACCCTCACATAATCAACATTGGATCAGAATTGATTCAAGAAAATTAGGATAAATACATCACATTTCTTAAATAATATGAATATGTCTTTGCTTGGACATATGAAGAGATGTCAGTTTTAGACCTTTCTGTAGTTATGCATCACCTAGTAGTGCATCGGATGCTAAAATTGTTAAGTAGAAGCTTAGAAAAATGCATCCTAAAGTGGCCTTACTATTCAAAGGGGAGTTATAAAAAATCCTGAATGTTATTTTTATACAAGCCATTGATTATGCTGAATAAATCTTGAATGTAGTTCTAGTAACTAAGAAAGAAGCTACTATGATTAGGGTTTGTATAGACTTTAGAGATATTAATGATGCATGCCCTAAAGATAATTTTCCCCTTCTCAATATGGACCAGATCATTGATTTTACTACTGGGAGTGGAATGATATCCTTAATGGATGGATTTTATGGCTATAATCAGATCAGGATAGCTCCTGAATATCAGGCTAAAATAGCATTTATTTCCCCTTGGGGTACTTTCTATTGGAAAGTGATGCCATTCAGTTTGAAGATTGCAGGTGCAACCTATCAATGAGCCATGACTTATATCTTTCATGATATGATGCATGATATACTACATTATTATGTATACAACATTATAGCTCCTTCTAATGAAGAAGATGACCATTTAGATGACTTGAGAAAAGTATTTGATCGGTTAAGGGAATATCTTATCCGATTGAATCCAGCCAAATGTATATTTGGAGTTAAGTCAGGTAAATTATTAGGGGTTATAGTTTCTTTACATGGCATCAAAATTGACCCTCTCAAGATTACGGCTATCATTGATATTCCCGCACCTACAAATATATCTAAATTACGAAATCTACAAGGTAAGCTTCAAGCTATCCGTCGCTTCATCAATAAGCTGGTGGATAAAACCGGACCCTTTCTTAAGCTTATTAAGAAGGATGCCTCTTTCCATTTGGACGACGAATGTAAGGAAGCATTTGAATTCCTCAAACAATATCTTCTTAACCCACCTATACTTTCACCATCGAGACTTGATCGCCCATTTATCTTGTATACTTCTGCTTTAGATTTTGCTTTAGGAGCTATGTTAGCTCAACTTGATGATGAGAAGAGAGAGTGTGCTAATTATTACATTAGCAGAACATTAATCAGTTATGAAACCTGCTACACAACATTAGAGAAGTTATGTCTAGCAGTTGTATTTTCTACATAGAAACTATGCCATTATATGTTCAGTCAAAAAACATATGTTATTGCTAAATCCAATCCCTTGTGGTATCTCATGAGTCAACTTTATTTATATGGTTGCACAGCGAAGTAGGTTCTTGCTCTAAGCGAGTTTGAACTCACATTTATAGGACAAAAGTCTGTTAAGGGTCAAATCATAGTAGATCAATTAGTTGCTGCACCCTTAGAGTCCACCCATCCCCTTGTCATTGAGTTTCCTAACGAATGCCTTAACCTAGAGGTAGATCATTTAGAGAAATGGTCCCTATACGTTGATGGAGCCTTATGCATGAGTGGGGCTGGTGCAGATATTATTTTGACATCTCCACAGAAAAATCTCATACCTCTATCCTTTAAATTAACGTTTTCCTGTACTAATAACACTGCTAAATATGAGGCTCTAATCCTTGGATTACGAGCTGCCCTGGCATTGAAAATTAAAAATCTATTAGTTTTTGGTGATTCTAAAATTGTTATAAATCAAATTAACGATATTTATCAGACCAGAGATGATAAATTACGCCCATATAAAGCATATGTATTACAATTAATATCTTTATTTGATCAAGTTACCTTGGAAGCTATTCCTAGAACTAGCAATCGTGCGGCTAATGCTATGGCCGCAGCTACATCTCTTTTATCCTTGGAGTTAGATGATGAATATGCTACCATCATTATTCGTTGACTCCAGGAACCCGCTTCAACTAAATCATGCTTGGAACCTTTGGACGTGTTTCTAATCAATGAAACTACTCCTGGAATTTGGTACACTGATATCCTCAATTTTATTCAAAATGGGACCTTCACTGAAGGTTTTAATAGAAACCAATGATGGTTATTACGTAGACGAGCAAGTCACTTCGTAATAATTGGCAATACGTTATATAGGAGATCTTTTGAAGGTATCCTATTGAGATGTTTGAATCTAGAAGAGTCTAGATCAGCTTTGAGTGAAGCCCACGATAGATCTTGTGGGGGACACTTTAGTGGTAGCGCCATTGCTAAGAAGCTCCTTATGATAGGATATTTTTGGCCTACCATGGAGAATGATGCACATGATTACGTGCACCATTGCGACAAGTGCCAGAAACATGCTGACCTTGTCCATGCACCTGCACAAGAACTGCAGGCTATTTCATCTCCTTGTCCCTTTTCAAAATGGGGCTTAGACATCATCAAAAAAATCAATCCTATGTCATCTGATGGACACAAATTCATCATAACCACCACCGAGTATTTTACGAAGTGGGTCGAAGCTATGCCCTTAGCTTCTTGCATTGGAACACAAGTTTCCAAGTTTATTCTTAATCAAATTATTTTTAGGTTTGAAATTCCTGCAAATCTCATCTCGGATAATGGAACTTGTTTCAAAAACAAAGATGTAAATAAACTATGTCAAAAATATAAAATTCAACATCATTGGTCCACTCCCTATTATCCGCAGGGTAATGGCCAAGCGAAAGCATCTAATAAAACATTAATTAAAATCCTCAAGAGACTAGTCAATAAATCGGCCGTGATTGGCACATTCAATTATATCCTGCTTTGTGGGCTTATCGAACTAGCATTCGTACTCCCACGGGCACTTCACATTTTTTTTTTATGGCGTTGAAGTTGTTTTTCCATTTGAACTAGAAGTTCCTTCTTTGGCTCTGCTACTTCAAGATACTGAAGTAGGAGATGAATATCGTGCTGGCAGATTTCGTTAGATAGAACTCCTAGATGAGAAGTGCATTAATGCTTTGGAGCATCTTCGTGCCTACCAGAACAAGCTCAAACGAGCATATTTCAAGAAAGTTCATAATCGATCCTTTGAGATTGACGTCGTCGTCTTAAAAGAAAATAAAAAAATACTAATGCAACTAAAGACCTTAAAGGTAAATTCGAGCCTAACTAGCTTGGGCCATATATTATCACTACTAAATTTGGATCGGGAGCATACCGATTAGCTACCTTAGATGGTAAAGATCTTAAATAACCTATGAACATTATGCATCTTAAGCGCTATTATGCATAAATCTGGTAATTTTGTCACTGTATATATTATACATATTGTCTCATTTTAGTAATTCATATAAAAATTTCAAAAACAGTAATATTATGTATTCTCTCAATTCATAAATTAAAAATCAAAATATAAAAAAAAATCAAAATCATCAAAATCCTCAAAAACATCTTCTATTTTGCACTTGTCAATTCTTGATGTATGGCAGTAATATTTTGAGTTATTTTGGATAAATTAGCATTTATCTGGAATCCCTCACTTTCACACTCACATGAATAAATATCTTTATCTTATTTGGTATGATTATTAATCTCTCTTATATCGAAGTCCACAGTTGAATTAAATAAAGTTTTGAGCATAGAGAAATGATATTGTTATTTACTTGAACCAAGTACACTTTTTCACATTAAAATGATTTCATTGCAAATTCAAAATGATGCTACACAGTAGAAGTGGTCTCTTGAGCAAAAAGTTTCCCCTGCTATCCTATCATGCACATGGCCTAGAATCTTTGAGAATTGACAAAAGGACAAGCTCACCCTTGCCCAGAATAAAAATCCCTTTCTCTACAGCCAATCTGAGCAAGTATCCCTAGTATTGGAAGAAAAATAAAAAGAAAAAGAAAATCAAGAAAAATCATAAGAAAAAGAGAAATTATTCAGAAGCATTATTTCAGTATCATTTTGTACCATCTCAACAATATTTCAGCATTATCTCAGTGTCAAGCAAAAATACAAAAAAAAAAAAAAAACTTAGAAAAAGAAAAGAAAAGAAAAAGCAAAAAGCAATAAATCCCTCACCTCCCTTTGAAAGAAGGAAGTGTGAAGCTTGAACCCCTGGAATTCTCAATTATTTGAAAACTGTGAGGTAAACCCCATAATATGTGATTTGTGCCCAACTTGCTTGACATTGGGTAACTCCTAGCGTGGTGATATGTCTGTCACATTAGTGACCTTCTTTTGTATAGACCTATGTCCGCTTATGGATCAGCTAACTCTTGGTGACACGACTTACATAGTAGTCTGGTATGGTTACATGCACATAAATCATGGTCAACAAACATTCATTTGGTTAATTCAAATTACTTGTATCAAATTATCTTGCTCAAAATCGATAAATGAACATTACAATTGCACACACATGTGTTTGAGAGATTTTGTATCATTATGATAAATCAAGATCGGCAATGAACTCACGTATGCAAACGGGGTTCCTTATAAATCTAAATTTTGTCTATGAGATAATTTAAAATATTTATTCAAATCTTCTGGAATAATTTGACTTTCTTACTTGAGAATATCTGCTTAGCGTAAAATCAATTAAATACATTTTTTTCAAAAATCCAATTTTTTTTTTCAAAACATGTTCAAAAATCTAGCAATAAAGTCACATTTATATATTTTCGACTTTCGTGATGATGGTATAGTTCCTAAACCTAAATTGAAATTTTATGCCTAGTGCAAGTCCTCATTTTTATATTTTCTGTTTATCTCAAAATAAAAAATCAACTATGCAATAAAACTATTATATCAATTTCTTCTTTGGATTTCGTAATGATGGTATAAGTCTATAACTAAAATTCTATGCCTAGCATAAACCATCGTTCTAATTTTATTTCCCATTTATTTAATCTATAAAAGCATGTGGCTTAAATCATTATGTTACACAATTGTGCTTTAAAAAGAACAAAAACTTTCCTATTTCATTTCATTATGTCAACATTCATTTTTTTTGCGACGATGGTATAATTCCTAGGGAATTGTTCAAATTTCTATCATACTTAGGAATTTTATGCCTAGCAAAAATCATATTTTTCATATTTCATGGAAACCTGAAAACAAATCATCACTATCATCATTTTTTTCATCACAACACAAAGTCTTAAGAAAGTCTCTTAAGCACCCTTTTACTTTTAGCAATATTTCTCTCATACCGGGATTAGCTTGATGACCTAGCGAGCGGCGAATCCATGAAATGGTCATGTAACAGTGACAATGTCCTTTGAAATTATTGTTAGAAGTCACTTTATTTTCATCAAATCACACCACAACAACCAGTTTGTTTACATCAGATTATTTCATTTAATTTTATAGCATGACATAAAATTATAATATTTTCAACAACATGATTACATGAATATTCAATCAGCAATTAAAATATTAAAGCATCATAAAACATATGCACAAGTCATATAAAAAAAAGAACATCATATATATATATATATATCAAGAAGTATATACATCATATCAAAACGGATTGGTATGCCACAATCTATACTCTGGCATACTCAATCATCTCAAAAATAGTCTATGTACAATGTGTATCTAGTCTCGAGAAGACATCGAGCTCTCAACATCATCTCCTCTCCTACCCTGAGGTGGAGGAGGTGGTCCAGAGCCCGTACTGTATCGTGGGTCCTCGACGTCGATCATGATGATGTCCTTGATGACCCCATCTTGATCGGCTCTATAATGGCGGTTGGCAACTGTATTCTCTGGCCCTTTGGAACCAGTTCGTAGTACACTCCCTGATAGAATGCAGTCTGAGCAACTGACCATGCCAGATCCAAAACGCTCACTCCTCTGCTCCGAGCCCTAAGACATGTAGCCTTATCTTGCAGAGTCTGCACCTGAGATCGTAGGAAGGCATTCTCCACCCGAAGAGCTGCCATCTCGTTGCTCTCCCCCACCTCAACACCCTTTCCCCTATCGGGTGATGGTGGCCTATCCCTCTGCTAAGGAGGGAGTATTTCTCTCCTCTCCTCTCTCCTCTCCTCCCTCATCTTTGATTGCTACTGTCTCTTTGAAGCCTATGGTACTCTCTAAAGTCTCTCCTGAGGAGGCCTTTGTGACCCCTCGCTGCATCGATGGCAGCATGGCGCCACCTCTCCATCTATTGCACTACAACGTGCATCATACCCTATGCCATCGTCATTCAAGGAGGGTGGATGCCTGCATACCAGGCATCATATTCGTTTGCTATCCCTACATCATCCCCATCCACTGGTTGAATGGGGTCATCATCAGCATCCTGACTCTAGAACCATTGCATGTCTAGAGCCCCACTTAGTGTGGTACTATCCCGCATAGTCTGGGAGTACTCATAATACCTAAGAGTAGGGATCCCTTGCTATAGACCAAACTACCTCAAAACTCGGTCGTAGTGGTGGAGCTCTACCTCTCCCCACTCTGTCCTCAACCATATGACTTGTATGATGCGAGCCAAATCTTGTTTGTCCTCTCCCCACCCTGGATGATCTTTCCATGGCCTCTAGGTAAGTCTCTCTAGTGTGATGTCATCTAGAAACCTCCAAGATATCGATAGATCTATCTATCATTGTGACCCTCTATAGAGCCACCAATAAAAAACTCGGGGTCTCTTCCGATCAACTCTTATCATTGGAATCCCTACTAGCCTCCACACTGCAATGTGTTCCTAGAACCACACCTGTAGAAGTGATGTTAGAACCAGACATCGACCCCCCTTGTATACGACCCCATAAAGGATCCTATACAAATGGCATAGTACAAAGCTGCCCCAAGCAAACCTGTATCCGTGGTCTCTCATGTCACAGACCACATCTGAAAGTAGCCATGATAATCTATATCCACTTTGAAGGCATAGAAGAAGGCCACCCACCACCCCTACCAAAACTTGGGTCAACTGAGATGCCCTAGGCATCCACCTCAAAGCCTCGATGTTCACTCTACCCTTCTCCAGGATGAAGCTCGAGTCATTGCACAATCTCATAATAGTGTGGCCCTAATTGGCCGAAGGGGCCATGGATCGACAGTGTATGGGGATCCTCAAGATCCTCCATACATCCTCTAGAGTGGGAGTCATATCCCCTATCGGTAGTTAGAAGCAGGATGAATTCGGATACCATCTCTCTGCTAGGGCTGTCATTAGCCCCATGTCTATAGAAATTCGTGGCATCTCTGCCACATGCTGTAGTCCTACATCTGCCAATATATCTCACTCGACCTGATCGAGCATGTCCAAGTCATCTCTAAGACCTCCGTATTTCCACTCTCGACTCTTTAGCAATCCCCTCTGCAAAATAAGCAATAAAACAATAAAAATTATTAGTACATAATCATTAAATTAAAATCAAATCATCCCATAAAAGTTGATATCACCCATTATTGGACGATATCGTACCAAATTTAGATAAAATCGTCCTTAATAGGATGAAATCATCTTCGTTCTTCAATTTGGGGATCGCCCCTTATTGTACAGGATCACCCCTATTTCTCTGATTTCGTCCCTAGACGAAATCGGCGATATAGGGACAATTTCGTCCTGATTTCGTCGGTGGCCTAAAAATGGCCGCAATGCCCAAAAACACTTAAAATTCAAATAAAAAATCAAGTAAATCAAGTTAAAAACATAGTAAACAAGGTTTATATCCTTACCTGCATCCCGCGTCGGACCTCTATCGATTTGTGCATCATTTCCACCATTTTGCTTGCAGAGCTCTGAAATAGCGAAAGTGAACAGTAAAAATGAATTAGGGTTTTACCCTATTTTTCTTATTTTTATTCAAAATGACATTTTTCAATTTTTTATTTTTTGCGCTTTTACCTCAAATGTTCAATTTGGGTAAAAACTCGAAGGGGGCACCATAGCAAATGGTCGTATGATTCAACCTAGAATCATCGTCTAAAAAATGGAATAAATTTTTGCTTTCTCGTAAAGCATGAAGAACTCATATTTAATGCATTTTCTTTGGAAAATTCGCTAAAGAGGGGGCAAAATGTAGCACCCTAAAATTGGCGTAGTTAAACCATCAGTAAAAAAGTAGAAATTTGAATTTTAACCCTGTAACTGCCCATTAACCGCTCACCTCATTTTTTATGCCATTTTTAGAGGTTGTTGTGACCATTGGACAATATCGTCATCGATCTAACGATATCATCGTTGATCTGATGATATTGTCCCAAATCAAACGAATTTGTCTGGAACAGAACGTCCAGACAATTTCGTCCCAAAACCAAATTTTTGCAATTAGCTTCTATTCCAATGACCTCTCCAACTTGGGCAGAATCGTGTCTGCATGGTTGGAGATTCCCATGTTGGGGATCTCCCAGATTGGGATGATCCCCAACCTCCTAACCTCCCCCTAATCCTATATAAACTAGGATTTTCCCAGTTTATCCCCTTGGCTGGCTGATCATTTCCCTACAATTTTAGTTTTGTTGTTAGAACATCCTATCTCCCATCATTTGCACTTGTGTTTTCAATTTTTGTTGTAGGATTTCATTGTGTTTCAGTCAGAGGTAGCTCGGATAGTCGCAGGTGATTCAACCACAATTTTAGATGATCTTGTATGATTATAGATGATCTTGTTTGTAATTTAGCTTGGGGGCAATCAGAGCCCTGAGTTTGCATTTTCTATCTCATTTCCTTATTTATTGGTGCATTAGATTAATTTACTTATGTTTTGCATCTTGGAGTTCACCTCATTTAGCATAATTGTATGATAAAATTCAAAATAAGTTATCAAAATGGTGCATCTCATTTAATTTGATATCTAGATTTATCATTCAAGCATCTATACTCTTATTTCTATCATTTTGCATCATTCTTGCAATTGTATTTTTTGTTTTTGGTGTCTGTTTTCTTGATTACAGGTTTTTGATGAATTCGCATGACGAATTCATCAGGTCGCTGATGATCTTGGGTGATCTCAAACGATATCCTATGATTTGGAATGATTATGTATAATTACAGAAGATCCTATCATATTCAGGATGCTTTGGACTCCTACAAGCTTCAGAATCTTCATCAGACATCTAGAATCAGGTGTAATCTTCTCCATTTAATATATTCTCTGTATTCAATCGCATTAGGATTCATTTATGTCTGTTGTCTTCGTATAAATCTGAATTTTCATATAGAAAAGCTTAGATTCATTTTGGCCAACCTAGGAATCTGAATGATTGAACATAAAATGAACAAATCAAACCCATTCTCAACCTAGGCATGGAAATTGCCACTCAAAGTTTCCTGGTGAACCCCACCATCTATCAAAAATTCACCTTTATACCCCTCCCTCGAGAGGCGTGACCTTCAAAGGGCCTCTCCGTCTGAGGTATTGTCCCATCCTTTTTTCATCCCCCTTCCGGGCATAGATCCTTTAGCCTGAAGGTAAGGGCGTGAAAAATTTGGTCGATACACTAACAACAAGATTGGAAAAAGGACTCTCCATAAAAATCTTAGGTGGACTATATTCAATAGATTTTCTCTACGAGAAACATTCACTATCGGGTTCTTTTGCTCCTCTCATTCGCACTCAATTCTTTTGTTTCCTTTTATTTTTTTCTAGATGAATGCCCTAGTTTTCAAATTTAGTTTTCTAAGGTTTTTTAAAAAATGCACTTATCTTTTATGCATTTTTTTCAAAAAAGTTCATTTTTTTCTCTTTGAACTATGTCTATTAGTATCACAAATGAGAGAACCTATTCCTTGACCTTAACTATCATGAAAGAAAAAAATAAGAGGCTATAAAGTTTTAGATAAACTATCAATGCCCAAGAAGCCGTGAGCAAGATTTTGTGATAAAGACCTTTGAGCCACTTGAAAAAGCTGCTAAAATAGTCTGATAACATTTTTGCTACATATGCATGAGAGAATATATTTATTGGTTATATTTAAAAAAATATTTTACAATGCAAATTGTGATAGATATGGACCAAAAAATCAATATTTCTAGATTATTTACAAAATTTTAAGGGCATTCCAATTCAACTCTATTGCTCATTTGAACTCTAGGTACTTTCTTTTTTTATTTGAAAAATATGTGTTTTCCTTCCAAAAATGTAAAAAAAAAAATATGATAGAAAATATTCCATGGCTTAGTGGGGGTTCAAATACATGAGGGTGGAAACCTATGTTATGATGATGTAGATGAATAATAAGATAGGGAAAAGGGGAAAAAAAATATTTGAAACTTTGTTTAAGTATATGGCTATCCCTCTATCTCCCAAGAGGTACCTTGGGGATAGTGGCTAGCATGTCTTATGTTGAATATATACAAGTAGGAGGTCTTTAATTTGAACCC
The DNA here is from genome assembly GCA_028583015.1 of Wollemia nobilis. NCBI lineage: Eukaryota > Viridiplantae > Streptophyta > Pinopsida > Araucariales > Araucariaceae > Wollemia > Wollemia nobilis. The sequence goes on along the minus strand of JAQPPZ010017149.1, from coordinate 2,049,149 downwards.
ATCAACACCATGAACTTTTTGTGAATGGTTATGTTAGCATTACATCAATATCTAATGACATGGAAGACTATCATGACATGTCAGACCATGATGACATGACACCAACTGATGTCATCCCTTTATAAATAGATGATGTGGTAGAAGTAGATGCACAACACATGGTAGTTTTTATGAATAAATGTATATAAGTGATGTGATAGTAAAAGATGCATATTACATGTTAGTCCATATGATTGATACTATGATACATATAGTTTATATTATAGTTCATACAAATAATGTGGCTTGATATATGAAAACTAATATAGGTGGCATTGGTAGACTGTACATAAATCATGGTATACCTTTTGACAACTAATTTAGGTGTTGACATAAGTGTTGATGTGATAAGCTATGATAGGGATAACATGGCATGTCTTATGGTGACCAATATGGTAGGTCACACATCACTTGCTATGTATAAATATAATATTAACCAATCATATTCTTCCATATTATTAAAATTGACAAATCATTTGTATAGTTAGCAATAGACTTGGAAAAGCATGATAAAGAAAATTAGGACATGAAAATTGGTATAATATTATTCATATATCAAGCATCTAATCAATATATGAGAAGTGAATCATTATGGGTTATGGGTTCTCTACCTAGTGGTTTGCATAGTCAGGATACAAATGACAATTGCTTTATTGTGATAACTAGTATCACAATTTTTTTTAATATACTATACATTTAACACACATTTGTTACCCTCTTAGCAAATAATGTAGTGACATGTGGTTGTTTTAATTTATACCTATTTCTAGAAATAAACAAAAGTGATCCCTCCACTCAAATTTTATATAAAAAACATTAAAAAAGATTAAAAAAATATAAATATATAATGAGAATCCATAGGCACCATAATAATCAATTTACTATCTATAGAGAAGAATCACAACACTTCAATACAATGAATGTATTTTTGGGGTATATTTATACCAATATCCACTCCTCAAATTACATCAATAAGTTTAACCTAAACCAATATAACACGATGACTTTAGGTTAGTTACAAGTTATAAGGTTGGTCTAACCATAATAAGGTTAATCATAACCCAAAGGGATTACATAATAATATATTAAAATAAAATTTAATATATTATACAATGATTTCCCTTTGGCCTATCCAATCAGACATCATACAATATCAACATTTACCATGAGTTAGATTACACTTTCAACACCACCTCATAGTCTAAACTATGGGATCAACGAGAGAAGACACTAGTGAAAATAATATCTTTTCCTCATAATGGATTATCTAATAGGTCTCTACACTTGGCATAGAATCATCTGAATCCCCCTCATCATCTAAAAACATTATAGGAAAACAATATTCTACATAAAAGTCTCCTTAGATTAGACAATAATCATCATTACCACTATTAGGTACTCCCACACCCATCTAATAGATAATCCTACTAAGGTTGCATATGAGGAAGAGAAGTTAAAGTAACCACCACATCTAAAGAAAAGTAGCTTCAATCTTTCATATCCAAATAAAGTATGTCTTGAATATATATGATTTTCTTTTACAACATACATCATCTTGTTTCAAGACTTCAACTTGGACTTGACCAATTAATTTCTATTGCCAAAGAAGAGCTATGATAAAATTCCAAGAGTACATAGATAAGGATATAATAAGTAAGAGATCATAAATGATTATATCTTCATGGATGGAGGAAGAGGGATTGACTAAAGCACATAGTAAATAATTTTTCTATATGCCTCTAAAAGATATAAAATTTGCTACATCTATCATAAATATAACTATAACTCCAAAAACATAGACCAAATATTTTTATTGCATATAATATGGTGTATTCAACCTTTCAAAATAAGGTAATAAGGCTTCAAAATTATTCTATATAATTTGGTCCTTAACACTAGAAAATGCCTATAAACTAATATAAACAATCCTACAACTCAAAAAAATATATGATTAAAAAAATGAGCTCAAAATACTTTCATAAGCTAAAGTTATGGACTTCATGAGGTTTGCCTTAATAGCCTTCAAAAATAAAAAATAATTAATTTCTCAAAACTTGGGAAAGTAGCACTCAATTACAACTTGTCATGTGTTACTTGCTCATTTGTTGGTGTATGCCACATAATCTACGTCACATAAATACCAATAACTTGATTCTTTTGTGATATTTGTTTAGACACCTAAAAAATTCACATTATCACTTGTGTAGTGCTAACGGTAAATTAATTTATAAAACCAACCAAATTTGCATAATTTTCCTAAAAACATGATCCATCCTACTTAATCCCCTTTGTCCATTTAAGTCCCTTCCTATATTTATTCCTTGGTCACCATGTGATCACTCCTTTGACTAGCCTAGCCTACTCTAGTCTAATTGTGGTCAACCCTAAACCCATGGTCAACCTAACCCTCCTCAACCTAAACTCTTTCTACTCCACATATATATGCTCATTCAATGCAATAAATAACATTTTAAGACTTAGGCATTCAAGGCAATAAATGCATTGATGAGTCATCATCCACCATGCCATAATGAATTAAAAAAATTTCTTCACCCATGCATTTATTTTGCATGGTGCACCTATACCCATTTATTGCATGTGCATGGGTGATGATTTTCCTCCACCCAAATTTATTTATGATTCATGGTGCTCCATGCCACATCATGGGACACCTTACTAGATGCCTCATAGGACACCTAGACTAACCTTAGCCAAGTCTTTAATGGAAGTTTATTTTAACCATGTAGAAGAATCACACATTTGCATACCTAGACTCTTCAAAAATCAATCTAGACATCTTTACACTCAAGCCCTCACTTACCATCAACTACCATGGATGCTAGTATTTGCCTCTTTAAATCCCTTTTTCCATTTTAAAAATATCTTAGTTGTAGGTTCAAAAGACTATTTGACTTGCACAAGAGCTCCAACAACACTAGAGGGACCCATCATCGAAGTAATTCTTTATCTAGATAGCATAGAGCCAATCATATGGATAGGTATGGTTAGATTGGATCATACCTAGGGGTACAATTTCATTCAGGGATTTTTTTTAGATTGTAACTAACAACAAGCCATAAAATCAGGTAACAACATTGATTTACACCCTTTTATGATCATTTACAACACTTTTGTAATGCAATAGCCTAGATTTCATTTGTCTTATCTTTAAACACAAGGGGTTTGATTGAGATAGGCCCCCATATATTACTAACACTTTTTATTAGGTTGTGTATGTTTAGAGGACCTATGCATTTAGCAATCACATTTTTGGAATAAGCCCAATCCCCCTAAGGTGATCATAGAAGACACATAATGCCATGAACTATTACTTGTAAAGGGTTTATTTACGTGAAGACCCTAATTGTAGCCCAAAGGGGTAAGATTTATACAAGTATTGAGTTTGTAACACTTCTCTTAGAATTAATAAAATTACATGTTTTTGATGATTTACATTCTAGCAATCATTGTGGGACACTAAAACCCATATTTTACTATTTTATTAGCATTCTTGCTAGCTAACTGATATTTCTATATTTTTCTGTTACAAGTGCCACAAGACTAGCACAAACCCCTCAAAACCATAATACATCAACTTAGGCCCAAAATAGAATCCTTTATGGTCTATGATCTAGGACCATATGGATGGGTACAATCAAATTTAATTGTACATATCCATATGATTTAACAAAGCACTCAAAAAACTAAGCCCATCAAGCAAGTATTAGTTTCTACACAACCACAACAACACAATAGTTGCAAGTAAATTGGGGATAGATTTTCCCCATTGCGTTTGATATCTCACTTTCCACCATGGCTTCTTAGATCAAACTTCTCCATGAAATGATATCTCAAGGTGTAATCACTCAACTTCCAACACTACACAGTCAACAAATTTGGTTTTTCTCCTTTTAATATCTCTTGCTCTCATAGCTTACTTTTATTTCTCTCTCAATATGCATTTTGAAGAAATATAAATTTCTACCTCTCTATTTTGTAGGAAAATATCACAAAATTATCTATGATAGAAAATCCAATACCAACAATAAAAGCTCCTAAAAATCAGCCTTGCTATTGATCGTATTGATAGGTACGGTTAAATTTGATTGCAAGGACCCATCCATTCAACATTTTGATATAGGCCAAAACCTATCACATATTCTAAATAGTATTCTAGAAGCTTAGGACCATAGGTAAGCACTTTAAAACCCCATTTTCCAATTATATTTCCCTTTTTGCTTCAAAATCATAAGTATCCTTACAAATTTTAGTTTAAAAGTACTAAATTGCTTTGATCACTTCTCAAATTTTCTTAATTACTTTAGAAAAGGCTCCAACTTACTTTAAGTCACTAACTATTTTTATATTTTATAAAATAGCCCAAATTGCTTTGGGCACTTTGCAAAAAGATTTCATTTTACTTTTTGTCTTTCAAAATTCACCAAAAATCCCTTTGGTTAACTATCAAAAGCTTTGGCCACATTTTCTTTCATACATATTAATATTTAGGTTGTTACATTTATTTTCCCATAGCATAGGGTAAAAGCATTTGCATAAAATATGAATAAAACCTCTAACTTTGTTATCTTTGTGAGATGAGATAAATTTTAATTTGTCTCATGCATAAGGCTCTTAAAAGACAATTGCTCATAACCATAAAGGACATATATTGACCAGTGTAGATAGATTTGTGATCAAGAAAATATTAGCATAGAAATTACTCAAATCAAGCAATATATAACCTTCATGTGCTTACCATATATTTTGATTTCAAAGCATTTTTCTCCTTATTTCCTTGGCATATACTTTGGCTTCTATAAAGCCCTTTACTTTACCCAAAAAAATGCTTGCCCTTGCTTTTATAATATAGTTTCTTTCTTGCATTTCAATTTCTATAATAAATCAATACCATATACTCATACATATTACACACATTGACAAATTTGGATTTCATAACCAATTGCCAATCGAGATTGATGACATTGGCATTCATCCCTAACCATCGAATCATCCCCTAGTCACCATAGTAGGCACCTCGAGTAGTTTTTTGGACTTCATAACTAAAAATATCATTGCCCTTGGATTATCTTGGGGTAGTTTAGGATAGACGACCCTACCCACAGGGCTATATGTAATTAGTGAGTTTCTAGCTATTGCTCTTGACTAAGCCTACCCAAGGGTGAATTGAAAGCCAATTGACCAATGCAAGTCTTATATAATGTTACCTCTTGCATAAGAGGTTTATATTATCCCTTTCTCAGTTACCTCAAACTATCCTCCATCATAGGAATCCATTTGACTATTTTTGCATCATACTTATTTATGTAACTCTAGGTATATTGGAAAATATGCATCAACATACCTTTATAAATCACATCCATATCCTCTTTTTATTTTTTTTAGACATATTCAAAAATAAAAAATATAAAAACACAAGAAAATCAAAATAAAAAGTGAAAATCATAAATGCTAACTATCTAATTAGTTTCTAACATAACAACATTCACACTTGTTCAAACACTTCACCTATAAACTTTGTTGTTTGCAATAATACTTGTTTGATTAGTGTATCGCCCAAATTTTTCACACCCTTACCTTCAGGCTAAAGTATCCGTGCCCAAAAGGGGGATGCGATAAGGATGGGACAATACCTCGGACGGAGAGGCCCTTTGAAGGTCGCGCCTCTCGGGGGAGGGGTATAAGGGTGAATTTTTTATGGATGGTGGGGTTTACCAGGAAACTTTGAGTGGCAGTTTCCACGCCTAGGTTGAGAATGGGTTTGATGTGTTCATTTTATGTTCAATCATTCAGATTCCTAGGTTGGCCAAAATGAATCTAAGCTATTCTATATGAAAATTCTGGTTTATATGAAGACAAAAAACATAAATGAATCCTAAATACAAAGAATATCTAAAATGGAGAAGAGTGCACCTGATTTCTGATGTCTGATGAAGATTCTAAAGCTTGTAGGAGTCCAGATCGTCTCAGATATGATATGATCATCTATAATTGTACAGAATCATCCCAAATCATAGGTGATCATCTGATATCGTCCAAGATTGTCAACGACATAACGAATTGAAACCTACAATCATGAAAACAGACACCAAAAACCAAAAATACAATTGTAAGAATGATACAAAATTATAGAAATAAGAGTATAAATACTTAAATGATAAATCCAAATATCAAGTTAAATGAGATGCACTATTTTAGTAATTTATTTTGAATTTTATCATGCAATTATGCTAAATGAGGTGAAATCCAAGATGCAAAACATAAATAAATCAATCTAATGCACAATTAAATAATAAAAAGAGATAGAAAATGCAAACTCAGTGCTCTGATTGCCCCCAATCTGAATTGCAGTCAAAATCATCTGCAATCGTACGAGATCGTCACCGATCTTGATAGGATCGTCCAAAATTGTAGTTGAATCACCCGCGATGATCCGAGCTTCCTCTGGATGAAACACAGTGAGATCCTGCAAGAAAATTTGAAAACACAAGTGCAAATGATGGGGGATAGGATGTTCTAACATAGCAAAAACTAAAGGTGCAGGGAAATGATCAACCAGGGGGATAAATTGGGAAAATCCCAAGTTTATATAGAATTAGTGGGAGGTTAGGAGATTGGGAATCATCCCAATCCAAGAGATGTCCAATGTAGAAATCTCTAACCGTGCAGACATGCTTCTGTCCGAGTTGGAGAGGTTGTTAAAATAGAAGCTAATTATGAAAATTTGGTTTTGGGACAAAATCGTCTAGATGTTCTGTTCTAAACGAATTCGTCCGATTTGGGACGATATCGTCAGATCGATGACGATATCGTCCAACGATCAAAACAACTTCTAAAAATAGCACAAAAAATGAGGTGAGCGGTTAACAGACGATTTTGGGGTTAAATTTCAATTTTTTTATCTTTTTACTGATGGTTTAACTGCACCAATTTTAGGGTGCTACATTTTGCCCCTTCTTTAGCATATTTTCTAAAGAAAATGTGTTAAATATGAGTTCTTTATGCTTTACGAGAAAGCAAAAATTTATTTCATTTTTTAGATGATGATTCTAGGTCGAATCGTACGACTGTTTACTATGGTGCCCCCTCCGAGTTTTTACCCAAATCGAATGTTTGAGGTAAAAGCACGAAAAAGAAAAAATTAAAAAAAAATTGTTTTTAAATAAAAATAAGAAAAATAGGGTAAAACCCTAATTCATTTTTATTGTTCACTTTCGTTGTTTCAGAGTTCTGCAGACGAAATGGTGGAAATGGAACATAGATCAACAGAGGTCTGGCACGAGTTACGAATAAGGATCTAAACCTAGTGTACTATGTTTGCTACTTGATTTGCTTGATTTTTTACTTGAATTTTAATTTTTTTAAGGCATCACGACCATTTTTAGGCTATCGACGACGTTGAGATGAAATCGTCCCAATTGCGTCGAAATCGTCCCTATATCATCGATTTCGTCTAAGGACGAAATCAAAGAAATAGGGGTGATCCCATCCAATAAGGGACGATCCCCAAATTGAATAATCGGAGACGATTTTGTCCTATTAAGGATGATTTTATCTAAATTTGGTACGATATCGTCCAATAATGGGCGATATCATTTTTATGAGATGAAATGATTTTAATTGATTTTAATGATTATGTACTAATGATTTTTGTTGTTTTATTATTTATTTTGCAGAGGGGATTGCTAAAGGGTCGAGAGTGGAAATACAGAGGTCTTAGAGATGACTTAGCCATGCTCGATCAGGCCTAGCAAGACAAACTAGTAGAGGTCAGACTGTAGCATGTGGCAGAGATGCCACAACTTCCTACAGACATGGGGCTACTAACAGCCCTAGTGGAGAGATGGTATCCAGAGTTGTCCTACTTTCGGCTATTGATAAGGGAGATGACTCCCACTCTAGAGGATGTATGGAGGATCTTGAGGATCCCCATACATGGGCGATTCATGACTCCTTCGACCAATCAGGGCCATGCCATGATGAGATTGTGTAGCGACCCAAGGTTCGCCCTGGAGAAGGGTAAAATGAACATCAAGGCTTTGAGGCAGATGCCTAGGGCGTCTCAATTGACCCAGTTTTTGGTAGGGGTGGCGGGTGGCCTTCTTCTATGCCACCAAAGTGGATGCAGGTTACCATGGCTCCTCTTAGATGTGGTATACGACATGAGAGACCACGGATATAGGTTTGCTTAGGGTAGCTTTATATTGTTCTAGTTGTATAGGATCCTTTACGGGGTCATATACAAGGGAGGTCGATGTCTGGTGTTGACATCACTGCTACAGGTTTGGTGCTGGGAGAACATTATGGTGCAGAGGCCGATAGGGCTTCCACTGATAGGATTTGATTGAGAGAGACCCTAGGTTTTCTATTGGTGGCTCTAGAGAGGGTCACAGCGACGGATAGATCTATCGATGTACCAGAGGTTGCTAGACAACCTCACCCCAGATCATATCACTTGGAGACCATGGAGAGAGCATCCAGGGTGGGGAGAGGACAAATAGGAGTTGTCTCGCATTAGGAGAGTCATCTGGTTGAGGACAGAGTAGGGAGAGGTAGAGCTCCATCGCTATGACCAAGTTTTGAGGTTTTTCGGTCTATAGCATGGGATCCCTTCTCTTAGGGATTATGAGTACTCTTGGACTATGTGGGATAATACCACATTAAGTGGGGCTCCAAACATGTAGCAGTTTTGGAGTCATGATGCTAATGATGCCCCCATTCAACCAGTGGATGGGGATGACATAGGGGTAGGAGAAGGGTATGATGCCTAGTATGTAGGCATCTGCCCTCCTCGGATGATGACAGCACAGGGTTCGATGCACACTATAGTGCAATGGATGGAGAGGTGGTGCCAGGCTACCATTGATATAGCGAGGAGTCATGGATGGAGGGATCAATGATGGCATCCTCAAGAGAGATGCCAAAGAGTGCCATAGGCTCTGGAGAGAGACCGCAATAGCCAAAGAGGAGGGATGAGGGACTCCCTTCTTAGCAGAGGGATAGGCCACCATCGCTCGATAAGGGTAAGGGTGTCGAGGTGGGGGAGAGTAGCAAGATGGCAGTTCTCTAGGCAAAGAATTCCCACCTCTGAGCTCAGGTGCAGAATCTTCAGGATGAGGCTACAAGGCTTAGGGCTCGAATACGAGGGGCAAGCATTTTGGAGCTGGCACGGGATGTTGCATAGACCACGTTCTACTAGGGATTGTACTACCATGTGGTTCTAGAGAAGTAGAGGATACAACTACCAGCCAGAATTGTAGAGCTGATCAGTATGGGGTCGTTGAGGACATCCTCATGATCAACATCGAGGACCTGTGATACAACATGGACTTTGATGGGACCACCTCCTCCACCTTAGGGCAGGAGAGGAGATGAGGCTGAGAGCTCGAGGGCTTCTCGAGACTGGCTGCACACTGACTATATATTTTTGAGAGGATTGAGTATGCCAGGGTATAGATTGTGGTATACCAATCCATTTTGATATGATGTATATACTTCTTGATATATATATATATATATGTTATTTTTGTGATATGACTTGTGCATATGTTTTATGATGCTTTAATATTTTAATTGTTGATTGATTATTCATGTAATTATGTCGTTGAAAATATTATAATTTTATGTCATGCTATAAAATTTAAATGAAATAATTTGATGTAAACAAATTGGTTGTTGTGGTATGATTTGATGAAAAAATAAAGTGACTTCTAACAATAATTTCAAAGGACATTGTCGTTGTTACATGACCATTTCATGGAGTCACCGCTCGCTAGGTCATCAAGCTAATCCTGGTATAAGAGAAATATTGCTAAAAATAAAAGGGTGCTTAAGAGACTTTATTAAGACTTTGTGTTGTGATGATGAAAAATGATGATAGTGATGATTTGTTTTCAAATTTCCATGAAAATATTATGCATGAAATATTAAAAATATGATGTTTGCTAGGCATAAAATTCCTAAGTATGATAGAAATTTGAATAATTGCCTAGGAATTATACCATTGCCGCAAAAAAAATGAATGTGGACATAATGAAATGAAAATAGAAAAGTTTTCGTTCTTTTTAAAGCACAATTGTGTAACATAATGATTTAAGCCATATGCTTTTATGGATTAAATAAATGGGAAATAAAATTAGAACAATGGTTTGCACTAGGCATAGAATTTTAGGTATAGACTTATACCATCATCGCGAAATCCAAAGAAGAAATTGATATAATAGTTTTATTGCATAGTGGATTTTTGATTTTGAGATAAACAGAAAATATAATATGAGGACTTGCACTAGGCATAAAATTTCAATTTAGGTTTAGGAACTATACCATCGTTGCGAAAGTTGAAAATATATAAATGTGACTTTATTGCTAGATTTTTGAACATGTTTTGAAAGAAATTTTGGATTTTTGAAAAAAATGTATTTAATTGATTTTATGCTAAGAAAATATTCTCAAGTAAGAAAATCAAATTATTCCAGAAGATTTGTATAAATATTTTAAATTATCTTAAAGACAAAATTTAGATTTATAAGGAACCTCGTGTGCATATGTGAGTTCATTGCCGATCTTGATCTATCATAATGATACAAAATCTCTCAAACACAAATGTGTGTGCAATTGTATTGTTTATTTAACGATTTTGAGCAAGATAATTTGATACAAGTAATTTGAATTAACCAAATGAGTGTTCATTGACCGTGATTTATATGCATGTAACCGTACCAAACTACTATGTAAGTCAGGTCATCAAGATCTAGCTAATCCATAAGCGGACATAGTTCTGTACAAAAGAAGGTATCTAATGTGATAGAAATATCACCACGCTAGGAGTTACCCAAGGCCAAGCGGGTTGGGCACAAACCACCTGTTATGGGGTTTACCTCACAGTTTTTGAATAATTGAGAATTCTAGGGATTCAAGCTCATTCACCCTTCTTTTATTTCACAGGATAGGTGAAGGGATTTATTGCTTTTTGATTTTTTTTTTTGTATTTTTGCTTGACACTGAGATAATGCTGAAATATTGCTGAGATGGTACAAAATGATACTGAAGTAATGCTTCTTTTTCTCATGATTTTTCTTGACTTTCTTTTTCTTTTTCTTCCTATACTAGGGATACTTGCTCGGATTGGCTGTAGAGCAAGGGATTTTTATTCTGGGTAGGTGTGAGCTTGTCATTTTTTCAATTCTCAAATATTCTAGACCATGTGCATGATAGGATAGCAAGGGAAACTTTTCGCTCAAGAGACCACTTCTACTATGTAGCATCGCTTTGAATTTGCAATGAAATCATTTTAATGTGAAAAGGTGTACTTGGTTCAAGTAAATAACAAGATCAATTCTCTATGCTCAAAACTTTATTTAATTCAACTGTGGACTTCGATATAAGAGAGATTAATAATCATGCAAAATAAAATCAAGATATTTATTCATGTGAGTGTGGAAGTGAGGGATTCCAAATAAATGCTAATTTATCCAAAATAACTGAAAATATAACTACAATACTTCAAGAATTGACAGGTGCAAAATAGAAGGTGTTTTTGAGGATTTTGATGATTTTGATTTTTTTTTATATATATTTTGATTTTAATTTATGAATTGAGAGAATACATAATATTACTATTTTTGAAATTTTTATATGAATTACTAAAATAAGACAATATGTATAATATATACAGTGATGAAATTATCAGATTTATGCATAATAGAACTTAAGATGCATAATGTTCATAGGTTCTTTAAGATCTTTACCATCTAAGGTAGCTAATTAGTATGCTCCCGATCCAAATTTAGTAGTGATAATATAAGTTCCAAGCCAGTTAGGCTCGAATTTACCTTTAAGTTCTTTAGTTGTATTAGTATTTTTTTTATTTTATTTTAAGACGAGGTCACCGATCTCAAAGGATCGATGATGAACTTTCTTGAAATATGCTCGTTTGAGCTTGTTCTAGTAGGAACGAAGATGCTCCAAAGCATTAATGCACTTCTCATCTAGGAGTTCCAGTTGACTAAATCTGCCAGCATGATATTCATCTCCTACTTCAGTATCTTGAAGTAGCAGAGCCAAAGAAGGAACTTCTAGTTCAAAGGGAAAAATAGCTTCAGCGCCATAAACCAAAACAAAAGGTGAAGTGCCCGTGGGATTACGAATGCTAGTTCGATAAGCCCAAAAAGCAGGATATAATTGAATGTGCAAATCATGACCAGATTTATTGACCAGTATTTTGAGGATTTTAATTAATGTTTTATTAGATGCTTCTACTTGGCCATTACCCTAAGGATAATAGGGAGTGGACCAACGATGTTGAATTTTATATTTTTGACATAGTTTCTTTACATATTTATTTTTGAAACAAGTTCCATTATCCGAGATGAGATTTGTACGAATTCTAAACCTACAAATAATTTGATTAAAATAAATTTGGAAACTTGGGTTCCAGTGCAAGAAGCTAAGGGCATAGCTTCAACCCACTTCATAAAATACTCGGTGGCGGTTATGATGAATTTGTGTCCATCACTTGACATAGGATTGATTTTTTTGATGATGTCTAAGCCCCATTTTGAAAAGGTCCAAGGGGATGAAATAGCCTACTTGTGCAGGCGCATGGACAAGGTCAGTGTGTTTCTGGCACTTGTTGTAATGGCACACATAATCATGTGTATCATTCTCCATGGTAGGCCAAAAATATCCTATCCTAAGGAGCTTCTTAGCAATGGTGCTACCACTAAAGTGTCCCCCATAAGATCCATCGTGGGTTTCACTCAAAGCTGATCTAGACTCTTCTAGATTCAAACATCTCAATAGGATACCTTCAAAAGATCTCCTATATAACATATTGCCAATTATGATGAAGCAACTTGCTCGTCTAGGTAATAACCAGTGCTGGTTTCTATTAAAACCTTCAGGGAAGGTCCCATTTTGAAGAAAATTGAGGATGTCAATGTACCAAAGTTTAGGAATAGTTTCATTGATTAGAAACACATCCAAAGGTTACAAGCATGATTTAATTGAAGTGGGTTCCTGGAGTCGATGAATAATGATGGTAGCATATTCGTCATCTAACTCCAAGGGTAAAAGAGATGCAGCTACGACCGTTGCATGAGCCACACGATTGCTAGTTATAGGAATAGCTTCCAAGGTAACTTGATCAAATAAAGATATTAATTGTAATACATATGCTTTATATGGGTGCAATTTATCATCTCTAGTCTGATAAACATCATTAATTTGATTTATAACAAGTTGAGAATCACCAAAAACTAATAGATTTTTAATTTTTAGTGCCAGGGCATCTCGTAATCCAAGGATTAGAGCCTCATATTCAACAGTGTTATTAGTACAAGCAAACATTAATTTAAAGGATAGAGGTATGAGATGTTTCTGTGGAGATATCAAAATAATACCTGCACCAGCCCCAATCATGCATTGGGCTCTGTCAAAGTATAAGGACCATTGCTTTGAATGATCTACCTCTAGTTTAAGGCATTCTTTAAGAAACTCAATGATGAGGGGATGGGTGGACTCTAAGGGTGTAGCAGCTAATTGATCTGCTATGATTTGACCCTTAACAAACTTTTTTCCTATAAACGTGAGTTCAAACTCACTTAGAGCAAGAACCCACTTCGTTGTGTGACCAAATAAATAAGGTCGACTCATGAGATACCGCAAGGGATCGGATTTAGCAATAAAGTATGTTTTACTGAGCATATAATGGCGTAGTTTCTATGTAGAAAATATGACTACTAGACATAACTTCTCTAATGCTGTGTAGCAGGTTTCATAACTGAATAATGTTTTGCTAATGTAATAATTAGCACACTCTCTCTTCTCATCATTAAGTTGAGCTAACATAGTGCCTAAAGCAAAATATAAAGCAAAAATATACAATATAAATGGGCGATCAGGTCTCAGTGGTGAAAGTACAGGTGGGTTAAGAAGATATTGTTTTAGGAGTTCAAATGCTTCCTTACATTCGTCATCCAAATGGAAAGAGACATCCTTCTTAAGAAGCTTAAGAAAGGGTCCGATTTTATCCACTAGCTTATTGATGAAGAGACGGATAGCTTGAAGCTTACCTTGTAGACTCCATAATTTAGATATATTTGTAGGTGTGGGCATATCAGTGATAGCCATAATCTTGAGAGGGTCAATTTCGATGCCACGTAAAGAAACTATAACCCCCAATAATTTACCTGACTTAACTTCGAATATACATTTGGTTGGATTCAATCGGATAAGATATTTCCTTAACCGATCAAATACTTTTCTCAAGTCATCTAAATGGTCATCTTCTTTAGTAGAACGAGCTATAATGTCATCTACATAATCATGTAGTATATCATGCATCATATCATGAAATATATAAGTCATGGCTCGTTGATAGGTTGCACCTGCATTCTTCAAACTTAATGGCATCACTTTCCAAAAAAAAGTTCCCCAAGGGGTAATAAAGGTTGTTTTAGCCTGATATTCAGGAGCTATCCTGATATGATTATAACCAAAAAATCCATCCATTAAGGATATCATTCCACTCTCAACAGTAAAATCAATGATCTGGTCCATATTGGGAAGGGGAAAATCATCTTTAGGGCATGCAGCATTAATATCTCTAAAGTCTGTACAAACCCTAACCTTAGTAGCTTCTTTATTAGTTACTGGAACTACATTCGAGATCCATTCAGCATAATCAATGGCTTGTATAAAAATAACATTTAGGAGTTTTTCTAACTCCCCTTTGACTAGTAAGGCCACTTTAGGATGCATTTTTCTAAGCTTCTGTTTAATAGGTTTAGCATTTGGATGGACTACTTGGTGATGCATCAATACAGAATGATCTAAACCTGGCTTATCTTCGTATGTCCAAGCAAAGACATCTTCAAATTCTTTAAGAAATGCAATGTATTTATCCTATTTTCTTGACTTAATTTTGATCCAATGTTGATTATGTGAGGGTTATCCTCGGTTTCAATGTTAATTTTTATGACATTTTCTAATTCCATGTGTATATCTCTCTCAAAATTAGGTGGGGCGGGTGAAACACCCAATTCTTGTAATTCTTCCAAGGTTAGCTTGGATAATTCGTCTTGAGGAGTCATGGCCTCAAGCTTGGCTATACTAGGTATAGAGCCATCAAAATAGAATCCATTATGTAATAATTCCTCAATGGAGACATCATGGAAGATGTCTCCCTCCAACTCATCATCGGATTTAGCGATCATCTTAGGATAAGCTATAGATAGCATATTACATGTGAATGTCTTATTTATTAAACGCAAGGCATCACGTTCATCTAAATAATCTTGGTAACATATAAGTTGGTCATCATCCTCAAATGGGAATGGCTGACCCTTACTAGGAAATAGGCCCACACCACATCAGGCGGGCCATGCTGCTACCTTAAAAGGTTTTTTTATACCATTCTGGAAAGGTCCCAAACCTTTCCCTTTATATTCCAATTTAAGAATTATAGGTTTGGCTTTAATATACTCATTAGTAAAATAACATCGAGCATATCCATCATAATGAGTTTTGATGTTTCAGGGTATTCTAACCCAGTCATATCCCTTATAAATAAAGGCACAGATCCTGACTTGGTAAATACTTCCCATAGGCTATGGGAGGCCCAAGGTATGAGGGGATGGTGGAAAATTATTTAAAATAAGGGAATCTTGCATAGAAGCATTTGTTTCTTCTAATATAATAATTTTAGATAGATCGGGTAAGATTTCGTCAGTAAGAGCATAAGAGGTAGAAGGAACATTCCCTACGTCTTCTGATGCAAAAAATATGACTTTGGTGGATGTAGACGGTGTAGAGGTGTCGATAGATGGGTCTATTATATGTATAGAAGTTACAGGAGTAGAATAAGAGACATTGGTTGTGGGATTAGGACCTTTCTTAGGTCTTAATGTGGTTTTTTCAAAAGATGGTTGAGCCATATGTGAAGGTGCAAGTGATGGAGAAGAAGTAGATGACGTTGGGGGTGTGAGTTTCATATGTTTAGATGGATAATAAGAATTAGGATGTGTGTATGATAGAGCAGGGCAAAATTGAACTCCAATAGGTTCTGCCAAAACACACATATCAAAGGGTCTTGGATCACCATGAATGGTAACAAAATAATTCTTAAATTTGAACTTAACACATTGATATAAAGTTGAGGGAACAGCTCGCATCACGTTGATCTAAGGATGACCCAAGAGTATATTGTAAGATGCAGGGCAATGTACAATAAACATAGTCGTATCCAAGGTTATTGGACCAAACTACAATGGAATGGTAATAACTCCACACGTTTCTTGTGTTTTGTCATTGAAATATTTGATGATCATATTAGTTCTTTTCATTTCATCACTTCTAAACCCAAATATTTGGTACAAGTCAAAAGTGCAGATATTTAAAGATGAACCATTATCAATAAAAACTCGTTTGACTGCTACATCTCCAATTAAGGCAGTAATATACAAGGGGTTATCTTTATGTAAACTATGTTGCGGTATGTCTCTATCCCGGAAGTCAATACAATCAACTTCACAAGTTATTATAGTATTGGCCATGGCTTCAGGTTGAATGTCTTGTGGTACCATCATTTGGCTCAATGTAAGCATTAATTCATCTCTATGTGTAGGAGAAGATCTTAAAAGGTCCAAGAGGGAAATTCTAGCTGTAATATTTGATAATTTCTCATTAATATTATAAGGAGGTTTAGGTTGAACATTAGGGGAATGATTCCCTTTATTAGGAACCTTCAAAACAAATGGAGCTGATCCACCATTCTGAATTTGATCTTGTTGAGAATTTTGGGCCCGTTGTCTAGTAACAACTTCAATGGTACCCACAATATTATTATGTGGATGATGAATGGGTCTTGGTCTAGCGTTTATAGCTAGCTCATTAGAAAGTAATCGGTGAGATGATGGTATAGTAGTGACTCTTCTTGGAAATGGTTCTTCTGGAACCATATAACTTGTGATAGGGTGAATAGTATCCGATTCATATTCAGAACTATTCGATTGATTTGATGTGATTTCCATATCACTCTTAGTCTCGTATTCTGTATCACTAAGATCAGGTATCTGAATATTATATAGAGGCCTGGTTGTAACCACGGATAAAGTTGTGTCAAATATTTCCAGATCATGAGCAGTTAAATGCCCACTAATAGTTCCTACATATCGGGCAGGAGGAGGGACATTATGATGTTCAATTTGATTGGCCACCTCCTTACCATGTTTTGGTAAGGGATGTTGAAATATGTCCAATGACTGATTGGCGTTCTGATTCTAGTTTTGTGGGGTGTTCTTTTGAACATTATTAGGATTATTTTTCTTAGGTTGAAAGGCTTGCACCTCCATCTCATTGTTATCAATCAAGTCCTGTATTTTATGTTTTAATATTTTATAAGAGTTGGTAGTGTGTCTAGGTCCTCTATGGAAGTCACAATGTAAATTTGCTCTGTATCCAGGTATATTTGGATCAGGTTCCCAAATATTTGGTAATTGAATCAAACCCCGTTCTAATAATTGCGATAGAATAGTTGATAAAGGTTGATTTAACCTAGTAAATTATTGAAGAGGTCTATCAAGAGGTTTTAGTACAAACCTCTCTGTTGTCTTTACAGCATTAACATTAGCAATATTTCTACTATCGATGACTCCATCACCCATAACTTGTTTATTCTTATATTGATTTCTAGATGTTTTATCATCGTCTCTCTTTTTAAGCTTGCCTCTAATGAGAGCATCTTCCACTCTTTGGCCTAAGTCTATAGCCTGATCAAAGGTGGTCAAGTTAGCAGTTGATAATTCATAAGATAGTTGCTCTTGCAAATTATTAGTAAAGATGTCCAACATCTCCCTATAAGGTAACAAAAAGTGTAATTTTCCTATCAACTATCTCCATATAGCTAGGAAATGAGCAAAGCATTCATCTTTGTCCTATTTTAAGTTATAAAAATCTTTAATAGTCACATGTCTTTCGATATAGGCACTAAATTGATGAAAAAAATAATCGGTAGTTTCTTCAAAATTCCTCAAAGAATTAGTAGGTAATTGATAATACCACTCTAATGTCATTCCTCCCAAGCTTTTTGGAAACATTTTTAATAATAACAAGTCATCATGTGATATATCATGACATGCTATCCTAAACATATGAAGATGCTCTATGGGATCTTCGGTTCCTTTATATATGGGAAGAACAGGCATAGGAAAATGTTTAGGATACGGTTGTGCTATGACTATAGGATCTAAATGCTGACTACACATCTCTCGATAATTGTACGAGGGATGGTAGGGATCTATCTAGTCCATGCGGGAAACTAACTATTTCACCATGGCTTCAATATTACTAGTTTGTCCACCATATTGGTTCGGTGGCACATAGGTATGAGATTTGTGAGTGTATTATGGTGTGACATAAGGATTGGATGTTATATTGCTATTATGCAAAGTGTTGGTAGGAAGAGTATTATGAAGGGGATTTTTAATAGTATTATGTTGTACCCTAGATTATTGGTAATTGGTGTTCGGTTTTGTTTTGGGTTTTTTTATATTTGAGGTATGTTGATCAATAGCTTGGCAAAATAGAGCAGTAAATGATGGTTTCTTTTGTGCAGTAATGACCCTAGGCTTGTTAACAGGCACTTTAGATGGTTGGGTAACCTGCTGTTGTTGCATTTTTTGGATCACAGCTGCCATATCCAAATTGGATGGTCTAGCTTGATCGCTCTCTTGATCAATGAAGGACAAGGGATTAGTGCGTGTTTGAAATACTTCTTCTAGAGTTTCTTGAGTGTCACTAATTCGATACTTTTCCATGTGGGCTACTCTATTAAAAACACCAATATTAGTATTAATGAACTTTTAGAATTGTTCCATGTTCTCAAAAGTGATAGTTCCTCCCGAAGACATTTTCGGGAATGAGGATCCTTCCTCTCTAATAGTTTCTTCTTGTTAATTTCCTATAGCAAGCTCTTCTTCTTGCTAGTCTAGGGTTCTTTCTTTCAAAAATTGGTCCTCAAGAGGGACATTTTGGTCAGTTAATGGTCTTCCTAACCAATCTTCATCTTCTTCAGTTTGTTTTCCATTCCTAAGTCTAGGAATTGTGTTAAACTTAGGTTTTAGCAAATATATATATATATATATATATATATATATATATATATATATATATGCGATAGGTTGAGAGGTATATACTTTAACTATATACCTACTATAATACTTAAAAAGGAAATGTTTTATTTTTGTTATATTTTTATTTTTGTGATTATATTATTATTTTGCGAGAATAAAAATAACAAACAACATGCTAGTTCCAAGATATAACAATAGTAAAAAGAATGACTTAGTTTTCTATGAATAGTTTATGGATATCATTGATAGGGTCAAGTTCATCAGGAGTCACAAAATGCTCCTCTTAAAATTGGAAGTGGTTTTTCAAGAATTTGACAGTGTGATATAGTAATATGATCTATTTCAGACCCTGACATATAAAAATAAATTTCTAAATATTGTTATTTTGCAAAAGAATAGACCTAGAATTACCCCAAAACTCTTATTTTATGCTTTTCCATCATTCTATCTCTATAACCTATCTTTTTCCCAACCATATGGATAGGTATGGTCAAATTTAGTCATATGGATTGGTACGATCAAATTAAAATGTCATAGATAGACTTAGTTTCACTTAGAACTATCTTGGTAGCTACAATTCTTAGGTATATTGGCTATAGCCCAATTTTTCTAGCCATCTATCTATCCTTCACCATCCTATCATGGTCCTAACTCAAAGTCAAGATCATGAACAAGCACACTTAGTTGTGGAAGCTTCCAAGGTATCCCCTCCTCCTGCAACCATCTCCTCCATCCAACTTGAGGAAAAAACCTTGACTCTACCTCAAAATACACTTACCTATTCCCATAGCTATAACATAGGCATCATGCCCCAACATGGACCTTCAATCTATGAGCAATCCCTAGCACAAAATACCACCAACATTATGCAACCCATGAGTCCTCACGAGAATATCCCTTCAACCAACCCCTTCCTATATGTTATATATTTTATGCTAAAAAATTTCTTACCTCCCTTACCCTATGACAATCATTCTTCACATTCTTCTCATCATCCACAATAAAACTCATCTTAATCATGTTCCCTTTTCGTATTCCTGATAGTAACTGTTGGTCATCAAATCCACCTAGGTAAGGATTTTAGGAAAGTGTATGCGCCCTAGACCTGCGACCAACGTTGAAAGGCCGAAGGGAAGAGATGCCCCTCGTGCCAATCTCCAGAGAAAGGCCGGATCCTATGCTAAACTACTTTTGGGGTTTTAAGATAAGGGTGCAGGAAAGAGATAAAAGGAGTTAGGGTTAGAGAAAGAAATAAAAAGGGGTAAGGGAAGAGAGATCAATGATTTAAAGTGGGAGAGAACAGGAAGCACGATCACTAACTGACAACTTGAATAGCAGCAAGGAACACCAAGAATAAACGAAAGAAACGCAATATCAACCTTCCTATGTATCCTCTGGGGAAATTTCAGGATCAGAAATCACAACCCACCAGGCAGCATAAAAGAAAGCCAATATGACGTTTTTCCTCTCCTATGTATCCTTCAGGCGAATTTTAGGGTTCAGTCCCCAATCACACACCGGATTCAGGATTCAGAGTCTCAGTATGCAAATGAAGAAAGACAAAAGAATTAAGCATAGAAGGCAGCATAAAAGAGAGAAATAGAGCTCAAAGATCTTTAGTATTAGAAGCAGGACATCAAGTTACAGTAGCTTTCTTAGCAGAAAGTTCCCCCCCTTTTCCATTACAATGCCTGGGTTTTTATAGAGGACCCGACCCTCTGAGTCATAATTACATAGAATGGAGAAGTACACCCTCGAGCCTTGAGAAGTCGGCTCCTCACGGTGCTCGTGACCGAGCTCTCAATTCTGTTACCAAAATTGGCAACTGTGACCGATTCAACCATGGAAAGATGCATTTAATGGGCCGCCTGAATCGTCCTTGGCTTCTGAGTGCAATGCTCGAGTGGCCGCCATGCTTGCTGGGCTCTCCTTCCGGGACTGATGCTTTATGTTCGATTGCCAAAAATGAGCAGCGAGCTTGTCGGGCAAGAAAAATTGCATTTATGAGGCACTTGATCACCTCGAGAAAATACCCGACTTGGAGTGTGTGCCCGTGAATGCGCTTCGTTGGATCCTCGTTCGCAACTCCGCTTCGCAATGGACTCGGGCCGAAGCAGATTCTCTTTCGGTTTGTACTTCGCATGGTTGAGCTTCGCAAAACAGCTTCGGGGGTGATGAGTGCCGAAGTAGATTTCCTTCTCCAAAGTGGGGCTCTTCATCCTTCGTCGCTTCGCTGTCGAAATTACTTTTCCGGTGCCTTGTAGAAATGCTTCGCCGTGATCCTCTTTCAAAATGTGGTTCGGGAGGGTTTCGGCCGAAGCACTTGCCTTTGGAAATGTTTTGCTCTTTGAGACCTTCGCCACTTCGGGTGGAAAATGCTTCGGGTGAAAGCTGGTCGAAGAGGATGCTTCGCAATGGCTTTTGGCAAAGTAGAAATGGTTCGCAAGTTTTCTGGCGAAGTAGCTGCTGGAAATACTTCGGGCCCGAAGTTCTTTTCTTGCCTTAGCAAATTTGTCTTGCGATTTTGATTTTCTTTCTTCGGTGGAGTTGCCGCTTCGCAAAAATTTCGCCCGAAATGGTTGCTGGAAATGCTTCGGGTGCGAAGCTTTCTTTGGCGCTTCCTTGTGTTTTTCTTTGGCAATACTGCTTCGCTAAATTTTTGCCCGAAATGGCCTTTTGAAGCGCTTCGGGCCCGAAGTTCTTTTTTACTTCTTCCTTCGGCAAAGCTATTTTCCTTAGCTTGTTCGGCAGTGAAGCTCTTTTCTTTTCCATTTTATGTACAAGGGGGTGGTAAGGAAAGCCAAAATTGTTGCAACTTACATATATTTTCAAAACAACAAAAAGAAATACTTTACAAAAGAAAGACTATACAAAATTTTGATTTTCTTTCTACCCCTTGGTGCAATGTGACAAAATTGTCAACATTCTTGGTGGCTCACGGGGCAACGAGCTCGTCTCGGTGGGAGAACCCTCAGCTTTCATCCATTGGGCTACAGTCACCTCCAGACCCTTCTCCCTTTTCAATCTCTGGGGAAGCTTCCACAGCTTTTCCTTCCTCTTCTTCTTCTTCTGCTCCTTCTTCTACGGCTTCAGGCGACGGTGATGGGGCAAGGCGATCATGAATGTTTTTCATGATTCAACGAACCTGAGACTAGGCACTCTTCGTGAAAAGCTCTTGATCCTCTAATGCCTTAACCAAAATGTGGAACCTATCGATTTGACCAATATCAGCATGTTGGGACCTGGTGTATAGATCATTCAGGCAGGTGACAATCTTGCAATATTTCAAAATGAAATCAGTGACCTACCTCTCCATTATTGGTTCTGCCCACTCGTCTATCTTCGAGACGTCGCCTTCAAACTGAAGCCATGTTGGCTTAATTTCTTCCTTGGTGAGGAGTTTCCCATCATCACCCGTGAAGCTCGGGAAACCTAAGGAAGAGAGTTCCTCGAAATAGCACATAGATGCCCGTTGCTCGCTCTCAAACATGTCAAGGAGACCTTTTGCCTTTTGAGCCTTCTTTACCTTGGAGAAGAAGGCATGAACTATGGCTCAAGCGGTGGACCAATCTCTAGCTATCCAACTCATTGCAGGGATCTGCAAGTCCTGATGTTTAATGTTTTGAACATCGAAAGCTAATTTGAGTCGACGTCTAGCTTTCTGAGTGACCTCTTCTATGATTGGTCCTCCTTCGACAGCGGCACTTCGGGCTTCCATGATATAGGCTAAAACTGAAAGGGCACTGGAGGCCCGAGACCTGAAGCCTACGTTTTCAAACAGCTGATTTTGCATCTGCAAGATCTTACTTTCAAGCTCCTTGGCCTTCAGATCATTCTCGGCCTGCCTTTGTGCTTGATACTTAGATGAACATTGCAGTTGTGCTATCTATTGTTTTAGGGCATGTGCTTCCTTTCGCATCAGCTTGCACTGTTCTCTGGCTTCTGCTAACTTGGAGCGAGTCCTTGCTAGCTCTTCCTCCAGTTTGATATTGGCGCTCTCGACTTCGAATCTGCGTTGGTTAGCGATGTTCGCATGTGCTCGAAAGGTCTCGATCCTGACGTGCATGGATGTCGATTCATTGTCCACATTCAGATGCTCCAGGTCCTTTTATTTATCTTGATAATCGTAGTCCTCTAGAGTCATTTCATCCAGGGGCTTTTGGACCTTGGGGATCTTCTTCACCTTGTGCAGCTTCCCGGCCTTCAAATCAAAGACGGCGCATTTCTCAACTTGAGCCGTCGAGCGCCCTCTCTTCTTCCTCGCCTCCTTCAGAATCTTCTCTATATTTTTTCGGGCTTGGAGTAGCTTTTCGACCAGGGGGCATTCCTTTATCATGGACAGCTCAGATTCAAATAAGGTTGGATCTCCAGTCGAGGGGGTAAACAAATATAATGAATCGATGGGGAATGCCTCACCAGAAGGTTCGGCGACAGGGGTGACGGGAGCTTCGACGAGTGGGAGAATGCCGTGTACGATGGGGGAATGGGCTATGGGGTTCGGCGTTGGGGTACTAACTTTTCCCGAAGGAATGATGTCATGGGTTGGCGAGGTGGTATCAAAGGGTTTGTCCTGGCCAGATGACTCGAGTGGAATGGGACTAACGGGATGACTAGGTGAAGTGTGAGAGGGTGATTGACCTTTCAGGGATGAGAGGGGCTGACGAGAACTTTCGGACCAAGACCGATGTGCGAGCGACCAAGGCAAAGGGTGAAGAAAGCGTACCTACGTGCCCTCCTGGCAGAGCGGCCATGGTGACTTCTTGCGTGATAGGCTCCTGCTCCTCCTGGGCTTCGGCACTCCCAACCTCCATGACTTCCACCTTCGGTGTCCCCTTCTGATTGGAGGAGTTCCTCCACATCAATGATGTCAATATTTGGGACCGTCTCGGCACTTGGTGGCACTGCACCCTCGACATTTGCTTCGACTAGGCCCGATACAGGTTGTTCGGCAGGAGCACTTTGAAGCCCTGTGCGGGGCCGCTTCGGGAAGTTCGAAGGCACTTGAGCAGGCTCTTGCCTCTTCCTTTTCAGTGGTTGCTCCGACTCTTCTTCACTTGTCTCGTGGCCTTCAGACGACCTCTGTGGTATTGCCTTTGGTGCAGCTTCAGACATTTTCTATTTTCCCAAGGCATTGCTAATTCTTCCTGGGCTCTCGCCCGATCCTGGGGTAGCTGGGGGAACAAAATCGATGAAGGATATGGGCTTCCAAGACCCAACATTGGTCTCATAGACAATCGCGAAGTCCCTATCCATGGCCAAGAGTCCGTAAGAATTCATCTTTCGGCGATGGACTCTCATGATCCACCATTCCCTCAGCTGCTCTTCGTCCCAGTTCTTCAACTCCTCCTTCAGATCGTCCTTCGCTTTTCTCCAGAATGTGGAGTCTGGAGTTGGGAATGGGTAGCGGTCCAGGTCAAACTCGACCTCCATAGGATAGAAGTCATGCCAAGGAGGCAATGTTCTCATTCTTTCTAGGTGCCACTCCAGATCCTTCCCATTGGGGTTATTTCTCTGCTCCATAATTTCAGGGTGAGGGCAGATATGAAAATTCTTGCATTTCAAGTGATCTTTCATCACTCCCAGGGGATCGTAGTGCCATCTCTGAGGCATCTGGAGTAGGCCAAAATTGGTGAGCTTCTCCTCCAGGAATATGTTCTGTTTCAAGGAAAATACTTCGATTACTCCCATCCTGAAGGGGAAGTCACAGGTGTGTGCCCACTTTCGGCCGTGGCCGTAGACTTCATTTGTTGCGTCGCTCTACCGAGCGACTTCCAGTGTGAACTGGTACTCTGAAGGGAAAACGGGCAGCAGGAAGGGTTTCCCTATGAAGCCGAAGAGGCGAATCACAAGCCCTTGTGTCAATTGAAATACATCCCCTTTTCTCTCCAGCACTACCTTATCTCTTAGGCGGAGGGGCACCCGAGGGCTAGACCCTGTCAACATATGCATCGCGGGTCCCAAAAATTGTTGATTGAAAGAATAATAGGACTCCTTCTCAATAGGAGAGGGGTCCACTGGTATACAGGCAAAGGATTTCCATCCTTGCCGACTGGTGAAATATCACAATGGGGAAAAGCTTTATGTACATGGAAAAAGAAAAACCAAACAAGGAAAGAGCAGGGAGGAAAGTGCTGCTCTGCACCAGAGTTCTTCATAGCGATGAGCCATGTGTGCAGGTTTCGGGCCACCCATTCTACCCAATCGAAGAAAACTGGGTTGGTGTTTGGCCTCGAAGCATCGAGGGCATAGAACTCCCCTCTAGAAATACATTCGGCCAACGACACCTGCCATGGGTACACCGAAGCATCGCTTGACAGGCCTGCCACCCATGCAATGATGGAGAATATATCGGTGTTCTTGAAAGCCTCCAAGGGTAGGGGCATCTGGGGCAGCTTGCCAGAAGGGAGCCCGCTTTTGAGGTTCTCTCGCAAGAATTTCAAGATGAAGTTATTGGAGGTGAACCTCTCCATCTGCTCGCTCAGGATGACACTGTGAACTGTATACCCTTTCGGTGGCCCTTGCTGTGGCGTGAACGCTGCTTGCACATCCTCCTTCAAGATTGAAAATAACTTATGACCCGAGGCGTTCAGCACTTTCCTGGAAGCTGGCTGGTAGTTCTGAGCGATGGCGTATATCAGCTCGGGACAGTGATGTGCAGGGGGGGTCAGATACCAATATATCTGAGAGTAGTATGCCACAACCCTCTTGTTGTCTACTGAGAGCCTACTCTTCATGAAGTCGATGGTCTACCGGAGCTTGGCTATGCTCTTTGAGAGCTCTGTGTCTTTAATTTTTTCCCATTGATCAAATGGTGGTTCTATGGCTGGTTCATCATCAAATTCTTCTCTCTCCTCCATGACTTGCTTTTCTGGGCAGAGGCTTGGATTAACCTTCTTATGTCTCTGCTTCTTCTCCTCCATGCATTTTGCTTTTTCGAGGACTGTTGCTTTTGGCTTCTTCCCATTTTATTTGGAGTTCTTCTTGCCCATGGTGGATGTTTACAACAGAAGGTCTTATAGTGTAGAGAGTTTTGGTATCGAGGAATATCACAGTGTGAGCAAAAGGATTAGACAGTAATGAGGGAGGAGAGGATAGAATGGTAAAAATATAGGGGATACAGAGTTCTCGCTCGCATGCAACAGTGGGCAAATAAACTTCTTACTATCGAGGGCATGGTTTTATAGCCTTAAGAGGCAACTACCTCCATTTATGGCTCTTACCATAATTAAATTCATAAGCATGCCTGGGGAGATCACTTCATCCTTTGATTGGCTATCCAACGGAGTAGTACGCGGGCCACATGCTTTGATGATTATGTTTCACATTGAAACGTGAACTATTGCCACCTAGTACTTCAACGTGGGCTTTTCACCTAACCGAATTGCCTCGGAATACACTCCGCCATATTTGCATTAATTTCATCTGCTTTGAACTCTTCTTTAGGCTGCTATCGACACATTCTTAGAGGCTCATTTTAAATGCTTTCACCTCGCGCATTGTTGGTTCGATGAAGTTGAAGTTGGCATTTGAAAATACTTCATGATGAACCTCTTCTTTGGGCTAATTTTCTTTATTTTGGGCCTGAAGTAATTCTTCCTCACTGCATCGGTACTTTGTTTCACGAAGGCTGCCTACCAAAATTCATCCCCTTTTAGAAATACTTCACTGTGAACTTGCTTCGGAAACTGCTTTAGTCACATTCTTTTGCGAAGTACTTTTCGTGCCTTAGTTTGAATTTTGGTTCAGCCCTTGAGGGTGAATTGCTTCACTATGAACCTCCTCGCACTTGCTTCGCAGCAAAAGTTGTCGAAGTAGATTTTGGCTATTCTTGGTGAAGCTGGAGCTTGTATTTGCAGTGAAATGACACCTAGCTTCTGCGATCTTAGTGAAAAACTATATACAAATGCATATATACACATTTTTTTTTTTTTTAGAAAACTCATTTTGCCTTAGCGATAGAAAGTCTTCAGATGAAGACCATTGATAGAGATCGGTAAAACCTGACCATCTGCATCCTTGAGGATGAAGGAGTTGGCCGAGTTCACCTTCACAATTTTGAAAGGCCCATCCCAGAAGGCGTCCAGCTTGTCATGATTTCTAGGTTTGGCCTTCCAGGAATCCCACTTCCATACCAGGTCTCCCACCTTGAATGTGCGATCGGATGATTTCTTCTTGAACCATTCTCGGGTGACCTGAGCATGCTTGGCGAAGCTTTGGTAGGCTTTCTCGTGATCTTCTTCTAGCTGTAGCAGCTGAGCCAATCTATTCTCCATCGGATTAACTCCATCTTCTTCTAATAGCTGTAATGCAAGGATCTCTATGTGGGTGGGTAGGATGGCCTCCTTGCCATAGACCAGGGCATAAGGTGAAGTCTTGATTGACTTCTTGATAGAAACTCGATCGGCCCACAAGGCACGATCTAGAAGGAGGTGCCAAGTCCTTTTGTTTTGCTCTATAAGCTTCCTTAGCACTCTCAACAAGGTCTTGTTGGTGGATTCTGCCAATCCATTGCCCTGTGGATAGTAGTTGGAGGATACCTTATGATATATCCCATACTTGTAGAGGAAGTCATTGATTTTGGTGCCTAAAAATCTAGGACCATTATCTGTGATGATTGCTTCGGGAATGCCGAACCTGGTGATCAAACTCTCTAGGAAGGCGATCACGGTCTCCTGATCTGCGTGCTTTGTGGGAACCGCTTCGGCCCACCTGGTGAAGTAGTCAGTTGCGGTCAGGATGAACTTATGCCCGATGGAGGAGTTCGGCGATATGGCCCCTATGAAATCCAGCCCCCATTGTTGAAAGGGCATCTCTACTTGTATCGGTCGAAGGGGCATCGAAGCATTTCTGCTTCGGCCGACGAACTTCTGACACTGCTCGCATCTACGGCAAACGGCGAAGGCATCGACAAAGAGTGTGGGCCAATAATAACCCACCTTGATGATCTTCAGCACCGTTGTTCTCCCTATGAAGTGACCTCCAGATAGTCCTGAATGGAATTCTCCCAAGACTCTCCTCTTATCATCATCTTTTATGCACTTAAGGAGGACACCATCAATGTTTCTGAAGAACAGGCCTTCGGGGTGCAAAGTGTATCGGGAGGACCGCATCCTAAAATGTCTCCACTACGAAGCATTTAGATGCGAAGGACATCTGTCGGTGTTGAAATATTCAATTATCTCATCGACCCAATATTTCTCATCCTCTTCCTGGTTTGTGAAGCATTCTTCTAGGTGGTGAGTCATCCCACTGGGATTCTATCGCTTCAGCTGCCGCGCTCTTCGCCAGTTCTTGACATAATGCGCGATCGCGAACCAGTTTTGTGGGCTTGATCTCAATGTCGAACTCTTGTATCTTGCTCACCCAACCGGCTCTTTTGCTTCCCAATTCTCCTTGGATGATGAAATTACGTACATCGGGATGAATGACAAAGACTGTGACCTGACTCTAGGAGATGAATTGCTTGAATTTTCTGAGAGACTTCATTACTGCATGGACCTGTCGTTCTATGAAATTGTATTTCTCTTCATGAGGGTTGATCACCTGGCTTAGAAACGCGATGGGGCGCTCTTCGCCGTCTTCCCCCTTTTGCGTTAGGACTGCAGCATAGCTCTCAGGTTCTCCTATGGCGTATAGGATGAAATCTCGACTGTAATCAGGATTGATCAAGACCGGTGCCTGAGCGATTCGGGCCTTGATCTCTTCGAATGCTTCTCTCCTTTCTTGCATCTAGACGAATTCTGCGCCCTTCTTCAAAAGTTCGGACATCGGCTTGATGACCTGGGCGAAATCGAGGACAAACTTCCTCACGAAGTTAATCTGGCCGAAGAAATATTGAAGTCCTTTCTTGTCTGCTAGGAGTGGGAGCTTTGTTAGAGCCTCGGCTCTGTCAGGATCTACAATGAGACCCTTCTCTGAGATTGCATGTCCCAACAATTTTCCTTCGCTGACCGCGAATATAGACTTCTTCGGATTGATTGAGATGCCAAATTCTCGGCACCTTTCAAAAATTTGTTGTAGGTGTACAGGGTGATCCTCCCTTCTTCGGGAGAAGACGGTCATGTCATCTAGATAGATAATGATAACCTTATTCAAGAGCTCGCCAAAAGCTAGATCCATGGCCCTCTGGAAAGTGGCCCCCGCATTCGAAAGGCCAAATGGCATTCGTTGGTAAGCAAATGTGCCCCACTTGGTGGTGAATGCAGTTTTATGCTGGTCTTCATCCCTTACCCAGATCTGATTGTATCCGGAGAAACCATCGAGCAGGGAGAAGCGTTGAGCTCCAGCCACCGAATGCAAGATCTGATCGATCTACGAAAGAGGGTAGTGATCTTTGAGAGAAGCCTGGTTCAGGTTGCGAAAGTCCACGCATAGTCGTATGTCTCCGTTCTTCTTTCTGATAGGGACCAGGTTCGCTACCCAAGAAGAATGCTTTATGGGATAGATTATCTTTGCCTCGAGCATTTTCAGAAGTTTGGCCTTCATCAGGACCTCGATCTTCGGATTAACCGGCCTTTGCTTCTATCGAAAAGGTTTGACCCCTTCCTGTAACTCAATCGTATGCTGGATCAGCTGCCGATCATATCCCCTGAGGTCTTGATAAGACCAAGCAACTATGTCGGGATACTTCTTGCACAGAGATTGAATCTGCTCTATCTCCTCCGAAGTGCAGTCGGTCCCAACTTTTATTGCTTTTCCAGGTTCAAGTTCTAAATCTTGATACTGCTTTGCATTAACTTGGATCCCGTGGGAAAGTGCTCGATCATTCTGATCAAAGAGGCTTTCAAGAGTGATCAGCCCCTTGGGAACATAATTATTCTTCAATTGAACCAGCCCTTCATCTTCTTCTTCATCAGGGCTTCTGCTTTCGACTGTGGCGGCTTCTTGAATCAAGAAATTTACAATCTGCTCATCATTGTCAAAGACTTGCCAATGTAGGTCTTTATCCGGGACAGAGGGTCTGTAGATCATCCTCACAGCTTTGGGCTTATGCACCATATCTTCTGCTGGAGAATATCTGGCTATGATGGATGCTAGAACATCGACATGTCGGTTCTTTTCTCGAGGAATAGACTGCAGATTGAGAGACTCGAACTGGTCAAACAGGTCCCACACCCTGTTGCGGTATGACTTGAGATAATGCTTCTTTGAAGTGCATCTGTTTGTGACCTGGTTGCATACCAATTTAGAATCTCCGAAGATTTGGAGATGCTTTATGCCTAACTTGTCAGCTTTCTTGAGTCCTAGGCATAATGCTTCATATTCTACTGCATTATTGGTGCAGCTCCATACCAATCGGTAGCAATACTCCTTTTGCTCTCCGGATGGTGAAACTAGAAGAATCCCTGCCCCGACGCCATTTTTGCATCGGGCACCATCGAAGAACAACTTCCATAGTCCTTCTTGGGCACTTGTTCTATTCTCTGGTTGGGTGTGTTTCTCAGGCTTGGCGATCGCATAACATCCTATCCCGGTTTCTATCATGGCATTGAAGTCTGCCAATGAAAACTCATCTTCACAACTTAACTGTGCCAGAGATTCTTGAACCAGATCTATTTGCTCTATTTCCTCCACTATCGCATGCACAGGATCGCTGCTTTCTTCTTCGGACATCTTCTACACAAGGAAGGTAGAAGGTTTTTCATTGTAAATCTTCACCTTCTTTCCTTTGAATGGGATTTCCAGATGAGAGTAATCCATAGACAGATATCCGCCCAGCTTCGTCGTGAATTCTCTTGACAAGCACATACTGAAGTACGGCTCCAGGTCAATGACCACTACCTCTTGTATGACCGTGATCTGAGGCATCTTATGTAGTCGAATAGGAATGTCCTTGATCACTCCTACAGTCTTCACTAGGGGTACCATCCAACTGGAGTACGCCATGGCTGCTTCGCGTATATTCCATCCCTATTTCTTCGTAGATCGCCCTCGGCATGACCATTGTCATGGCTCCAGAGTCTATCATACAGTTATGCACAATGTACCCTTCCATCTGTAGAGATAGGTAGAACGGAGGTGGTCTATTCTTCCCCGTAATGGATGTGGACAGGGTCTGCACAAGGGCAAGTGGTGCTGCTTTCTTCACTTTAGTCATCTTCAACGCTTCTTGCAGCAGGTCCACTTGTCCAGGTAGTTGCAGAGCATCATACAAACTGATCTTAGCTAGAATCCTCTTTAACTCCTCAACAATGTTGTACGCTAGGAAGTTTGGTGCGATACTGCTTCGTGGCTTCGACCCTTTGTCGCTTGGTCAATGAAGGAAACTTGAGCTTCTCCCTAGCCTGCTCTTTAGTTTCCACCTGAGGTGGATCGACAGTGGCTTTTTGGGCCTTCTCTTTGACCGGTGCAGGCAGAGGAGTTTCATTTGAGGCCGAAGAAGATGACTGTCCCTTCTCGGGCCGAGCATGCACTTTCAAAGGAGCCATCTGAGTGGCGTCCACCTCCATCACCTTCTTTCCTCCTCTGGTAAGAACTGCAACTGGCTCCTCTTCACCAACTACCAGGTTATGATTCAATTGCCTGATGACGTTGACTTGACCACCATGACTACTGCTCGCCAGCGTTTGTATATAGTGTTGGTGCAGCATGCAGGTATTCTCTTCATGTGGATCATTGCACGTGGAGCACCAATATACATGATCGAAAGTGCTCGGAGTCTCATCGATTGCAGCATTCCTTGCCGAAGCCTTCCCTTGCTGGACTGCTTGATCTTTGGTAAGCGCAGGTGTAGGATAAGATCTTCTCGGTAGAAACTCTTGTTGCGCTTGCTTCTTCTTTATAACGGTCATGTCATTGGACAGAGTCTATACTGTGGAATTCAGAGACTGCATCTCTTGTAGGATTTTAGCTTGCATGTCATCGACTTTTGGGACGAGTGGCACTGGAGCCATCATCGATATTGGAGGCAGGGTGGAGGGTTGAGGTGGTGTTGGCAACATTGGGAATGTTGAAGCGACAGTGGGCTATGGAGTCGAAAAAGTGGGAAAATGGATTTGTGGAGAGGTGATCTGGGATACAATGGGATTCGGGTTCCAAGACGAGATCGAGAGTGCAGGGGTTGTAGAGATCTGTGAAGCATCTGTGCTCGCATACTGGGATTGAAGGAATTCGGGAAGTATGGGCATCGACATCCTTTGGGGAAGCTTACCCACAGCTATGAGATCCATTTTTGCCTTCTTGGCTAACCCATACAACTCGGGAAAAGTATTGACATTCGAGTACCTTATCATGAGACCGATATCAGGGTTGAAAGCCCGAAGGAAATAGTATGTTGTAGCTTCGTCGGTTGGCCGAAGTCCAACTGGTACTCTTTGCCAGGTTTGAGCGAACCTAACATTGAAGTCTGTGATCTCTTCTTGTGGATGTCTTTGGATTGAAGTGAATTGATGCAGAAGAGAGGTCGGATCGGCGGACTCATTGAAGCCTTGCATCAACTATCCGACTAACTGGTCCCATCCCGTAATGCTATCGGGTGGTAGAGATCTATACCAGTAGAGGAGTTTTCCTCTAAGGGAAAGAACCAGAAGCTTTACCATAACTTGTTCTTCTGTGATCTCGTGGATCACCGCCAGAGAAATTATGTCCTGGATGTGCTCCAGGGCCGTCTTCCCAGTTCCATCGAACGTTGGGAGCTTCTTGACTATAGTAGATGACACTTGCCCTTGTCCTACTAGATTTAGCGGTGATAAAGAATCCCATGCTGGGCATAGCCTAGGTGGTGGTTGCTGCTGCTGTTGTTGTTGTTGTTGTTGTGCCATACTTGCTCCTGGATTCTGAGAAATAGGGATTCTCGAAGCTCCTCCTTGATTGCTCATCGGAAGACTAATAGGAATAGAGGCCCTAGTAGGAATGGAGGCACTAGGATGCTTCGGTGAGTTGGGAGGATTAGGAGGAAAACTAGCCATTGTACTATCAAAAGTTAGAACTTGTTCGTCAACAGCAGCCTCTTGCGAGGATGTTCCGTGTAAGAGAGACTCGGGGGTGACCAACCTAGAGCGTTCCCCGAAAGCATCAATATCAAGCTCAAAGAACTCAGTTTCCTCTCCTCTATTCCTAACTCTCCATCTTGTTTGCATGAAGGCACAGGCTTTGGTACTGGTCTTTACGACTTAGAGATTCTCGGGTAAATAGAGTCGCCAGATGCTAAGAGTCTTTTGGTAATGAGAGCATCGGTTCTCACTACCACTCAGAAGATGAGACTGATCGGATCTCACCGGGAACTGTTAGAACTATTGGCTCCGGTGGAGATGGGTTTAAGTTTTCTCAAATATGGGACCTTCGGTCCCATCGGGCGTGCCAAAAACTGTTGGTCATCAAATCCACCTAGGAAAGGATTTTGGGTAAGTGTATGCACCCTAGACCTGCGACCAACGTTGAAAGGCCGAAGGGAAGAGATGCCCCTCGTGCCAATCTCCGGAGAAAGGTCGGATCCTATGCTAAACTACTTTTGGGGTTTTAAGATAAGGGTGCAGGAAAGAGATAAAAGGAGTTAGGGTTAGAGAAAGAAATAAAAAAGGGGTAAGGGAAGAGAGATCAGCGATTTAAAGTGGGAGAGAATAGGAAGCACGATCACTAACTGACAACTTGAATAGAAGCAAGGAACACCAAGAATAAATGAAAGAAACGCAATATCAACCTTCCTATGTATCCTCTGGGTGAATTTTAGGATCAAAAATCACAACCCACCAGGCAGCATAAAAGAAAGCCAATATGACATTTTTCCTCTCCTATGTATCCTTCAGGCGAATTTCAGGGTTCAGTCCCCAATCGCACATCGGATTCAGGATTCAAAGTCTCAGTATGCAAATGAAGAAAGACAAAAGAACTTAAGCACAGAAGGCAGCATACAAGAGAGAAATAGAGCTCAAAGATCTTTAGTATTAGAAGCAGGACATCAAGTTACAACAACTTTCTTAGCAGAAAGTTCCCCCCCTTTTCCATTACAATGCCTAGGTTTTTATAGAGGACCCGACCCTCTGAGTCATAATTACACAAAATGGCGAAGTACACCCTCGAGCCCTGAGAAGTCGGCTCCTCACGGTGCTCGTGACCGAGCTCTCAATTCTATTACCAAAACTAGCAACTACGACCGAGTCAACTATGGAAAAATGCATTAATGGGCCGCCTGAATCGTCCTTGGCTTCTGGGTGCGGTTCTCGAGTGGCCGCCATGCTTGTCGGGCTCTCCTTTCGGGACTGATGCTTCGTGTCCGATTGCCAAAAATGAGCAGCGAGCTTTTCGGGCAAGAAAAATTGCATTTATGAGGCACTTGATCGCCTCGAGAAAATACCCGGCTTGGAGTGTGTGCCCGTGAATGCACTTCACTGGATCCTCGTTCGCAACTCTGCTTCGCAATGGACTCGGGCTGAAGCAGATTCTCTTTTGGTTTGTACTTCGCACGGTTGAGCTTCGCAAAACAGCTTCGGGGGTGATGAGTGCCGAAGTAGATTTCCTCTCCAAAGTGGGGCCCTTCATCCTTCGCCGCTTTGCTATCGAAATTACTTCGCCGGTGCCTTGTAGAAATGCTTCACCGCGATCCTCTTTCAAAATGTGGTTCGGGAGGATTTCGGCCGAAGCACTTGCCTTTGGAAATGTTTCGCTCTTCGAGACCTTCGCCACTTCGGGTGGAAAATGCTTCGGGTGAAAGCTGGCCGAAGAGGATGCTTCGCAATGGTTTTCGGCGAAGTAGAAATGGTTCGCAAGTTTTCTGGCCGAAGTTGCTGTTGGAAATACTTCGGGCCCGAAGTTCTTTTCTTGCCTTAGCAAATTTGTCTTGCGATTTTGATTTTCTTTCTTTGGCGGAGTTGCCGCTTCGCAAAACTTTCGCCCGAAATGGTTGCTGGAAATGCTTCGGGTGCAAAGCTTTCTTTGGCGATTTCCTTGTGTTCTTCTTCGACAACGCTGCTTTGCTAACTTTTCACCCAAAGTAGTAGTTTGAAGCGCTTCGGGCCCGAAGTAGTTTCCTACCTTCTTTGCATTCTTCCCTCGGCAAATGCTACTTTGCAAAATTTTTGCTCGAAGCGACTGTTGGAAATGTTTCGGGTGCAAAGCACCTTCTTTGAGATCTTCTTCGGCAACACTACTTCGGCGAAGTTCTTTTCATACTTTTATTTTTTTTGGCAAAACTATTTTCCTTAGTTTGTTTGACAGCGAAGCTCTTTTATTTTTTGTTTTATGTACAAGGGTGTGGTAAGGAAAGCCAAAATTGCCGCAACTTGCATATATTTTCAAAAAAACAAAAAGAAATACTTTACAAAAGAAAGTCTATACAAAATTTTGATTTTCTTGCTACCCCTTGGTGCAATGTGACAAAATTGTCAACAGTAACTATCATTCTTTATCTCAAAATTAGACTTACCCTAACATTGTATACCAAACCGTAGACATGGTCTCAACCACTCCTATTATCCCTAACTTACAATATGCCTCTTCTTCAAATCTTACCTCTTCAGCATAAAATCCCTATCAATCTCCTCCTTCATATGCCTTCCCTAATTTTAACATCTTTTCCAATTCATATGTAGAGGTACCTTCTCATTTTGGTTCTTTCTATAACATGCTATCAACCTAATCCTCCTCTAGAGTCTAATATTCTCAATATCACTCCTTTATTTTCAAATTCCCCTCTTCCAAATCCTTTTAAATTTAGTGTGTTTGCAAATTTTTCTTTTGTCTACTCAACTTATTTGTTATCTTCCTTTTTTCATATTTTTCCAACTGCTCCTTTTCATATACCTCCTTCTATTCATCTATCTTCATTCAATCCCTAATATCCACCTTATATTCAACACCCTTATCTCTACTCTTATTAGCATTATGTGCAACCTATGCCTTCCAATATTCTTCTACCTCCTCATTCTCAACTTAGTTCTTTCTCTTCTCTTCCTTATGGTCAACCTTATTTCTCCACTCAACCTCCTCTTCCTCCTTAATCTACTTGGGCCTCTTTCTTAATTTATCTATTTTATTCACTTGTCATATTTCTTGCGCTTCCGCCCTACCTACCACTTTAACTTTTAGACACCAAAATAGCACCAATATGATTATGTGACAACAAGCACTAATCGCACTAACACACACAGCCCAAGGGCAGCCCCAAAGGTTAAAACAGTGGTTCTAACCACTCACACAGCAGTTTTTACAAGTCAAAGATCAAATTGGCACCTTTTAGACACTCTGCTACTTATTCGCTCCACCCAGGGATGAGTGCGGATTGGTACTCATTTCACCCAGGGACGAGTGCGGATTAATACTCGTTTCACCCAGAGACGATTACCAGTGCTCGCTTCGGGGTGGGACGAACTCTAGGTTTGACCAACAAAAAGTCAGATCTCGATGCATGACAACTCAGAACTACCACTTAGCTTTCCTTGCATGGCATAGGAGTGCGAGTAAGTTCTTTTGACAACTCATATCTGCCAATTGACTCTTCCTTCACTACATGGGATGGGAGTGAGCTTTTTAAGACAACTTAGATTTTCCACTTAGCTATCCCTTCATTGCATGGGAGTGTGAGTGAGTTTTTTTTAAACATACAAAGACATGCACAGAGGAAGTTAAGAAGCCCTTGATCAAGAAGAAGTCTTCTCTTCACAAAAAAGCATTCATGCAAAGAAACACTTTTGCATTTTAATTCAAAGAGACCCCTTGGGTCTATAAAATGGTGAGCTTCCTCACCCAAAAGATACAGAGAAGGAGCATTTTGAGCGACGAAGTGCTGCTAATTCACTTACTTGTGATTTGTGTTTTCAACATCCATAATATCTTAATCGAAAGAGAGGTTATTGGGTGGCTTTTGAAGGCACGAATCAAGAACCAAAACCCAATTGTTTTGACCACAATATCCTACCAATTCATTGACAACACATCACATCAGGTTTTGGACCCATCCCAAGTAGATTGGTGTTGAAACAAAGTTTCACCCGTGGGTGGTTTGCCTTCGGGCACCCCCCGCCTTATTGCCTTTGGTGACTATTTATTTTGTAGTATTTAGCTAGTTTTATGATTAAGCTTTTGTCAAGTTTTCAGTTTATTTAAACTCATTTTAACCATCGTTAGATTTATCTTTTATTTTTCATACATAGGTGCTACTGATTCTTTGTTTGTTTCTTTGAACATAGATTTTTAGTATTAGAGGAGCAACGAGGAATCTACTTTTACCAAGGTTCGCCCATCTTATATGTGGGCACGCGGAAGAAGGAATTCTAAAACAAGTTGTAAAAGACCAACATTTAATTCTCCTATCCCCTAAAAAGGAAGGAGACGCATTGTAACACAAATTTGAAAAGCATATCAATAAAAGGGCTATTTTTTTATATATTGCTTTGATATCTTGTGTTCATGTTCTTTATTTTTACGCATTTTTCAATAACATAGGGTTTAAGCGTTATTTTAGTTTCGTTTACATTGCATTTTAGTTTATCCTTTTTGTTTTCGAAATCTCGTGTTTTCAATGGCGATCACGGTGGGACATCTATCCTTTGTTTTTTTTAGGTTAGATTTCTAATATAAAATTGCTTGTTTTGGTTACAAGTACCTATTTTTTAATTATCAGACTATTATTCGCTTCTGTAAGTGACGATTACAGAATTGGTATTCGTTTCACCCAGGGACGAATAAGCATTCGTCTCACCCTGGAACGAATACTGTTATGATATTCGCCTCACCCAGGGACGAGTATAGTTTTGTGCATTTTTTAGAGCAAATCAGAAACATCCTGTTGTGCAAAGAAGAGGTAGGGGTTTTTAAATCTTCTGTCAAATTTTTGTTTTTCTGTTTTCTAGTTTTCAGTTTTGCATGGCTTAGGGAAATATTTCTTTTTCATTTTCCTATTTCAATTTTTGCAAATTAAAATGAACCCTACACACCACGTGGTATTTTAAACACAAGGCATTGGTTGTAAAACCCCAACCCTTGAGCAAGACCAAAGGTGGATTCCATTATCACTTTGGCTTGAGATATTGCATCCATTACCCCGATCATGACTGTTGCTAGACGTAAATCCTGACGAAAGCTGATCGAGTGTAGATAGGGTGATTCCTAGCGCATGAGGATGAGTCTTCTATGGTATGTGTCATAAAAAGAGTGATTCCCCTTTCGTACCACCTATGTTCCACATATCATCTGCTCTCACGTACTTATAGTCTCCCTCACATAAGGGCGGGTATATAGAGAGGTTGGTATATCGATTCGACAATGGTATATTGAAGGGGTGACCATTTTGGGAGTCATAAGAGCCTTCATAATTGCATTTAAATGTTTCACAAAAACTTTCAAAAACACAAAACAAACAACAAAAACACACTAAACTAGATTTAGGGCACACTATTAATCTTTAAAAGAGATAATCATTGCTTGTGTGTATGCTATTTTCTGTTTAGACAAAAAAAAATCATAAAAAGAAAAATCATAAAAAGAATTTCTACATATTTAGGGTAAAATTACCATGGTATTCACTCATAGCCAAGCCCAATCACGGGCAGAAGCTGCAGAGAATGCACCAAGAGAGACAAATCGTCTCCAATATAGCCCTGAAGACTTGGTCATCCCACCTTGGCGGCATGGTACACAAGTTAGTTCACACCATGCAGAACATGGCTCTAGAGGCACCTCCTTGAGGGGCACTCCAACTCATGCCATCAATAGACAGGACTATAGAGGCACCTCCTTAGGGGGAACTCCTAAGCAACAAGAGTATTTTCAAGAAAATAACCAATATGTAGCACTTGGTCTAAGTACGAGGCCCCCCTTTGAAGTTCATTATGGGTGGCCTAGTGATGAAGCGCTGTGTATTTCTCTAGAACAACAAAGGGTCCATAAGGAAGAACCATATGATGTCGTTGCTCCTAATTTACCCCTGATTAATGTCAGACACACTATACCATATCCAGAGTATCAGGCTCTCCCGATAGGGTAAAATAATTTGGCCTACACCTTTTTTGCATATAACAGAGAGTGTGAAGAGGATCACTACGTTCCTCAAGAATAGTACACAGTGTGGGAACGATGCACTTCTCCACCCAATTTACATCCAGATCGCTCATTGAGACCAGAGCTTCAAGTCAATGCTACCAACCTCGACAGAGGGAAGCAACATACAGGGGTCTCAGAGCACCATGATCAAAATAGATATGTAGGGGAGGCATCTAGGCCTCCTAAAAAAGAGACGATGGAACAAAATGACTTGGCATTTGCCCAAATAGCCACCCGCCAAGCGCAAATCACGTGGCTTAGGCAAGACCAACAAAAATTAGAACATTTGTGTCGCCTTAATCAAGAGCGCATTCAGCGTCAGACAGCTGAATTGCTTCACAACAATGTGCCTGAGAAGGCCCCAGTCCCTTGCGCACAACAATCTGAGATGTATGTGAGGCACAACCCCCTAGTGCGAGATAGGTCTCCATGACTTCAGCAAGCACTGCCTCCAAGACCTCCTAGACCTGAGCGGGAGGCCACTCCCCACAACCGTGATGGGCATCCTCCACGGGCACCCATCAATGTTTATAGGCCTAGGCCAAACACTCCTCAAGAAGATTATGAGGATTATGACCAAGAAGAAGAGTAGGCTAAAATGCCCTATCAAGGCAGAAGGGATGCTACCCATTTATCCCTCCAAAGGCCTCAAGTTCCTCGTAATTTACAATGGGAGCAAACCAAGGAGGAGGAGATTACGTCCTTCGATGCATACAAAGTGTTGTTAGAATGCTTGGAGACTATGGAACTCAAGACTACTAGGCCCCAAAAGCCTACCTTACGCCAAATCCATAGTCATCCGGTGCATCCATCAGTGCCAAAACCTCCATACCCCGAACATTTCAAGCTACCCCAGTTGGCACTCTTTAGAGGGGATGAAGATGCTCAAGAGCATGTGACTCAATTTTTGAGCCAATGCTTTGGTATACAAGACAATGATGCATTGCTATTATGAACATTCATAACCACATTCGTAGGATCTGCCTCGGATTGGTTTACCCATCTACCGAAGCATAGCATCTAAAACTTGGATCAACTAGTGGACACGTTCCTAGAACATTTTGCTTTCAATACAAAGAAAAAGGCGTCACTAAGTGATCTAGCTAGCCTCAAGTAGTATGAGGAGGAATCTATGGTGGCATATGGGAATCGATGGAGGACGTTGCTTTCAAAGCTGTCCTATCTTCCTCCTATGTCCGACCTAACTCAAATGTTCACAAAGAGTTGTTTGCGATCGATCTCTATGCTATTGCAGCTACAGCAATACGCCACTTTAGAAGAAGCTTTGGCGCAAGCTAGGGTTATCAAAGAGATCAAGATATAGGATGGAAAAATTTCCAAGCCTAAGAAAAAAAAGTGGAACAAAAGCACCAAAATAGGGAATACACAACAGAAACCCGTCGTGGTCAATCAAGTTGCTTTCAATGCCCCTACGCCTGCCCAAGAAACACAATCTCCAAAGGCTAATTATCAGGTGGTGCCTCACAATAACTATGAGAAAGATAATAAAAAATAGGATCAAAATCAGCAGCATCGCCCTAGGCAGCAATTTACACCATACACTGAGTCTAGGGACTCCTTGTTTGACCGTTTGTCAGTGGTAAACTTGATTAATCTGCCAGAGATTCCAAAAATTGATCCTAATGCACCAAAGCCTGAGGGCTATAGAGAGGATCTTTACTGTAGATTCCACAGAAGGAAAAAGCATGAACTTCATGCTTGTTGGACATTTAAAGGTTTAGTGCAAGACCTCATTGACAATAACACATTGGTAGTGGATAACCCCATTGCACCCAACAACCAACAAATGGGTGTTTTCAAAGATCCTTTACCCAAACATGATGCACAAGTAAAACCTCTTCATGTCAATGAAGTGCAACATAATTACCCCATGGAGGGGTATGTTGGGATGATTAGCATTGTGACAAGAAACAAGAGACACCCAAGAGCTGCCCCCGCAATAGCCACCAGGGAAGTTCCATCCATGCCACAACCTCAGCCGAATCCTACATAGTTGCCCCCACCTAGACCAGTGGCCATGATTCGCACTAGACTTACTCAAAGTCTATGGACCACATCAGCTAGGCTCTCCATCTATGAGCTTATTCAACAATCGACACCCCATCGGGAAGCTCTTATGGAGATATTAAAGGCAATTGAGTTACATCCCCATGAAGCAAATTCGTTCAACAATTTTATGGGGCATGTCAAACAGTGTACTGAACCAGTAATTACCTTCAAGGAAGATGAATTAAAAATGGTGACTAGAGACGTAGCGGATCCACCCCTGCACATTATTGCACGGGTCAACGGGACTCCGTACAAGCGGGTGTTGGTAGACATTGGTTCATCCGGTAACATTATTACAACCACTGCACTAAAACATTTGAAGCTGCCAACCTCTCACATTGCACCTTCCACTTATACCCTTCAAGCATTTAATGATGCGATATGCTCGACAGTTGGCACAATTGTCCTGCCCATACAAGTGGGACAAAAGACCATTCATACATTGTGCCACATTTTAGAAGGTGAAATAGCTTACAATATCTTGCTTAGGCGGCCTTGGATTCAGGATATGAAGTGTGTCCCTTCAATTTCTCATCAATGTTTGAAGTATATATTTTAAGGACAAGTGCACGTGGTCCCCGTAGATTTGGAACCTTTTAAATATTGCAACTCAGTGCAAATCATGCCGCAGTCGACCCTCCCTTCAATGCATGTGGATTTCCAATTAAATCCATCTAAAAGGGGTCCTACTAAGCAAGAATCTCCATTACCAACTCAATCAAATTCCCAGGTGGGTTCATCTTCTTCATCTGGTCCTCCCACAACGACGCCACCTGTGGTGGCCACACCAATGGACAATGGAAAGAAACCCCTGGAAGCGGAACCACCTTTAGTCTCCAACATCTCTACAGAAGAGACACCTAATAAAATGGAAGTTGAGACGCCTAGTTCACCCCACATGGAGTGGACTCAAAGAGAACTCCCATTTGCTTCCTCTCAATTGCCAACGATTACTGTTGAGATGTCTAAAACAGGCATGGGGGAGTATATAGTGCGCAATGTTGTTGCAACACCCACACTTCAGTCTATGCAAGACATGGGAAGACCTCGACTCCCCATAGGCTCCGTGGTTCCTTTAGGCTACCCACCTAATCAGACAAATTTTATTTTTGGGGGCCTGGATCATGGCGTTGAACCTTCCCGACAAGAAGAGGAATATGAAGATCCCTTTGTGGAAGATGTCAATTATTTGGCTAACCCAGACTTTGCATTACGATATCTTAGCCAATGCAATTGGCATGGATACGGGTTAGGCAGGTATGAACAAGGAATGCATGTTTTGTGTCAACCAAGATACCAAATGCCTTATGACAAGTCAGGAGTAGGGTTTAATCACCCTTTGCCCCTCAACATCTTGGTCAAAAACATGTAAAGCCTAGGGATAGGCAACAAGGATGGGTTGGCATCATATCCATATGGCAATCCAAATACAACTTATACATTTGGGGATTATTTACCATTACAAACAAATAACCTTGTTGACCTCAACAACCCTTTCCCTATGGTCAAACAAGGAGAAACCTCATGGACTCACCCCCAAGGGGAATATGTACAAGACCACAAAGGGTCTTCAGAAGATGAGTCGAAGTACGATCATTCACACGAATATCCAATGAATGACGATCAGGAAAGCTTCCTGATGATGTTCCCATTGAATTATCCCAGTGAGCATAGGTTACCTCAACAACAATAATATCCTTTGGACATAGATGACATGTTTGAACACTTGCACATAGGTCCAAGACATAGGTGGCATCTCAACCCGACACAGTTATAATAATTACTGCACCCGCCACTCTAGGTATACAGAGAGCATCTTCCGCCTGGAGACCCTATCAAACCATCAGTGCCTAGGGTGGACCCTATTTGTAGGTCCATGCATAGGACTGATCCCTTTGTGCTAGTGCCTACAGAGCCAGATCCAATGCACCAAGAACATCTCGAATGTCAGAGTTGTCACATTTGCGGTAATGGAGATTACAATCATTTCATCAACATGGTCTCCATTGACTTGATCACCCCCATCCATGATCCAACCAATCCCACATGATCATTGCATCTAGACATAGAAGCTATAGATTGGGATCGCGCTGACACACCACCATCTCCATTAGAGTATTGGCCTTGTGGTGGGATGTTTCATTTCACTCCAATACAGACTCAGGATGTCTTCCATGCTGAATAGGAACTTGAAGTTCCTAATGATGATCTTAATTTAACAAACGATATCCATATAATCCCAATTCCACACCAGTTAGAAGATAGATCCCATATGTCGGTCGAAGCAACGACTGATGTAGACATCGGCACAGATCCAACGAATCCACAGATTCTCAAGCTGGGGGTAAGTCTTTCCATTGAAGAGCGAGTCAATTATGTTGCCCTTCTTAAGGAAAAAAATGAGGTTTTTGCCTAGTCATACAAGGATATGCTGGGACTAGACCCACAGTTAGTCACACATAATTTAATGCTTGATCCGACAATCAAGCCAGTCAAGCAAAAACTACGCAGGATGCATCAAATAGTGGCCTTAATGGTAAAATATGAGTTACAAAAGTTGTTGGATGCCCAGTTTGTCATCTGTGTGGATTATCCTCCATGGTTGTCTAACATGGTTCCCGTCAAGAAGCCCGACGGGAGGATTCGCATATGCACTAATTTTTGAGATCTTAACAAAGCGAGTCCTAAGGATGATTTTCCCTTGCCAAGCATCGATGTGTTGGTAGATGCTATAGTGGGCCACGAAATGCTTTCCCTCATGGATGGTTTCTCAGGATACAGTCAAATTCGTATCAATCCAGAGGACGAACTAAAAATGGCATTCACAACGCCTTGGGGGACATTTTGCTATAAGGTCATGCCTTTTGGCCTTAAAAATGCCGGAGCCACCTACCAATGTGCCATGAAATACATATTTCATGATTACA
This sequence comes from Wollemia nobilis, assembly GCA_028583015.1. NCBI lineage: Eukaryota > Viridiplantae > Streptophyta > Pinopsida > Araucariales > Araucariaceae > Wollemia > Wollemia nobilis. The sequence goes on along the minus strand of JAQPPZ010017149.1, from coordinate 2,004,991 downwards.
TGCACAAAACTTTGGAATATTACATGGATGATTTGTTGGCCAAATCTCTTTTACGCCCAGATCACCTCGGTGACTTGAGCAAGGTCCTTGATCGCCTCATTGAGCATAAAGTCAGACTAAACCCTAAGAAGTGCATCTTTGGCGTCACCTCTGGAAAGCTCTTGGGTTTCATAGTCTCCAAACGAGGAATCAAGGTAGACCCAAACAAAGTCAAGGAAATCCTTGAAATGCGTCCCCCAACCACCATCAAGCAGCTTAGGAGATTACAGGAAAAAGGTTGCATCGATCAAGCGCTTCATAGCGCAGTTATCTGACAAATGCCGACCCATAAATAAATTATTGCATAAGGGGGTCACATTTCATTGGCATGACAAGTTCCAGTCAACCTTTAATGACATTAAACAGTACTTGGCTTCATCGCCAATATTGGCACCACCTAGACCAGGAGTGTCGTTCTATTTATACATCTCAGCCACTGAGGTGGCACTGGGCGCCATGCTATCCCAAAAAAATGAACTTCATAAAGAGCAGGCTACATACTATCTTAGCCGCACTCTGGTTAGTTATGAACTTAACTATGCATACGTTGAAAATCTCTGCTTGGTAGTGGTGTTTGCTACCAAAAATCTACACCACTACATGCTCAGTAATAAGACATATGTTGTGTCTAAGGAGAATCCATTGCGATACATGATGAGTCATACTTATCATAGTAGCCACAAGGCAAAATGGATCATGTTGTTGACAGAGTTTGACATAGAGTTCATTGGACAAAAATCCATCAAAGGTCAAGTCATCGCCGATCAACTAGCCGAGGCTCCTCTTGAAGATGATCAGCCTTTGACTTTTGAACTACCTGATGATGGGGTCTTCCATGTTTCAAAATTTCCAGATTTTGATGGGCCTGAGTCACAGGCTGACATAACCCTATTCTTCGATGGTTCTAAATGTGAGCAAGGGGGTGGCACGAGAATTGTGTTCTTCACTCCACAAGGTGCTCCAATGCCTTTGTCATTTAAATTAGACTTCCCATGCACTAACAAAAATGCAGAATACGAAGCCTTGCTCATAGGTCTTCAGACAACAATCACCATGAACATTAAATGATTGAACATCTTTGGTGATTCGCTGTTAATTGTCAATCAAGTAAAGGGGATATTCCAATGTAAATGTCCAGTTTTGTAGGCCTATAAAGCCCTCATGGACAAATTCCTGGCACAACTTGAATGGTATGACATCGAGGCACTCCCTCGATCATCAAATTGTTTTGCGGATACTATGGCCTCCTTGGGGTCACTCATCCCGCAAGACCCTTTTGGTGAAATGACAACCATTCAGGTTACAACATTATCGCAATCTGTGATGGAGCGTGCAAGATTTGATCTGATGCTAGGAATCCACCTGATCCATATTGAACCATCTCTGGATAAGTTCTCTCGAATTCAAGATTGTTTGACTCAAACCAATTGGGGGTCCTTGTTCTCCTCGACCCCTCTTACTAGCAATACCACGTTGTTTTTACAAGTTCTTTCCTACTCAGATTTTGTTCGGGATGGAATTCAAGAGGGATTAGCCATTCATACTATCGAGGTTTTTGATAAGCAAGATTGGTACACACCCATTCGGGATTACCTCAAGCTAGGTAATCTCCCACTTGGATTGACACAAGCCACAAAAATATCATTCAAATAGAAAGCGGCAAAGCATGTCTTGTTAGGAGACATTTTGTATCATCAAAATTATGAAGGAATCCTCATTTGTTGTTTGGATCAGCAAGAGTCTGCTTGGGCGATCACCCAAGCTCACGATGGTACATGTGGTGGCCACTTCAGTGGTATGGCCATCGTAAAGTGCATTCTTTGCATGGGTTATTATTGGCCATATTTAGAGCGATATTGTTGCACATATGTGAAGAAGTGCGTGAAGTGTCAGCACCATACTAATTTGACACACATACCTTCTCAGGCCTTGCAGCCGATTCAATCAGTTTGGCATTTTTTGCAGTGGGGCTTTGATTAATTGGAAATATATCCCCTATGTTGTCAAGTCGTCACACGTTTATTTTAACGGCCATAGAGTACTTTACCAAATGGGTGGAAGCAATTCCGCTAACCACTATGACTGGATCTTGCATTGCATAGTTTATTTTGCATAACATCATATGTCATTTTGGTATTCCATCTAAGATCCTATCAGATAATGGGACACCATTCAAGAATAAATATGTGCATGCTTTGACCAAAAAGTACAAAATTCAGCACAGCTTTTCAACACCCTATTATCCACAGGCAAATGGGCAAGTAGAGGCGTCAAACAAAATGCTAGTCGCCATTCTCAAAAGATAGTTGCAGACAATCATAAGGACTGGCACATTTATATCCCGCTTGCCCTATGGGCTTATTACACCAGCATTCAAACACCCACTAGGGCAACTCCAGTTTTGTTGGTGTATGGCTTTGAGGCAGTCATGCCTTTTGAGTTGGAAATTCCTTCCCTGTGCATTTCAATGCAAGAGTTCATCGATAATGGCACTGCACGGCAAGCCTGGTTAGATCAACTGACGTTGCTCGATGAACGACGCATTAATGCTCTCGAGAATTTGCGTATCTATTAATAGCGACTTAAGAAAGCATACAACATGAAAGTCCACCTTAGGGAATTTTAGGTTGGTGACTTGGTCTTAAAAGAGAACCAGCAGAATTCTAATTTTTCGTCCCATCTACGGGACAAGTTCATGGCAAACTGGTTAGGTCCTTACATCATTGACAACAGAATAGGACCCGAAACATACCGGCTTGTCTCTCTTGAAGGAATCAAGGAAACATAACCCTTAAACATCATTCATTTGAGGCCATTCCACATCTAGAGAGCCATAGTCCAACCAAAAGCTCCAAGGATTATCATAATCGCTTGGTCAACCCTAAATGCCCCAAAGGTCTCTATAAACCCTTTGGTCAAGACAAAAGCTCCAAGGATTTTCATAATCGCTTGGTCAACCCTAAATGCCCCAAAGTTATCTGTAAACCCTTTAGTCAAGACAAAAGCTCCAAGGATTATCATAATCACTTGGTCAACCCTAAATGCTCCAAAGGTATCTCTGAACCCTTTGGTCAAAATAAAAAGCTCCAAGGATTTTCATAATCGCTTGGTCAACCCTAAATGCTCCAAAGGTATCTATAAACCCTTTGGTCAACACCAAACGCTTCAAGCGTTACCATAACTGATTGGTCAACATAAATATTCAAAAATAAACAAAAACAATATAATCGTCAAAAATCACGAAAACATTTGCATTTCAATTCCATGCATACTCAAAAAAAAAAAAATCAAAATTACAAAAACAATTGCATTCCAATTCCATGCATTCTCATAAAAATCAAAATACAAAAATATAGGTTGCATTAGGCATCGCATCCATACATTATACATTTTCTAGGTCATACAAGTCAAAAGCACCATAGACAGTCATTACTTGGCAATTCCATCCTTTTTACATCAGATCCATTTTCATAAATGCCTACATCTAGAATAGCACCATCGCTATTTTTAGCATCGTCAGTTGTCTCCTACTATATTTAGGGTTTTCGTCATTTAGCTATTTTTAAATTTCTAGTCAAAAACTATACGCAGTTAAGCAGATTTTACACGGGAAAGTTTTCCTTGGATCACGCCTTGTTACGTAGCATTCCAAAACAAATTAACACACATATAAAAATTCCTAAGTTGTGTGAACGAAAGATGAAACCTACACAGTAATTCAGGTCACCATTAGCGAAATGGCTATCTTGCTCATCCCCCTATGCGAATGACCCTAAGAATGTTGAGAGTTGGCAAAAGGACAAGCATCCTCCCTACCCAATTCCCTATGAATCCTAAGTTCTCAAAAGTTGCAAAACATCAAAAAATTGCAAAAATAATGTCAAAACACTAAAATTTGACATCCTACAGTGCACACATCAAAAGGCACATACAATAGTGATTCTCATCACTCGAAATCCAAATCCCTTGCTCAAAAAAAAAAAAAAAACATATAATATCACAAAAATAAACAGTGATTTTATCACTACAAAGGAGCAAGTATCCCAATACAATTGAAGAAAAGAAGGGAGTCGAACTTGAATCCCTGGAACTCTCAGCATTTTTACAGGTCATGATGCAAGCTTCAGTACCGGTTTGGTTGATAGCCTATTGATCACTAGCGGTAAACCTCCCGCATGACGATATATCTATCACATTAACTTGTGTACAGATCAATGTTTGCATGTGGATGAGCTAGCTTATGGTATCCTAGATAGCATCGCGGACAAATATGACTAAATACAATAAAGGAGTTAGTGGAGCTAATTAGGTGATCCTCATTACAGGTTTTGTTGAAAGCCCATCTGGCACTGGCGGTATCCTGATGAATAACACATAAACGAACTCAATTGCACACACAAGGATGTGAAATAACTTGGTTAAATTCAAGTCAGATTCAGACCTTGTTCAAAAGCTTAACTCCATTTTCAAACAACCGGTACATTTCATTCCGTACATCCCCATCAAAAAATTGATAAAATACAAAAACAAAGTTTTCACATGCACAAGCATTCAACAAAGTTATCTCATTACTATAGCAAGCCAGTCAAATCTTATACAGTTTATGGTGCATTGACAAATCATTAACAATTCATTTCATTCATTCCATATGCATACATCATCCAAATTAGAACCATCGCATTCATAATCGCATATGCATACATCAATATAAAAACATGCACATAACAATAAATCATGAAAAAATGTACAAACACCAAAAAGAGTCATCTGTATATATATATCATAACAAAATTGCCCGCAGGCTACAGTGCACCGATCCTTGGACCTCACTCCCATAATCCAAAAACTCAAAAACCCCCAGCCTAGGGCATCGGCCACCATGATCACATAGGATCAGTGCGACGAGAACTACCCCCTGTAGTATCGGTCCTCTAGGACCTCTCAGGGTGACTGCTCGCCCCTGTGTCACACCCACTAGTGCCTCCCTCATCTTGTCGCCTGCGATGGGATGATGTCGACTGCAATGTCCCGCTATCTTTCATCTGATATGACGAGCAACTCACTGAAGGCTCTGGTATTTTCCCACCAAGGTGGATAATCTCACCCTCCATCTCCTACTGATGTCGACTCCACTCTACCTCCCACCTACGATAGTACATGATTGCATCATCGTGCTATGCTAAATGCACCTGCAAGAGATCCCTCTCCTGTGTAGCATCCGTATCACCCTCCTGTCGATGAGACGTAGCCCCTGCACTCTCTCACTCTACCAACTGTGTCCGTAGGAGATCCCTCTCCTGTGCCATCTCACCAAGCTCTCCATATTGCCTCTGTAGCACCTTTGTCAATTGGGCTACCTTAGCACGCAACCCCACCTCTATATCCCTCGACACAACCGAATGCGTTGGCCTCTCTGGCGCATTAGCCTACTCTAGAGCATCCTGCATCTCTGGCCACTCCTCATCAAAGTCCTCTCCCACATCTACCACCTCCACCATGTCCACATCAGTAGGAGCTCCCCAACCCTCTCTTGGTGCCTCAGCCCCCTCTTCGCCTCCCGCTGCCTCATCCCATCCCAATGGCCCCTCACCTTGCAATTGCTAGAGCGTCCACCACTCCTAATACTTGGCAGTCACTCTGATGTCATCCATGTCTGGAATGTCCAGTACTGTATCTACCTCCTCCCCTAGTGGCTCAAGGATCGACGCAGCTAGGGTCCTCTCATCGCTTCGACGTCGATAGACTATGGGTTCTCTAGGAAACCCTTGGCATACCCCAAACTGTCGTGTCACTCGAAGATAATGAAAGTACTCCTGCTCCGTCTCGTGTCGTCCAATGACCCATCTCCCCCTTTGGACCCATCGAAGCCACTCATCAGCCTCTGGCCATACGGGACAATCGCAATTTGGCCTCCACACCACATCTCCTGGAGTCAGTCATGCCAATGCATCTCTGTAATGGTCCACATCTTTCACAAATCGTCGACTCTGCCCCCGCTCCTCAGGTCGATACCATAAAGCACCATAACCAATACCTCTGTCCACCATGTCAGCTCGTGTAGTCCAGGGTAGCCTTCATGGTCGCTCTATGGCTATATGTTGCCAGGCCCAACACTGTAACCAATCCCCTTTCACTTTAGGTAGCGGACCTCATACAACTCATCATATAATTGAGCCAAAAGCATCTAGCCCCATCTCATGATCATCGGATCTATCATCGAACAATCCACTAACTGCCACACCACCTCCAATAGGTTCCATGGGAACCTCGCTCTTGACGAGTCTAGCAGGAGCATGTTAGAAATGAGGCTCATAAGTAGTGCATGCCTCACTCCTAATACTCCCCTTGCGTACCACCATTGTACCAAAATCCCCCTAATCTGACAATCCAGCTCTACCCTCTCCAATGAGCTCATCCCATCCACATCCTTCTTGTGTCCAAAATACTGAGTCAGTACAGCCATCCTCTTGCCTCGTGGCATCGTCTGGATGGTAACCCCGTCTATCAAAATCTAGAGAATTCGATACACGTCCTCTAAGGTGACTGTCATCTCCCTTGTCAAAATATGGAAGGTGTTCATCCGAACATCCCATAGGCTGATCAAAGTTGTAATGTACGCCTGATCCACAACAACTACCTCCAATCACGTCACATGCTTGAGCCCTAAGGCATCAAGCCACTCCCAGTCCTCCGCACTCAACGCCTCGTGGGCACTAGAAAAAACAGTCGATACCCGATGTCGACTCTTCACCACCTGCACATCACAAAACATCAACACATTAAAAACATGCATCAAATCACCATCACATATTCAAAAATGCATCACTAAACAGTAACATCATTCATTCACATGTACATCTGTAAAAAAAAAAAAATTCATCCATTTTTCATTTTTTAATTCCATAAAAATAACAAAAAAAATTCGACATGGTTTACCTACGGTTTCGACCTAAGTTTACCATTTCAACAAAAAAATTCATCCATTTTTCATTTTTTTTAATTCCATAAAAATAACAAAAAAAATTCGACATGGTTTACCTACGGTTTCGACCTAAGTTTACCATTTCAACAAAAAAATTCATCCATTTTTCATTTTTTTTTAATTCCATAAAAATAACAAAAAAAATTCGACATGGTTTACCTACGGTTTCGACCTAAGTTTACCATTTCAACAAAAAAATTCATCCATTTTTCATTTTTTTTAATTCCATAAAAATAACAAAAAAATTTGACATGGTTTACCTATGGTTTCGACCTAAGTTTACCATTTCAACAAAAAAATTCATCCATTTTTCATTTTTTAATTCCATAAAAATAACAAAAAAATTTGACATGGTTTACCTACGGTTTCGACCTAAGTTTACCATTTCAACAAAAAAATTCATCCATTTTTCATTTTTTTAATTCCATAAAAATAAAAATAAAAATTCGACATGGTTTACCTACGGTTTCGACCTAAGTTTACCATTTCAACAAAAAAATTCATCCATTTTTCATTTTTTTAATTCCATAAAAATAACAAAAAAAATTCGACATGGTTTACCTATGGTTTTGACCTAAGTTTACCATTTCAACAAAAAAAATCATCCATTTTTCATTTTTTTAATTCCATAAAAATAACAAAAAAAAATTGAAATGGTTTACCTACGGTTTCGACCTAAGTTTACCATTTCAACAAAAAAATTCATCCATTTTTCATTTTTTTTTAATTCCATAAAAATAACAAAAAAAATTCGACATGGTTTACCTATGGTTTCGTCCTAAGTTTACCATTTCAACAAAAACATTCATCCATTTTTCATTTTTTAATTCCATAAAAATAACAAAAAAAATAGGCATGGTTTACCTACGGTTTTGACCTACGTTTTACCATTCACATAAAAAAAACATTTTTATAACCATGGTTACCCTAAGATGTTACTCTAAGTTTCATTTTGGGTTTATCCTACGGTTTTCCATCTAAGTTTCCATCGGTTTGCATCCACGTTTCATTTGGTTTCATGGTCTTTAATTCATTCACCTTTTAATTTAATTAATTAGGGTTCCATGTCTTAAACAAAAGAAAAACACAATAAAAACACATTTGCATTTTTCAAATTCAAACTCGAGGAGATAGTTCACTTACTGGTCTCGCCTTGGCTCCGCCACCTGACAACCCGGTCTGTGCACTCATGGTGGCTGGAAAATCTGATAGCGCTTCACGTCAAAAAATCTACCTCCTCCTCCTCAGAGCTCCAAATCGCAATCGATGAACAGTGCAAATGAGCCCAATCCATCATTTTTTCCTATTTATACCTTTTTTGCTTGCTGGTAATCGTCCCTGACTAGAATGAGCACTTTTTCCTCAGAGGCGCACTCGTCCCACCCCGGGACGAGTACCATCATGGAGTTCGTCCCCCCTCGGAACGAATAAAAAAAAAAATCAAAAGCAACCAAAATATAAAAATGACAAATGCCAACAAAACCACTAAAAATTGCCGGACAAAAGTGCTCTTGCACTTAACCTCTTGGCATAAGAGAACTGATGTCGGGGTCAACCTTGTCGTTATCCTACTCCCCAAGAAGGCTACCATAGCCGGACCGCTCCATGGGAAGAATTTTCGTCAATGTTAACCCCAAATGGCATTCCAAAATGGGTTCACACCCACCAAAAATAGGTCAAAACAATCGAGAAACTGTTCGAGCATGCATCGGATAACATCTGAAGGCACCCTCACTTAAAGTCATCTTGGGTCAAGCGACAATAATATACCCAATCTTGGAAATGATACGCATTCAAAGGATCATTGCAAAAGACAATCGTGCCCCTACTTGGGGCAGCAAACAAATAATCATCACAAACTGATCATATACTTGGCATTCGTGAATCATGAACTCAAGGTTTCCACAGACAAAAGGTTGCGCCCTTTGCCTATTCATGACTGATCAATGTCTAAGTTCAAGTAATACCTCACCGAACCAGGTTAATGCTTGATTTAAGTTCCTTAGCTTGTCAGAAGCAAGGATTCAAGAATGCATGCCCTTTCCATACTTGGGGCATCAAGAGTTGGTTAGGTTACTTAGAAACCCTAATCATTAGTGCTTTGGTTATCTATTTTTGCTCAGCATCGCAACATGTGTAGCGCTTTCCAAAAAGGGGCATCTGTAGACACCAAAACAGCACCAATCCGATTATGTGACAATAAGCACTGATCGCACTAACACACACAGCCCAAGCGTAGCCCCAGAGATTAAAACAATGGTTCTAACCACTCACACAACAGTTTTTACAAGTCAAAGATCAAATTGGCACCTTTTAGACACTCTGCTACTTATTCGCTCCACCCAGGGACGAGTGCGGATTGGTACTCATTTCACCAGGGATGAATGCGGATTAATACTTGTTTCACCCAGAGATGATTACCAATGCTCGCTTCGGGGTGGGACGAACTCCAGGTTTGACCAACAAAAAGTCAGATCTCGACGCGTGACAACTCAGAACTGCCACTTAGCTTTCCTTGCATGGCATAGGAGTGCAAGTAAGTTCTTTTGACAACTCATATCTGCCAATTGACTCTTCCTTCACTACATGGGATGGGAGTGAGCTTTTTAAGACAACTTAGATTTGCCACTTAGCTATCCCTTCATTGCATGGGAGTGCGAGTGAGTTTTTTTTAAACATACAAAGACATGCACAGAGGAAGTTAAGAAGCCCTTGATCAAGAAGAAGTCTTCTCTTCACAAAAAAACATTCATGCAAAGAAACACTTTTGCATGTTAATTCAAAGAGACCCCTTGAGTCTATAAAATGGTGAGCTTCCTCACCCAAAAGATACAGAGAAGGAGCATTTTGAGCGACAAAGTGCTGCTAATTCACTTACTTGCGATTTGTGCTTTCAACATCCATAATCTCTTAATCGAAAGAGAGGTTATTGGGTGGCTTTTGAAGGCACGAATAAAGAACCAAAACCCAATTTTTTTTACCACAATATCCTACCAATTCGCCGACAACACATCACATCAGGTTTCGGACCCATCCCAAGCGGATTGGTGTCGAAACAAAGTTTCACCCGCGGGTGGTTTGCCTTCGGGCACCGCCCGCCTTATCGCCTTTGGTGACTATTTATTTTGTAGTATTTAGCTAGTTTTATGATTAAGCTTTTGTCAAGTTTTCAGTTTATTTAGACTCATTTTAACCATCGTTAGATTTATCTTTTATTTTTCATACACAGGTGCTACTGATTCTTTGTTTGTTTCTTTGAACGTAGATTTGCAGCATTAGAAGAGCAGCGAGGAATCTACTTTTACCAATACAAGTGGCGGCAACGTTTTGGTTCGCCCATCTTATATGTGGGCACGTTGAAGAAGGAATTCTGAAACAAGTTGTAAAAGACCAACATTTAACGCTCCTATCCCCTAAAAAGGAAGGAGACGCATTGTAACACAAATTTGAAAAGCATATCAATAAAAGGGCTATTTTTTATATATTGCTTTGATATCTTGTGTTCATGTTCTTTCTTTTTACGCATTTTTCAATAACAAAGGGTTTAAGCGTTATTTTAGTTTCATTTACATTGCATTTTAGTTTATCCTTTTTGTTTTTGGAATCTCATGTTTTCAGCTATCAACCTAATCCTCCTCTAGAGTCTAATATTCTCAATATCACTCCTTTATTTTCAAATTCCCCTCTTCCAAATCCTTTTAAATTTAGTGTGTTTGCAACTTTTTCTTTTGTCTACTCAACTTATTTGTTATCTTCCTTTTTTCATATTTTTCCAACTGCTCCTTTTCATATACCTCCTTCTATTCATATATCTTCATTCAATCCCTAATATCCACCTTATATTCAACACCCTTATCTCTACTCTTATTAGCATCATGTGCAACCTATGCCTTCCAATATTCTTCTACCTCCTCATTCTCAACTTAGTTTTTTCTCTTCTCTTCGTTATGGTCAAGCTTATTTCTCCACTCAACCTCCTCTTCCCCCTTAATCTACTTGGGCCTCTTTCTTAATTTATCTATTTTATTCACTTGTCATATTTCTTGCGCTTCCACCCTACCTACCACTTTAACTTTTAGACATATTTTACCCTCTTATTATGATTGGCCTCCTTCACAGTCACACAGTCCAAATCAACAAGTTTCTCGATAGCATGTTCTTATTCATAATTTTAATGAAGCTACTCATCAACAAGTTCCTCAATAGTAAACTCCTCAATATTTCAAGCAAGCTCCCAACCAACAACCCCCTCAATAGATCCCCACTCAAATTCCCACTTAATATCCTTTATTTCCAAATCATCCTTCTATCTCTCAACATAATCAATGGTCCACCCAACAATAATATCAAATACCCTTATCATCTTATCCTTCTTACCCTTCTTATTCCCAACCTCCTCAACCATCTCCTCCATCTCATAAGAATATTGCAACTTTCTATCCATAATCTCCTGATGTTTCTTGTCCACCTCCACCACCTTATAACTAAAATTATCCCTACTCCTATTACCCTCAACCTCCCTTGCTAGATGCACCTATTTACCTAGCCCAAACCTACTCAGACACCACCTGACAAAATTTAGATCATGCAAGAGTAACTCAAGAGCTTGAAATTGTAGATAACTGATTATGGTTACAAAAATTCCAATTATAGCCAAATTTTTAATGATCCCATTAATCCTTTGGTTCCCATGTTTCCATACCCATATAGGCTTGAGTTCCCCATGTTTGAGAAATTTAAAGGAAAGGAGGATCCTAAATAATATTTAATAAATTATACATTCACTTACCACCATATAAATGGAAGTGATCCCTTGATTCTTAGGATATTTCCTTTGTAACTTGGAGGTAGACTTTAAACTGATATAACAATCTACCCCAACATAACATATTTGCATTTGAGTTGTTGGAAAACCTTTTTTTAGAATATTTATCGATCAATATTAAAAATAAACCATCATTGCCAGACTTATATACTCTGTGATAATTTGATGTTGACCCGATCAATAACTCTATTTCCACATGGTGTGGGGTTATCAATGGTTTGACCTTTTCAATTTTCTCCATTGAGTTGGTAAAAATAATGGTAAAGAGTTATGCTAGGCATATCTGTAGACACCCAAAAGTCACACATTGCTGCTTATGCATATCCATAGGTGATTCTAGGCATCCCTAGGCTATTGTAGGCTATCATAGTTGTGTGTAGTCATGCATAGTAAGGCGTAGTCATGTGTAGTCATGCGTAGTAATATGTATATTGCCATAGTTTTCCATAGCAATATGTAGACTTCCATGTATCACTCCATCGACTTTTAGATCCTAAACCCTCATAAGCCTCCCAAATTACATCCGACACATTTTTATATCATTCGATGGTTTATTCACACGCAATTGAGGCCCCCACGAGGTATTAGTTGGCCAAAACGATTAATAAGTCAATTCCCAAATTCTAATTTAATGTTGACTTCATTTAAGTCACCTTTTTAGGGTAAATTTGATTAAAAGAAACCCTAATCTTGATTAGCACTAATTACATCCTCCCACATGTGTGAAATTAGGGTTTGTTGAGATATTTCTTTAATCATGCCTTAAATTGGTTTAAGCACCTCCTAATCAGGAATAGCCCTAATCCATCCTCACACATGTGTGAGGATGATATTTTTATCATAAGGAATGTGATGTTGCCACATTACATTTCTTAACCTAACCCTAGTCAGAATAAAACCTAGGTTTAGTCTATCTAACCCCCCCCCGCATCTTGCCTTTGCCTATAAATAATGGGTCCCAAACCCCTAATTAGGTCTGACTCACAAATTCAACAAAGCACAATTACTTTGTTGAAATGGAAATCCAATATTGAACAGTCATTTCCTGGTGCACACAGTCAGATTTCAATGGTACACAGAGGCACCCCAACTGCCTAGGAGTTGACCCACCAAAAGGATTTTGCAGAAGAGGCATCACAACTCATATCACCCTTTGCCCTGTGAATCCAGCATCAGTTCGCCCTTCGGGTGGCAAATTGGGTCTACAGGCCCCAAATCACTCCATATTTGGGTGGTAAGTTCCATTTCATCATATTATTACTTTCTACATAGTTTATTTCATGCTTTGTTATGATTTTATAGTCATTTTGTCTTTATAAACATGGGGCTTGACTAAGGCAAGCCCCCCTATCGTATTGACCCTCTTTTGCAGGTAATCATAGGTTATGCAGTAAATATGAAGAGAAAAAGTAGCATCAAACCAACAACAACCCAGTGGTGGCCTACATACAAAGAAGCCCACCTACACTAAGGGACATCAGAAGAAGGCATCATGTCTATAGTGTATTATTGAAAGGAGAAATGGGAATTCACCCTATTTGTAACCCATATCAAATTTATCATGAATAAAGCATATATTTCTAAATGAGTTATGTTATTACTTGTTATTAGATCAAATATCAACTTTTGGTCATTTCATTCTAGCACGCCCGATGGGACCCCCACAATAGATAACACTAGATTCATTTTATTGGTAAATCTTGAAGAACACAAGCTTATACTGAGAGGGGGGTGAACAGTATAAGACCTCTTTTTACTTTTTCCTTTATACTTCAAAATAGTAAAGCAATATACCCAAAGCAATATCAAAACAATGCACAATATCATCCACAAAGTGACACCAATTTTAACGTGGTTCACCCAGAATGGTTGGGCTACGTCCACAAAACTTTTCTCTAAAAGTTATCTCAAAGTTCTTTGGGAATCCTTCCCAATTACAATGTTTATGAGCCTCGGCCCAAAGGAGATACCTTCCCCCAAACAGAATTTATGAGCCTCTGCTCAAAGGAGATACCTTCCCCCAATCTGAATTTATGAGCCTCTGCTCAAAGGAGATACCTTCCCTCTCGCTCTGGAAATGATCCCTCGGAAGATCAACTGCCTCTACCTCTTGTCGACACGTGGAACTCCTTTCCATAGAAGACCTCCTGTCCTCAATGCTTAGCCTAAGAGACCTTCGCCTTCTATGATCACGTCCACAGCAGCTCAACAACCTGTACCAAACATAGTCAATCGGTCTAGTACAAGTCTTCCTCTGTCTATCAGATCTATCCAACACTTGAACAAATCAATCCTCTGCACACAAGCTGCACTGTCTTCGCACACTCTATGCCCATACAGAGCACTCCACGTTCATCTTTGCCCTTTGTGCCCTCTCTACTCTCTCTCTGCACACTCACAACCGCACTTGGTCAAACTTCAACCTTTGCACTATCTACGCAAACACAACGGCACTCAGAACAATTCACCATGACTCTTCGCTCACTCTGCACACTTCGATCAAATTTTGCACTCAGCTCTCGATGATCGAACTTCTCACTCTGCGCTCTATCTATGAATGTCACAACAATGATACACCTAACTCTTCAAAATAGCCTGCCTTTTATAATAACACTTTCAAGATCAAAACCTTAATCTTAGTCGACTGTAACCCTGATCTTTAGTTGGTTGCACAACCCTAAACTTCGTCGGCTCACATTTAACTTTGTCGGCTTCAAATGCCTCTGAAACTCTTCTGTAGCTTTTGCCGTGAAACTACAACATGTCATGATATCATGACACCTTTGCAACCATACACTTTCTTTTGGCTTTTGTCATGATATCGTGACACTTCAGCCTTTGTCGACTTCAACTAAGTTCTTGTCATGATATCGTGACACTTCTGTCTTTGTCAGCATCAACTTTGCTTTTGTCATGATATCGTGACACTTCTCCCTTCGTCGACCTCCTTTCTACTTTTGTCATGAAATCGTGACACTTCTGCCTCTGTAGACTTCGTCTTCACTTTTTGTGAAATCATGACACTTCTGTCTTCATAACCTTCCTCTCTACTTTTGTCATGAAATCATGACACTTCTCCTATAGAAGACCTGCTTTCAGTTTCTATCATGAAATCGTGACACTTCTGCTTCCATCTGCTATCTTTTCTTCCTGTCATGAAATCATGACACTTTCTGCATCCGTACGCTTTCCCTTCATCCTATCATGAAATCGTGACACTTTCTTCATCCGTACGTTTTCTCCACAACCTGTCATGAAATCATGACAGTTCTCACTTCAAAACCTTTCCTTTGCTGCATGTCATGAAATCGTGATAGTTCTCACTTGGAACATTTTCATCTACATGTCACGAAATCATGACGGTTCTCACTTCGAACTCTAAGCATGTCATGAAATCATGATAGTTCTCACTTCGAACTCTGCAGCATGTCACAAAATCGTGACACTTTTCATGTTACTTTCTCTCTCTTCGAACTTGTCATGAAATCATGACAGTTCACACTACGGACTCTCTCTTCACATTATGTCATGAAATCGTGACACTTTTTCTTTGACTCTCTCTCCTATATGTCAAAATCGTGACACTTTTTCGTCCATACAACCTTCCTTGCAATATGTCATGAAATCGTGACACTTTTCCTTCTCTGCCTTCCTGCTCTTTTCAAGTCACGAAAATGCGACATGTCATGAAATCGTGACACTTTCCACCTTGCTCTCTTTCTCTGCCAACATGTCACGAAATCATGATAGTTTTTCCACTTGCCTTTTTCTCTGCCAACATGTCATGAAATCGTGACAGTTTTCCTGCTTCTTCTCTCTCTTCCAACATGTCACGAAATCGTGACAGTTTTCCCTCTTCTCTCTCTTCTAACATGTCATGAAATCATGATAGTTTTTCCAGCTCTTTCTCTCTCCTCTAACATGTCACGAAATCGTGACTATTTTTCTTGCCTGCTGTATATGTCACGATATCGCGACACTTTTCTTACTTGTCTTTTTCTTTGATCTTTTGCAAATGGGCCACTATGGTCTTCTTGGAAACTCACTGTCCATGCTCTGAATAACCTTTGAACTTGTCATGCCATAACCTTCATCAAAACAAATTATTTGACATTAAATCAAATTCCTTCAAGAGCTTCTTGACATCAATGACAACTTATACATTTGAGCAAAGGCAATGTACCCAAAGTACCCAAAATTGCCAACAATCTCCCCCTTTGTCATTGATGGCAAACCTTTATTGAAAACACTTCTCAAGAGCCAAAACTGAAACCAACTATGCTAACAACTGAGAATCTTCCTTTGAAGTTTTTCTCCCCCTGACTTGAAGCTTTCCTCTTCACTTGAAGCTCTCCCCCTTACTCATATCTCTCCCCCTTTGTCATCAATGGCAAAGGGTCACCTTTGGGGCTCGGGACTAAGAATGAGCCTCTTAGCTTAGTCCCTCCCCCACCTCCTGATGAGGTGATTAATTCTGGGGTGGGAGTAAAACTCCCATTAGGCATCGATCATCATCAACGTCTATAACTTCCTTGTCGGGCCTTCTCTTGAACTCTTTGTCCATATTCCTATTCTTGTCACTGTTCTTGTTCTTGTTCTCATCCCTGTTCTTGTCCATGCCTTGATCCTTGGACCTGTTCATACCACTGTTCCTGTTCCTGTACCTTGGAAGTTCAGCTCTACACTGTCTAGCTGTGTGACCTTCATTGTTGCACTTATAACAAGTAACAATGTTATTTCTTTTAGGCATACCTGTTCTTTGAATCCACCAGTTCTGACCAAACCTGTTCTGGCCAAACTTGTTCCTGTTATTTGCCTTGCAATAAACTGCCTTGTGCCCAAACTATTGACAAGAGTAGCAATACCCTTGAAAGAAACTAGCACTTCTGAAATTGTCGTTTACCTTCTTCATTTGAGCCATGCAATGTGAAGCCGTGTGACCAAACCTGTGACACGCAAAACATCTGCCTTGAAATTTTCCTTTATTTGACCTCTTGGGTCCCGAAAACTTCTTCTCATTCTGAATTCTGTTTTCTATTTCTGCGCATCTATCATTCAAGGACTCATGATCTGAAATACTTTCCTCATCAGAACTCTCTTCCTTTTGGAGTCTCTTACTAGACTCTCCAACTTGTTCCTTGTGTGGCTTAACAAAACCAAGGCCTGTTTTATCTGTTGTCTTTCTTTGACCTTTGATGAGTGACTTAACCTTTTTGGAGCTATCTTGAAACCTGTAAAGCTTATCCTTGTACTCTTTAGTTTCCTCTTTCAAAGAAGCCATTTTCTGTTCTAACTCACTATACTCAAGAACCTTAGACTCTAACTCATCCTTGAGTTCTTGTGTCTTAGCTATAGAGAAATCAAGATTTTCTATAAGATCATCTCTCTCCATATAACATTCATCTAACTTATCCTTGAGTCTAGCATTCTTCTTTCTTTCCTTTTTCAAAGCACTAAGAGCATTAATAAGTTCACTTTCAAGATCCTTTATTTGTTTGCTTTCTGAATCATCAAAGCCTTTTTCAGATTTCTTATCACTAGAGGTGCTACCTTTTTCAAAAACCATACAAGCATCTTCCTTATAGTTTTCTGAAGCATCCTCATACATACTAGAAACCAAATCATTATTTGTACAATCATCCTCAAGGTGACCAAAATTTCCACATCTAAGACATTTCATGATAATGAATCTATGTTTCGGTTCTTCCTCTTTTTCTGATATGAACAACATCTCATTTTCATCATCACTTGAAGAACTTTCACTATCACTACTAGAACACTTACTTGCTTTGTCTAGGTAGAAACTCTTCTTGTGCTTGTGAGAATACCTCTTTCCTTGATTGTTGTGCTCATCTTTGTTCTTCTTGTGATGCTTGTGCTTTTCAGAATCCTTGCTCTTAGAATCCTGTTTATCTTCATCACTTTCATTCTTGGGAATAGTACAGTCAGTAGCATAATGACCAAACTTTCCACAATTGAAACATCTTATATTTTTCATGCTTTTGTGCTTTCTAGAGAACTTGCCTTTCTTGTTGTAATATGCCTCTTCATCACTAGAAGACTCATCACTCTCTTGAAGTTGTTTACCCTTGGATTTCTTGGTAGCCTTGAAAGCTGCCTCTTTCTTGACATCAACCTTCACTTGAGTTCTCAACTCAAATGCTGCAAGTATACTATGGAGCTCATCCTTTTTCAACTTATCCAAATCTTTAGCTTCCTCAATAGCAGAAATATTTTCACTAAATCTATTAGGAAGAGATCTTAAAATCTTATCACAAACATCATTTTCAGCAAGCTCAAGACCTAAGTCTTTCATGGAGTTAACAACCTCATCCATACGAAGCATGTAGTCACTAATATTTTCATCATCATTCATCTTGAGTTGTTCAAACATACCTTTGAAGTGTCTCAACTTGGCCTTTCTGACATTTGTATCACCTGTATGAACCACCTTCAACTTTTTCCACATTTCACTAGTTGTCTTGCAGTGAATCACTTTGGTGAGATCTGCTTTCTGTAAGCCTTTCAGGATTGCATTCATTGCTTTTGAATTGTTGTGATGTAGGAGCCTGTCTTCTTTAGTATAAGGACCATGTTCAGGAATAGTGTACTCATCTTCAATCACTTCCCAAACCTCATTCCCAAGTGCCATTAGATGAACCTTCATCCTTGCACTCCAAAGACCAAAATCTGATCCATCAAGAATAGGTGTTGCATTGCCACTTGAATAATCCATTGTGTTCTTTACTAGCTTTTCCTTCAAGTTGTTAAACTTTTCGAAGGCACCCGCTCTGATACCAATTGAAGAACACAAGCTTATACTGAGAGGGGGGTGAACAATATAAGACCTCTTTTACTTTTTCCTTTATACTTCAAAATAGTAAAGCAATATACCTAAAGCAATATCAAAACAATGCACAATATCATCCACAAAGTGACACCAATTTTAACGTGGTTCACCCAGAATGGCTGGGCTACATCCACAAAACTTTTCTCTAAAAGTTATCTCAAAGTTCTTTGGGAATCCTTCCCAATTACAATGTTTATGAGCCTCGGCCCAAAGGAGATACCTTCCCCCAAATATAATTTATGAGCCTCTGCTCAAAGGAGATACCTTCCCCAATCTGAATTTATGAGCCTCTGCTCAAAGGAGATACCTTCCCTCTCGCTCTGGAAATGATCCCTCAAAAGATCAACTGCCTCTACCTCTTGCCAGCACGTGGAACTCCTTTCCATAGAAGACCTCCTGTCCTCAATGCTTAGCCTAAGAGACCTCTACCTTCTATGATCACGTCCACAGTAGCTCAACAACTTGTACCAAACATAGTCAGTCGGTCTAGTACAAGTCTTCCTCTGTCTGTCAGATCTGTCCAACACTTGAACAAATCAATCCTCTGCACACAAGCTGCACTGTCTTCGCACACTCTATGCCCATACAGTAGCACTCCATGTTCGTCTTTGCCCTTTGTGCTCTCTGTGCCCTCTGCTCTCTCTGTGCACTCACAACCGCACTTGGTCGAACTTCAACCTTTGCACTGTCTTCGCAAACACAATGGCACTTAGAATAATTCACCATGACTCTTCGCTCACTCTACACACTTTGATCAAATTTTGCACTCTGCTCTCGATGATCGAACTTCTCACTCTATGCTCTATCTATGAATGTCACAACAATGATGCACTCAACTCTTCAAAATAGCCTACCTTTTATAATAACACTTTCAAGATCAAAACCTTAATCTTAGTCGGTTGTAACCCTGATCTTTAGTCGACTGCACAACCCTAAACTTTGTCGGCTCAAATTTAACTTTGTCGGCTTCAAATGCCTCTGTAACTCTTCTGTAGCTTTTGCTGTGAAACTACAACATGTCACGATATCATGACACCTTTGCAACCGTACACTTTCTTTTGGCTTTTGTCATGATATCGTGACACTTCACCTTTGTCGACTTCAACTAAGTTCTTGTCGTGATATCATGACACTTCTATCTTTGTCAGCATCAACTTTGCTTTTGTCATGATATCGCGACACTTCTCCCTTCGTCGACCTCCTTTCTACTTTTGTCATGAAATCATGACACTTCGCCTCTAGACTTCATCTTCACTTCTCATGAAATCGTGACACTTCTATCTTCATAACCTTCCTCTCTACTTTTGTCATGAAATCATGACACTTCTCCTATAGAAGACCTACTTTCGTTTCTGTCATGAAATCGTGACACTTCTACTTTCGTCTGCTATCTTTTCTGCCTGTCATGAAATCGTGACACTTTCTGCATCCGTACGCTTTCCCTTCATCCTGTCATGAAATCGTGACACTTTCTTCATCCGTACGTTTTCTCCACAACCTGTCATGAAATCGTGACAGTTCTCACTTCAAAACCTTTCCTTTGCTGCATGTCATGAAATCGTGATAGTTCTCACTTGGAACATTTTCATCTACAGCATGTCATAAAATCATGACGGTTCTCACTTTGAACTCTGTAGCATGTCACAAAATCATGATAGTTCTCACTTCGAACTCTGCAGCATGTCATGAAATCGTGACACTTTTCGTGTGTACTTTCTCTCTCTTCGAACTTGTCATGAAATCATGACAGTTCACACTGGACTCTCTCTTCTGCATTATGTCATGAAATCATGACACTTTTTCTTTTGGACTCTCTCCTACAATATGTCATGAAATCGTGACACTTTTTCATCCGTACAACCTTCCTTGCAATATGTCATGAAATCGTGACACTTTTCCTTCTCTGCCTTCCTGCTCTTTTCAAGTCGCGAAAATGCGACATGTCGCAAAATCGTGACACTTTCCACCTTGCTCTCTTTCTCTGCCAACATGTCACGAAATCGCGACAGTTTTTCCACTTGCCTTTTCTCTGCCAACATGTCACGAAATCGCGACAGTTTTCCTACTTCTTCTCTCTCTTCCAACATGTCACGAAATCGCGACAGTTTTCCCTCTTCTTCTCTCTCTTCTAACATGTCACGAAATCGTGACAGTTTTCCCTTCTCTCTCCTCTCTAACATGTAGCAGTGTTTTTCTTGCCTCTTGTATATGTCGCGATATCGCGACACTTTTCTTACTTGTCTTTTTCTTTGATCTTTTGCAAATGGGCCACTATGGTCTTCTTGGAAACTCACTGTCCATGCTCTGAATAACCTTTGAACTTGTCATGCCGTAACCTTCATCAAAACAAATTATTTGACATTAAATCAAATTCCTTCAAGAGCTTCTTGACATCAATGACAACTTATACATTTGAGCAAAGACAATGTACCCAAAGTACCCAAAATTGCCAACAAATCTGACATTATTTTTCTATTTCTGTGTTTTACAGGTACCAAATATGTTTTCCATAGAGACCTCTAAATCCCTAGGAACCATCCTAATACATCAAATTTTTTATTTGAATCCTCTGAACCTGATTCACCCCCCGCCCTGCGAACCAGTCCTAACTCGCCCCCCGGGTTGCGATTTGGGTCAAATTCACCCCTCGGATTGTGATTTGAACACAGGAGCCTCAAAAACCCCCAAATCAGCTGGGGTGATATTCTTAGGGACCAAGCAAACCCCCATTAGCTTTATAATTCAAGTATGCTCACCTTTTCTACCTCTGTTGCAAGTTTTGGAAACAAAAATCTCCTTAACTAGTTAAATAATCATTGCTAGACATAGTTTTGTTTTTGTTGCAAAGTCATCGAATCCTTAGGGTTTCTGAAATTTTTAGGACCTGCAACTTTCCAGAAAGTGTACAAAATTTATTTCTCAAATAAATTTGCATTTGTCTTTTATTTTTGCATGTGGCATAAACCTAAGTTGTTCTTCCTTCATTTATAGCTTCCATTGCTAAAAGGAAATTTACATTCTAAAGTAAAATTAGGGTTTCTAATCCCCTCTTACATTTCTAAAAAAAAAATACATTCTGAAAGCTCAAGTTAGGGTTTCATAATCCCCTCTATTCCAAAAATAATTGGATTGCATATTTCTATGTTTTTCAAAGTAGATTAGTTTGCTTCACAAAGGCATTTAGGCTAGACCATTTCTTTACAAAAAAAGTAATTTATCTAATCGTTTGCTTTCGAAAAGGCATTAGGATTAGTTTTCTTTTGAAAAGGTAGTTAGTTAGTTTCTTACCTTGCAAGCACCGTTAGAAAAACATAAACCCACACACACTCACGTGGTACCTTAAACAAGTGGTGATATTGGACTTCATCCCCAATCCATTGCTTGAGACTGGTGTGGATCGAGTTGCACTCTCTATCAGCTCACCCCCCTAGACACCTAGCAGCCCCACAAGAGTAGTTTTCTAGATTTCATCACCAAAAAATCCTCCACTTTTGTGATTGGGCCCTGGATTTCATCACCAGTGGTTACCTGCGAAGTGGGATAGGATTAGCACCTTCATCCACAAGGTTTGTATAATTTGTGGAATTGATAACTGTCATTCTTGAGTAAGCCTTCCTGAGAGTGAAGCGAAATCATGGGTATGCCGGTAGAAGTTTTAGATAGTTCCACCTCTTCTCATGAGAGGATATTGTGAAATCACTTTAGCATAGTGAGTTCCACCCCTTTTAGGATATCATTTTATTGCACCTTCCATATAGGTCACCATTCGCACGTTGCGATACCATTCTATCCTGTGCATCTTTGGGTGTTGTAGGAGGTTTGATATTGATGAAATTCTCGATTTTCTAGAGTATTCACACCATTACCCGTGATTCTACATAGGGAGTATCAACATTACAACACACAAAATGAACATAACACTTTTATTTTCTCAGCATTTAGAATTGATTTCGGTCTACCATTGTTTGCATGATCACAGATCGGTCTCAACACACCGCACTATATATTTTTTTGCTACACACAACATGCCACTTACTTCACACTCACATTAGACATAGTTGAGTCTACATCACATGAGGTTTATTCTTAAAAACCCCTATTTCACATGCCACTATGCCTGTGGTCACCCGTAGTAGAGCGCATGAGCAATCACGCTCTATGGAGGAATGGCCTCCCCCTTCCTCTAGTCAGTCCACTCTTACTCCTTTTATCATGAAGGAGAGGATCATAGACACATCTGATTCATGCATAGAATCTGATGTACAATTCACACACATGATGCCTCATGAGGAGACGTCAACTTTGAGTGAAATCCTCGCCACTTCACTCGTAGAAGATTACTCTCCTTTTAGCCCCATCCTCACCTAATCCATCGACCATGTTCTATGACCATGTGATCTACACAACACCAGGACAATCTCCTCCAAACTTCACCGTAGATGAGGAGGTCATGCCTACTTCACCCACCTTTGCACATCCCTTCTTCCAAAATCTATCTCAATCCCTATTTGAGAATGATTCCTCCCTCCTAAATCGTACCTGTCCTGAGGTCACATCATTCACCCCTACCATAGGAATGGTGTCTGACCCATCCTCCTCCATTGTAGGAAGCCAGAAGCCATCCTTCCAAACTGCACAATAGATCCCTACCCAACAGGAACTACAAGCATTTCCTCAAACCTCACACCCGTACTCCTCACAAGAGTACCAACCACCCTCTTCCCAAGAGCCATTCTTCACCATATCTGAGGGTACCTCCCAATAGCCTCTTTAGGAGCAAGATGTGCAAACCCAATAAGGAGTGTACACCTACACTTTTCCCTCAACCCAAGCTCCTACCTCGATAGCTTATCCCACCTTCTCGGTAGCTTTCCCACCTATCTCTAAGGTATCCAGAGTGTATGACACCCAACCCTTGGAGCCACCTTTGCCTACGATGACCTTTAGGATACCACCACCTATTCCTTTTTAGGCTCCCACTACCCATCTCCATCCTACCTATGGACCAACACCAACAACTTATCCACCCACTCAACCAAATTATTCCACATAGTTTAGCTTCCCTACTTCCTACCCTCCAGGGCAGAGATAGATCTCATCTTTTGATACCTCATCTCGACCACCCCTAGCACCAGTAGCACTAACACCTACACTACCACCAGCTACACCTAGCTTCTTTATGCCTCCTCTAGTTTGGTCATCACCACCCATGGTCCAACCAATACAATAGGCTCCAAACCAACAAGTACCCCTGCCACAACCGCATGTTGCCCAATCATAGTACTATTATCCTCAACAGACACCTACCCCACAACCTAGTGTGCCCGTAGACATGACAACACATGTCACCCAGTACCCGCCTTATCACGATCAGGCACAATAGTATTCCCCACAATATTGTGAAGAACAACAATACCAATATCCACCACATCCATAGGGTCAGCCTACCATAGCCCAACCCTCAACTCCTATGACACCCAAACTTCAACTCTTGCGAGATGAAGTCAAAATGTTGAACCTACACACCTCTAGCTATGGGCCACAAAAGCCTTGCTATGATGAACTATGCAACGAGCCGGTTCACCCATCAGTTCCTATTCCTCCTTATCCCTATCACTTTGAAATACCAAAATTCGATAAGTATAGAGGTAAGGAAGATCCCAGAGAACATGTGAGCAACTACCACTCGTCCTACTACCAGCTTCACAGTAGTAACCCCCTCATGTTGCGTACCTTCTCCCTATCCCTCATTGGGCCAGCATTGGATTGGTACAACATGCTACCATGCCATAGCCTATATACCTTTGAGCAGCTAGCCAATTCCTTCCTAGAGCACTTTTCCATCAACATCAAGAAAAGACCACATTTTTTTATGTCTATGCCTTACGACAGGCAGACGATGAACCCATTATGGAGTTTGTTGCTATATGGAGAGCGATTATCCATGACCTCACCCATAGCCTCCCCACCTCGGAGCTTGTGACACTCTTTTCCAAGAGTTGCCACAAACACATTTCCACATCCCTCCAACTTCACCAAAGTCATACTTTTGAAGATGCTATCTCACAAGAAAAAGTGATCGAAGATATTAAGGTCCAGTCTGGGAAGATTAAGTTGAGAGCCAAATCCAACTATAACTCCAACTTCCGCTTCAATAGACCCACACCGAATCAACCTTACCCACGACCACCGCAAACCAACCAAGTCACAACTGCTACCCTAGCACTAGTACCGACTCCTCCACCCTATACACCACAACCGCAAGCACTCCAAGCTAATGCTCCTGCCCCACCTCGACCATAGCAATACCATGGCATGCACCCATAGGGTCCACCATGCAACTTTACACCCTTATCTAAACCGTTACCAACCCTATTCCATAGATTGTATGAGGGCAACCATCTCGTTCTACCCGAGATCCACCCATTGGATCCAAATTCACCTAAGCCTCGTGACTATAATGAGCAGCTCTTCTATCCCTTTCATAGGCAGCATGGCCATAATATCGATTCGTGTCACTCCTTTCGAGGGCAAGTTCAAGACCTAATCGATAGGGGCACTATTCAGGTAGCAAACCCTCTAGCCCCGTAGAACCAAAACCTAGGGATTTTCCAAAACCCTCTACCGGATCATAGAGGACCCAATCCCCCTAGACCTCCAAAAAATCCTCCAGTACCACCTCACCAAGTCAACAATGTCCAGCGTGATCCTCCATCACATGGAGTAGTAGGTATGATCAACCTTACTACGAGGAACCAACGGTACCCATCATGCCAGACAACACCTATTGTTTCTCCCCCTATCTAGTTTACATCCCTACAAACACCCCAAATGCCTAATACCATACCACCACCACCTCAAAATGTGATTACCATCCATGGTAGTCTAACCCATCAACTATGCAATGCCCCCACATAGCTATCCATATTCGATCTCCTACAATAGTCTCAACCCCATCGCGAGGCGTTGAATGACATCCTACATTCCATTGACTTAGAGACACATGACACAAATGCTTTTGTCAATTTTGTAGGGAACATCCCATGATGCCTTCAACCTTCAATTAGTTTCCATGACCACGAGATAATGAAACTCGTTGGTGAAGGAGCCGATCCTCCCCTCCACATACAAGCTAATATCAATGATATTACCTACAAGTGGGTACTCATTGACATGGGCTCATCCATCAACATCATATCCATAGTAGCCCTGCATCACCTACACCTCCCTCCAGCCCATTTTGCCACACCTTCCCTAGACCTACGTGCTTTCGATGGTTCCATGAGACCTACCGTAGGATCCATAGTTCTGCCCATTCACGTAGGCATCCGTATGATCCCCATCCTCTTTCACATCATCCAAGGAGAAATGCAATACAATATTCTCCTCGGTCACCCTTGGATTAGAGACATGCAGTGTGTCCCATCCACATTGCACCATTGCCTCAAGTACATCCACAATGGACTTGTTCACTATGTCCCAGCCGATGGAGACCCCTTTAAGTTTTGTAATGTCGTAGACCTTCCCCCTGCACCTTCATTCTCATCCTCCCAACTATTCCCTGTATCTTCTCACCAGTTAGTAGGAGCATCGGTATCCTCCCTAATTTCCACCCCAACATCCTAGTGTTCATCAACAACACAAGCCTCGATATCTACACCATTAGCATCATCTTCTGAGGGACCTAAAACTGATACCATGCCTTCCTCACCACTGTTCTTATGGCCTCCACAATCCTCCCAACCTCTACCATTCCAATTTCCACCCGTGGTGTCGCAACCACCATTGCCACCCATCACACAACCGATTACATTACCTCCTCCACCCTTGCATATGGAAGCCCCTATCCTTCCTACATCGTAAACACCTCCTCTTCCCTTCTGATCGAAACCTAAGACATTCACATCTCCATGCATCCCTGCACCTGCATCGATGCCATCCCCTATACAGAACAAATAGCCTATTCAAGCCACAACAACCAAACATCATGAACCCAAACAACCAACACCCAACTCGGATGAATCTCCACACCCTTTAGCTACCACCATTAGGGAATCCCAACTTTCTCCTTCCTCATCTGATTCGGATATGCCACCCCAATCGCTAGAGCATGCCACACCATGCATATCCATCTTCATGACAAACAATGGCCTAGGAGACTATAATGTATGCGATGCCCATGTATGTGACACCCCTATCCAATCTACCTAAGATTTTGGCCATCCCTCAGCCTCGATGTTGACTATCGAAACCGTCATACAGTTAGGAAGTCCTGAAAACCACACCAACTTTGTGTATGCGGGAGTAGACTCTTCGATCCCCTCACCAACTTCTCCACCACCACAATCTAGCTCTGGTGATGCAATTACACACCTAGCCAACCCTCAATTTGCCTTGCGCTACCTACAATACTTTCATTGGCATGGGTTTGGGTTAGGCCATTATGAGCAAGGGCTACGTACACCCATTAACCCTCGTGTCCGATCACCTATCAACAAAACCGGCCTAGGTTATCACCCAACCACTGTCTATACATTAGAATATGAGATCCAAGATCTCTCTTTACATCCTCCTCCATGTCCAACACACACCTTGGAAGAGTACATTGATATGGACATGCTAGAAGACACGCCTTCACCCACATCAACCATCACCATCCCCTATGATTTCTTCCAAGAATCTCCTACACTCGATACCTCCTTGTTCTATGATATTCAGATATTGGTAGAACACTTTGCTACCTTATCCTTGGCTACACCACCAATAGAGTCGGACACACTCCCACCTGATCCACCATCGATAGAGCCAGATCTAGTCCTACCTGACCCACCATCGATACACTTACCTATATTCCCGCCTATACATAGATAACTACAGAGAGTAGCCTCTCATCCTCATTCACCACCAGTCATCCTGTGACCTCCCTTGAGTCTCTTAGGATGCACACAACCTATCCAACCTCCCTCACTAGACTCTACCCCACCTACTTCACCTACAACATCGATTAACATGGTTGAGGTAGACTTACACTCTCCCCTCCATTACAACCACCAGCGGATTCGAGATGATACCCCAAACCCAAACTTTATCGATCTCGCACACATCTCACACATACCAGCACCTAGAGACTTCCTTCTCTCTCCTCACGTCTTACGGGTAGCAAATGCCCCTTCCTCATCCATGTCATCCCAAACCCCTCAGGTCCATCACACGGGCATTTACATAGATGATGAGTACGAGTTCAGTGAGGCCATTGATGACTTCAATCTCATTCCTATCCCTGAATAGTTGTGTGATGGATCTCGCATGCTCATCGAGGACACGATCGATGTAGACATCGGTGATGATCCAAAAAATCCACACATCCTCAAATTAGCCGCTAGCCTCTCACCCAAGGAGTGCATCGCCTTCACAAACTTCCTATGCAAGTATATAAAAGTGTTCGCATGGTCTTACAAAGACATGCCGGGACTTGACCCTACCGTAGTAGTGCATAATCTTATACTAGATCCCAATGCCAAACCAGTAAGATAGAAGCTGTGATGCATGCATCCAACTATCGCATTGATAGTAAAATCCGAGCTCCAAAAGCTCCTAGACATTGATTTCATAGTACCCATCGACTATCCCGAGTGGGTATCCAACATGGTCCCTGTCCCCAAACCATCCGGTGACGTTCGTGTTTGCATAGATTTTCGTGACCTAAACAAAGCTTGTCCCAAAGACAACTTCCCTTTACCCAACATTGACTCCCTCATTGACTCCATCGTAGGTCATGAAATGATTTCCCTCATGGATGGATTTTTTGGATATAATCAAATTAGGATCAACCCAGCCGATCAACACAAAACTTCCTTCACAACACCCTGGGGGACCTTTTGCTACAAGGTCATGCCCTTTGGCCTTAAAAATGTTGGGGCAACCTATCAATGAGCCATGACCTACATATTTCATGATCTAATGCACAAAAATGTGGAAGACTATGTAGATGACCTCATAGCCAAATCAAAGAAATGTGTCGACCATCTCGAAGATCTCCGTCAGATTTTTGATCGACTACTAGAACACAACGTGCGCCTCAATCCAAAAAAGTGCGTGTTCAGTGTTACATCAGGAAAAATACTAGGATTCATTGTCTCCCAATGAGGCATTGAAGTAGATCCTAGTAAGGTGAAAGCCATCATCGAGATGCCTCCTCCTACCACACTAAAGCAATTGCATAGCCTCCAGGGCAAGATTACCTCTATTCATAGATTTATAGCACAATTATCGGACAAATGCCAACCATTCAATCATCTCCTACAAAAAGGAGTACACTTCAAATGGGATGATAACTGTCAAGCCGCATTCGATGCTATCAAAACTTACCTTACATCATCGTCGGTCATGTCACCACCGCACCCACAATTACCACTGACTCTATACATCTCAGCCATAGAACTTGCGCTAGGTACACTCCTAGCTCAAAAGAATGCTCTCGACAAAGAGTAGGCTATCTACTACATCAGCCGCACACTAGTTAGTTACGAAATGAGATACGGATACATGGAGAAGCTATGCCTAGCAGTAGTATTCGCCACCCAGAAGTTAAGACACTACATGTTAAACCACACAACTTTTGTCATCACCCGAGATAATCCCCTTCGGTACATGATGAACAAGAGTTATCACAATTCACGCACAGCCAAATGGATCATGCTCCTAACCGAGTTTGACCTAGAATTCGTATCTCAAAAGTCTATCAAAGGGCAAGTCATCGCCGACCAACTGGCTGAAGCCCCTATAACTGATAATCAACCCCTACTCATTCAACTCCCCGATGATTCCATATTTCACATAACCGAAGATGAGGAATACGTCGAACCAGAATTCATGGCTGACCTCACCATGTTCTTTGATGGTTCTAGGTGTCTCCACGCTGGGGGTGCAGGCATTGTCTTCTTTACACCTGAAGGAGAACCACTCCCATTTTCATTCAAACTTGATTTCCCTTGTACCAATAACAATGTAGAGTATGAAGCCCTAATCCTAGGACTAAAACAAGCACACTCTATGCACATCAAATGCCTCCACATCATAGGTGATTCACTTTTGATAGTCAATCAAGTGCAGGAACTCTGGCTATGCAATTGCCCAGTTCTCCAACAATACAAGAAAATCGCCCAACAACTCCTATCCCAATTTGAATGGTATTACCTCGAAGCCGCTCCACGATCATCAAACCATTTTGTAGACACTATGGCCTCCTTAGGGTCCCTCATCCCACAAAATCCAACATCCAACACAACATCTGTATCCATTCATACACTTACGCAATCTGCTATATCACCCACACTCCCTATAGATGATGGTGGTGTGTATGTGGTAAACACCGAACCTCATGACCCATGGTTCTCATAGATCAAAGAGTACATCAAACTAGGTTTCCTACCATGTGATTTTCCCCATGCCCAATGCCAAACCTTTAAACAAAGAGTGATCCACTACACCTTGTTGGGGGACATCCTTTACCACCGTAGCTATGATGACATACTCTTGCATTGCCTAGAACCACAAGAATCACAATGGGTTGTACAAGAAACCCATGATGGTACTTGTGGTGGCCATTTTAGTGGCATGGCGATTACTAAACGCATCCTCCGTATGGGCTACTACTGGCCTAAAATGGAGCAAGACTACTGTGAGTATGTCAAACGTTGCATCAAATGCCAACAACATGCCAACCTAACACATTTACCATCCCAAGCACTTCAACCAATCCAGTCCATGTGGCCCTTCTCCCAATGGGGCCTGGATCTAATTGGAAAAATTACACCTGCCTCCTCTAGCAATCATAAATTTATCATCACAACAATATAATATTTTACCAAGTGGGTCGAAGCCATCCCATTGGTCCAAACTATAGGAGCCAAAATTGCAGCATTCATCATGGAGCATATCATATGCCACTTTGGAATTCCCTCCCAAATTATTTTAGATAATGGGAAATATTTTAAAAACAAGACTGTCCGAGCCCTATGTGATAGATTTCACATACACCATAGCTTTTTGACCCCATATTACCCTCAAGGAAATGGCCAGGCAGAAGCCACGAACAAAACCATCTGTTCTATTCTCCATAAAACTGTAGTAGAATCTCATCGGGACTGGCATAATCAAATACCCCTAGCCTTGTGGGCATATCGTACGAGCATCCGTACTCCTACTAGGGCAACACCTTTTTCACTTGTCTATGAGGTAGAAGCTATCATGCCCCTTGAGCTTGAGATACCCTCCTTACGGATATCTATGAAATATTTCATTGATGATGACACTGCTCGCCAAGCTCATCTAGATCAACTAACACTCCTCGATGAACATCGCATCCATGCCATCGAGCACACATGAGTTTATCAAGATCACCTTCGTCATGCCTACAATAGTAAGGTACATCAATATGAGTTTAAGATTGGTGACTTGGTTCTCAAAGAGAACCAGCAAATCACAAGTCAACCTCGCCAACAACGTGATAAATTCACCCCAAACTGGTTGGGCCCATTTATTATCACACACAAATATGGTTCAGGAGCATATCATCTGGCCAATATTGAAGGCCTTAATGATCTTGAACCCATCAACATCTTGCACCTTCGTGCATTCAATGCATGATGCATAAACACAGTCACCATCACGAGTGTCACATAGTATTAGAAGTAAATCACCAAGCACATCACCATGTGAATCTATTATTTTTGCTTTATTATTTCTCTATACATGTACGTTTCACCTTTCTACCATTTTTATGCTCGGGGTATTTATTTTTCCTTTTGCAAGACTCACATCATCAGTAGGAGAGCTCTACAGTGGCCTCACCTACCACCATGCAGGACCATCCACAACCACAACAAAAACCCATTACATCGATCGATCTCACCCGACCACCAACCACCCTTCATACCAGGTGCTCCTCGCATTCATCCCATTCAGGTCATCATACCTCACCTCGACACCATTCCCCTCACCAGTGAGGTTCATCTTATTCACCACACTCTGGCGATAGCCAGATCACCATGTCCTCTTTCGATGATAAAGAGGAATCCACCCAACCCCAAGCATAGGGATCACCCTCCCATCCGTCTGATGATCTCAGACATCGCTATTCACCTACAAATCACCCCCATCATCCCATAGGATCCTACCACCCACCTAATAGGGAGTATACACCTCATCCACCTCACCCTACATTTCTACCCGCTCCCCTTCCCAATGGCGAGTCTACCTATGCCCAGGCTTTGCAAGCCCATGCGGCCCAAGCTACTCAAGCTGGTCATGCAAACATCCCTCCTTCCCATTCACATCACCACTTAGAGCCATCACCTATGCCACCGGTCCTCAAGACACCACCTTCACCACTATGAGGCATACCATTCTAGCAATACTTGCAATCACCATAATCATTCCACTCTACTGCATCGTCATCCCAACCACACCCATTTTCTACCATGCATCAAGCCATTCCATTCACATTGGAATCTTGATCCCCCCTTCCCCAATACCATCACTACCACACCATGAGATACAACATCTCATCTCCTGTATCAAAGCTCTGGAGTTGTAGATGAGCCATTATCATTGCCATGTTCACCCATGGTAGTCTCCCATGACCCGTCCATCCTCACCACCACGTAGACCCCTTCTCCGACCCTAGACTCGACCCATGCCAGAACCCAGACCCATGCCTCCATTACTAGATCATCCTTCACCCAGGCCTCACTCACCTCCAGTAGACCCATACATTTATCCTATGCCTATTCCACACATGCCATTTTCTAAAATGTTCCATCATCTCATGCATCAGGGCCTTATTGACCTACCCAAGATTCGACCCATTGATCCTTCTCATCCTAAACCATGCAACTACAATGAGAATCAATTTTGCATTTACCATCACCATCTAGGTCATGATATTGAAGAGTGCAGATCATTCGAAACCCTGGTGCACAACATGTTGCACGGTGAGCGTACCCCATCACCAGAGCATTCTTTCCCATTTAGCCGACTTGTCAGTCCTCCATGCTGCAACTCTCCTAGGACTTTGCCACCTCATAGTACCCTAACAACACCCACCCACTACATTCATAACATTTCCAACTATGGCTCCAACCACAATCCTAGCCATGTCATCACTTCACCATCCCACTCTCGACCGGATCTACGCCATTTCTCCCGATAGTAGTTTCAGTTACTCTTCTTCTTCTATCTCATTCTTCTACTTCTTACATACGTTGATTCGTTTCTTCTCTCCTATCTTTGTTGGCTTTTGGTGATCCCCTTTTCTTGATTGGTTACCAAATCCTACTTCTTCTCACTTCTTCCACCTGTACATTCCACTCTCACATCTTCCTTCTTTTTGGTGACTATTACATACACTTATACAACTCACAACTTATACATCTACTACACACACACACCCACATATTGGGGCAACCATGATCATAGCATCGCACTTTTTGTCATCATTACACACTTTACTCATCTGTAAATAGGTTCTTCTAAAATTCTCCTTCTACACAGCGTAACTTTCCTCTTGTAAATATCGCATTCCTCCACTTGCATCATTTACATTTACATCCATTGCACATATTCATATGCTTTATAGTTAAAATTTTAATTCATGTTTGTACATTCTCCCCCAAAATGCGCCTCAGTAGGAATAATACATGCATTTGTTAGCATCACCACCTGGATGTCCATTCCCCCTTTTTAGGATCAGGGTATACATAGGTGTCGTGTTTAATTTTGACTACTCTATAGTTTAGGCAATCAAGTGTCACCCATAGCTACTGAGTCTTGTACATTCTTCTTATGGTCTTTTAGGTTGGTTCAACTTCTCTCATGGATCGCTCACAATAGGTTACACATTAACAATTTTGAGCCTAGGAAAGAGGACATCTTGAGTAGATATCGCCATCTAGCGAATGGTATCCCCTGCTCGTCCTATCACCTGCATGGTCAACATACGACCTAGGGATAAACAAAGGGATCAAGCATAAGAAAAATTAAATGATTGGGTAGAAAACAAACTTCATCACCCATACAAAAAGAGCAAAAAAAAACAAAAGTAAAAAGAAAAGAAAATAAAAGAAATGAAAAGAGCACTACCACAATCAGATAGGTTAACACTAGAACATGGGCAGAAAACAAAAGGAAATACCTCTTGATATCACCCATGTTATGCTTATCGCCTTTGGTCCTTAGGTTCAACATAACACCATGGGATGATTCCCATCACTAGCAATAGGCTCCAAGAGCCTGCCTACCAGTGGAATAGTCTTACAGGTGACAACACATCTCTCACATTAGCATCTTGCTTTTGTAGAGATCACTATTGTGGATGGATGAGCTAGCTAGTCCGGTAGCATCTACAATGGGTTAATCCTACCTCCCTCAAAATGGATAAATGAACCTTACACATTCACACACATAGGTCCAAGACAGACTTTGAACCAGCCCGATTATGTTATAAGTTGCCACAAAACTTGTATAGCTAAGGGTTTGAGATTTGATTGTCATAACTATGTTAGTCAAAACCATTACACATGCCTTACATTATCCATCGACCCTAAAATCATGGAATGGATCACATCCATACAGGTAAATGCCATGATACAAGTGCTTCCTTGGTGCATTTCAGTAAGTCCATACATGCATTCATGCATCTATGTCATATACACCTAGTTTACATTATGACCATGCATTCATCCTATATGCATTTAAAATAGCAAATCACATTCTTACATTTATTTCACATAAATCCCAACATCAAATTACATCATTGCATTCACCCTACATACATATACAACAACATCACATTCGATATCACATCACACTACATTCGAAACATAATCATGCATAATATTCTACAATTCATCCATATGAAAGAATGATAATAGATCTAAACCATTCACACATATGTATCTATTAAACATACATACCTATGAACTATATTGTGCTATCTACACAAATATAAACACAATACATTCCAAACCATCAAAATCACAAATCATATATAACAACCAAAATCAAGGTATATATATATCATCATCCAAAAATTCTGAAGGCTACAACCTGGGACCATGCCCATCACATATAATATCCAAAATACCCATAGGCTACAATCAAATATATAACTCCTAACTATCACCATGAGTCTCCCCATGCCCCTCCCGGCTCGCTCACCTCTCTACTACCTGGCTCGACTCTACAATGACCTCTAGAACTAGATCTACCATAGGCTACTCCATAGCAGGTGGATCCTGCACCTCAACTCTAGCACCAACCTCTACTATCGGAGCAACACTATGCTGACTATGATGAGAGGGTGCTCACACTCATGACTATGTCCCAGACTATGACACCACCTATGTATAATTAGGGAGAGGAATCCCATGCACCAATAGAGAAGTCTCACATAATAACTTCTTGGTAGTCTCTACACCCAGCTGACCAGTCAGGCTCATAATCATCTGAGCCTGCCTCATCACCATGACCCTCAACTACTCCATCTCAGTCCCCTACCTAACCATATCAGCCCTCAACTACTCCACCTCAACCTCCAACTGATGGACTCTATCTCGTAGCGCCCGTGCCTCATCCTCTACATCCCCCTCATGGGAATATCAATAGGAATCTGTTGTGTTGCATCCATGAATACACCAATATCAATGGTGTCATCCATATCACCCACAATAGTAGTAACACCTCCCTCCACCTCGACCCTAGTAGTCTGTCCCATACTAGCATCTACATCCCTCCCACCTCAACATCCATATGCACCTGCTCCACCCTCACATCTTGGGTGCTCGCTCCACCACCCAAGTGGCATCATGAGCACCATAAAGGAACCTCCTCTACATCAACAACCACATCCTCGACCTAAGCTCTCCTACTTATCCTCACCATCGATGGAGGTACCCCAACATTAGGTGCCACCCATCGATCAATCATGCCCTTCCAGACACCCAACTCTACCAAGCCCACCATGCATCAAACGTTGAAGTCATCCCAACATCCCCTACAATTAAGATATCCATAGGAGGATCCCTCTCTCCAACCCATGGTGGCACCATAGGCCACTCTCCTCTATCTCCCTATCACCTGAAGTAAGTTATAGGAGTCCTAGGGACATCCTGCTACAAACCAAACTACCTCCTCACTCGATCAAACTAAAAGTACTTAGTCTATCGAGTATACCTCCCCACTAACCATCTGCCCTCATCTAATGGCTCACAACTACTCCTCATCCTCATCCCAACTCACTCCACCCAACCAAGGTCTCCACCTAATATCATCAGGAGTAGCATCCTCAAACTTACCCCTCCAAAATAGTGGGTCACCCTCATGCGACCTCTTAATACCTTGCTCAACCATTATGCTCCATCTCAAAGCATAGGGTAAATACTCCTTGCCCTCCACATGCATAGTGTGAGGCAATAGAGATGGCCTCTCAATAGCTATGTGCTCCCATGCCCATACCTATAGTAAGGGAATCACACTCAACCCTGTCCTCCTCCCATGGACAACATCATGTAACTCTTGATATACTTGGGCTAATAGAGCAGGTGCCCAAGCAAACACAACCCTGCGCTCCACCATATCACTAACCAAGTCTAACATATTCTAGGTAAACAGAAACCCAGAACTATCAGGTAACGCATATGTGGAGATCATCATCATGGCTGCACACTATCGATCGGATATCTTCTTCTATAACCACAACCACTCATAGTCCATCTTTGAGATATCTATCGATCTCCACTCTACTCCAAAGAATCGCTCCAACATTACATCCTTACTCTCATCAGTTGCCACTCTCATAGGAACACCCTCAATCGGTAGCCTATAGATATGATACACATCTTCCAATGTAATAGTCATTTCCCTAGTAGGAAAATGAAAGGTATTCCTATCTGCATCCCACCACTCACATAATGTAGATATGTAGGCCCTATTGGTGTGTATACTGGTGCACTCCCATACACCTCAAAACCATATATCATCTAACCACTTAAGCTCCTCTTCCTGGTTCATCACCTTGTCAAATACATCCTTCATCTTCCACACCCGATGATGGGGCTCAAGCATCTTCACCTATCCAAAACACAACAAACCATACATCAGTAATCCACATAACAATACAATCAAATCAAATTTCATCAATCAAAATTTGCAAATTAAAGACATATTAATTTGACACGCACTTCGATGTTAGACAATGCACAAAACACACGACAACAAACATCGACATAACAGTCACACATTTGGACACCCATTTTGACATTTCATGGCAAAATTTCAAACTGACGTGACAAACAACATCATTTGGACTCCCAACAACCCAGTTCAAATTTACAACTACCTATTAATTGACATGCAAATCAAACATAAGCCAAACAATAACATCTACAAAAAAAAATATCATTTTTGGATACCCATTTGCCCACTTATCGGTAAATGTGTCGACAAAATTCAAAAACAACATACCAATCTACACAGATCTAAAAGTCAACTTTATCATAAATACACCAAAATCGAACACACATCAAAAGACATAATTCAAAAATAATAGTCATATTTTTGGATACCCATTTGCCCACTTAGCGGTGAAAGTTCAAACAGACATTGAGTACAGTCTAAATCGGGCTCCCTATAGCTCATTTTCAGTTTAACATTAATCTACACCTTGGCACGCAAATCAAAGGTAGGCCAAATGAAGTCATTCATCAAAACAAACAACATTTTTGGACACCCATTTTGCCCTTCTATGATGAAAGTTTCATCGGTTTTCCAAAATTTTACCCCTAACATGTCAAATCTAACAGTCTAGGTTTGATAAATTACTCCTAAAAGCGACAAATTCTGAAATCACATCAAACGAAGTCAAAAAATATAACAGTCACAAAATAGGATACCCATTTCCTACTTTAGCAGATAAAATACAAAAATATATCAATGTCAGTACACCGTTACTTCCAAAAACTGACGGTCAAACCTCACACCTACTCTACCCTTCACCTGGTCAAATCGGCGTCAAAACAAGTCTAATTCAAAAACCGATCGCGCTTTTGGATACCCATTTGGCTTGTTTGTCACTTTGTGTTTAAATTTTAATTAAAAATTGCAAAAAATTTAAATCAGGACGAAAACCTCCCCCCCCTCATTCACATTTTCCCAGAAAAATAAAACAAAAACAAAACAAGGCAAAAGGACACTTACCGGTGGATCCCCATGCCTGTTGCTAGCCACTTTGCATCCTCTCATCATCGTCGCCCTCGAAATAATCACCCATGCTCCTCTCGTGTCGTTGAATGCCCTCACAAGTCACTTTCCAATCTCGTGCACCATCAAAATGAGCCCCCCACATGCAAATTAGGGCTTAAATATACCTTATCCACCAATTCGCCCCCCGAGGGGTGAACCGCAACCCAATTCGCCCCTCGGGTGGTGATTTAGGTCAAAATTAATCATCATGCATTGGTATTTATTTATCAATCGTTGCATCATCAATTCACCACACTTCATTCGCCTCATTGTTGATTCCTCGTTTGAGGGGGTATTCATATCCAAAGTCAGCTTTGCATGCAACCACAACATCGAAAATCCAAAAGCGCGGTTAGCGCATTTGTCTACGAATTTTTTGCTGAAGATTATCATACGAAATAATCTCAATCACAATCAGACATGGGTTACATCAGGAGAGCTATGCGTGACAATGGAGAAGTCAATCTAGCATTCTTGTACGTCGAGTACATAATGGATGATACGTTTGGCATGATCCTAGCGCAACATTTAGAGTATTTATATCTGGCATTCATGGAACATCATGAATGACATGTTTGAATAAGCTAAATGTCAACTTAGTTCAAATGGTTTGACACTTGTCACCATGTTCTCATCAATCAATCAACAACAAATATTTAGTTAGGCTTTTGTCCTAATCATACTTTTGGACCACGCTGATCTGGTCGCAAAAGCAAAGCAGTCAAAAGTTGCCATTCTCAAGCAACTAGTATGGCATCATAAATGTCATACGGACTCAACAAAATCACATCATTGCATTCATAATCATTCATTTTCATTTACCAACATTGTTTTTATCTCTTTCCTCTTTTCCTTCTTTCCTTCCTCTCTTCTTCCCCTGTGGACATCAAGTTGATGTTGTATGGTCATGCTTTGAGCGGCTACATACCTTTGATTAGATTCCATTATTTCTCTTCTTTTCCTTGGATACCTGATTAATTTGTATGGTCATGCTTCAAGTAGCTACATACCCTTTGATTGGATTCCATTCCCCTTCTATCCCTTTTCCTTCTGCACAAACCCTTCACATTTTTGTATTAAACTGTGTTCTACATAGTATAGTACAAAAAGGGGTAAATGTAGACACCCAAAAGTTGCACATTGCTACTTTTGCATATCCATAGGTGATTCCAGACATCCCTAGGCTATTGTAGGCTATCATAGTCATGCGTAGTCATGCGTAGTTAGGCGTAGTCATGCATAGTAATACGTAGATTGCCATAATTCACCATAGTAATATGTAGACTTCCATGTATCACTCCATCGGCTTTCAGGTCCTAAACCCTCATAAGCCTTCCAAATCACATCCGATGCATTGGGATATCATTCGATGGTCTATTCACACGCAATTGAGGCCCCCACGGGGTATTAGTTGACCAAAACAATTAATAAGTCAATTACCAAATTCTAATTTAATGTTGACTTCACTTAAGTCACCTTTTTAGGGTAAATTTGATTAAAAGAACCCTTAATCTTGATTAGCACTAATTACATCCTCCCACATGTGTGAAATTAGGGTTTGTTGAGATATTTCTTTAATCATGTCCTAAATTGGCTTAAGCACCTCCTAATCAAGATTAGCCCTAATCCATCCTCACACATGTGTGAGGATGAGATATTTCTCATAAGGAATGTGATGTTGCCACATTGCATTTCTTAACCTAACCCTAGTCAGAATCAAACCTAGGTTTAGTCTATCTAACCCCCCCTGCACCTTGCCTTTGCCTATAAATAATGGGTCCCAAACCCCTAATTAAGTCTGACTCACAAATTCAACAAAGCACAGTTACTCTGCTGAAATGGAAAGCCAATATTGAATAGTCATTTCCCGATGCACACAATCAGATTTCTGTTGAGCAATGTGCAGAAAAAGTATTGTCATTGTTGTCAACACAGATAGATAGATCAGATGATGCAGTTGATGCAGTGGACAAGAGTTCGGAGGTCGGTCGAACATGTACGAGTGAATTTCCAAGAAGACAAAAGTGGCCCAGATTCAGAAAACCAAAGAAAAAGACAAGTAAGAAAACTATTGCAATATTGCGACATGTTTTTTGTCACGATTTTGCGACATGGCCGAGGAGAGAGAAGACGCAAGCAAAATTATTGTGATTTCGTGACATGGCTGAGGAGAGAGAAGGTGCAAGAAAAATTATCGTGATTTCGTGACATGGACGAGGAGAGAGAAGGCACAAGAAAAATTGTCGCGATTTCACGACATGGATGAGGAGAGAGAAGGCGCAAGCAAAATTGTCATAATTTCATGACATGGATGAGGAGAGAGAAGGCACAAGAAAAATTGTCGCAATTTCACGACATGGATGAGGAGAGAGAAGGCACAAGCACAATTATCATGATTTCGTGACATGGACCAAGAGAGAGAAGGCACAAGAAAAACTGTCATGATTTTGCAACAACTTGTAAGAAGGACTATACAGATGAGAAAGTGTCGTGATTTTGCGACAGCTTCGAAGAAGAAAGCACCAAGGAGAAAAAGTGTCACGATTTCACGACAGGTTCGAAGAGAATGCGCCAAGGAGAAAAAGTGTCATGATTTTACGACATGTCATGTTTTCGTGACCCAAAGAGGAGAGAGAGTGTACGGATGAGAAAGTGTCATGATTTCGTGACAGGTTTGAAGAGAAAGCACCAAGGAGAGAAAGTGTCGCAATTTCATGACAGGATCGAAGAGAAAGTGCCAAGGAGAGAAAGTGTCACGATTTCGTGACAAGATCGAAGAGAAAGTGCCAAGGAGAGAAAGTGTCGTGATTTCATGACAGGATCGAAGAGAAAGTGCCAAGGAGAGAAAGTGTCGCGATTTCACGACAAGGTCGAAGAGAAGTGCAAGGAAGCGAAAAGTGTCACGATTTCGCAACATGTTCCATTTTCATGGGCGAAAGGCAGAAAATACACAAGGTAGAGAAAGATGTCACGATTTCGTGACATGTTTCGTTTTCGTGGGCAAAAGGTAGAAAAGGCACAAGGCAGAGAAATATGTTGTGATTTCGTGACATGTTCCGTTTTTGTGAGCGAAAGGTAGAAAAGGCACAAGGCATAGAAAGATGTGATTTCGCGACATGTTCCATTTTTGCTGGTTGAAGCCAAGAAGAGTAGCGAGAAGGCAAAAGTGTCACGATTTTGTGACATGTCTAGTTTTCACGAGTGCAAGCAAAGAAGTGGACAAGGAGGCAGAAACTGTCATGATTTTGCGACATGTATTTTTATGGGTAAAAGGCAAGAAGGGCAAAAATCTATAGAAGTTTCATGATTTCACGACAGGTCGCAACAACATGATAACAGACAATTAAATGGAATAAAACAATAGTTAAAGGGGCAGTTGTAGAGGGAAAGCATGCAACAAAAATAAGAAGAGTTAACTGGATTAAATGCGACAGTTACAGATGTAGTCATGCAGCTTTTTAAGATTTGGAGTTAATTGGAGTAAATCAAACAGTCGCATTAATAGAATCGTAAAATACATGCATGCACAAAAATGAATACGAACAGTCATGTTCAAGAGGACGTACAGTCATGGTAGAGATACATAGCATGTAACGTAATGCACACTCTAAAAATACAAAATGAGTTACACCAAGAAGGAGTTATAGTTGACAAGTGGCAGAAGAGAACATTAAAAGAACAGTTATGGGTTTCATGGGTAAATATGGAAGCTAAAAAATAGAGATTATATGTTATAAAAGCAGGTCTGCATGAAGAATATTGTTGTTGCTGTAAGTGATAATTTGCTATGCAAAGAGGGTTAGAAGAGGGCCGAGAGAGAGATAAGCAGAGTCGTGAGAGAATGTAGAGTTTAATCAAGTTTAATTAATTGTAGACCAGTCAGGGTCGTGTAAACAACGAAGGCATTTTTATGTCACTGAATTAAATCAGAATTGTAGTCCAAGTTGGTGCTTGGAATTAGGGGTTGGTGCTCCTATTTGTTGCAGCAAAAAAATAAGGGGTTGGTGCTCCTTCTAGTGGGTGCTGGTAAAGTGTTTATAAAATTGGTGTTTTGCAAAGGTTGGATTTGAATTAAAGTCCAAGCAGTCATTTTTGAGGAGTAGCCAAATTGGTGAACCTCGTTACATTGTGTGTTGTGATGTGCTCTCTTGTGTTTATTGCTTTATCTATTTTCTAGTTCTCTTTGCTTCAGTTTTAAGATTTGTAGATCAGATTTTTAGCTACATTGATTCACCCCCCCTCTTAGTGTCATTATGAGAATATCAATTGGTATCAGAGCCAGGTTCCTAAACAAGCTTAATAAACTAAGGTGATCTTGGAAGGAACACAATGGCGGGTAAGGAAGGATTCTCATCAAACAGAGCTCCTTTGTTCAATGGAACTAATTACTCATTCTAGAGAATCAGGATGCAGAAATATCTGAGTGCTTTAGGATATGACATTTGGGAGTCAGTAGAAAGCGGATACACAGTACCCACTACTCCTCCAATAGATACTGCTGAGAAGAAAAAGTTTGAGAATAACTCCAAAGCAAAGAATGCCATAATGTGTGGGCTAGTAGACAGTGAACTGATAAGGGTCATGAGTTGTAAATCAGCAAAAGACATATGGGACAAACTGAAGAGCATCCATGAAGGAGACAACAAAATCAAGGAAGCCAAACTACAAACTCATCGAGCTCAGTTCAAAGCATTACAAATGAATGACGATGAGAACATAGAGGCCTATATGCTAAGAGTCAATGGAATCATTAATGTAATTAGAGGACTCGATGAAGAAATTGAATATGCGGTTGTCGTGAAAAAGGTACTTAGAACCCTTCACAAAAAATTTAATTCTAAAGTTTCTATAATAGAAGAGGCTAAAGATCTAAATAATTTTAGCATGGACAAGATGCATGGTTCTTTGACTGCATATGAAATGAGAATAGGACAAACTAAGCCCATAGACAGAGAAGTTGCTTTTAAAGCACACAAGAATACAAAAGCTAAACAAGAATCTGAGGATGGAGAGACATCGGATGAAACGAAAGCCAACTTTGTTCAAAAACTTACAAAGGTAAAAGGAAAGTATAGATGAAAGTTACCATTTAAGTGTTTCAATTGTGGAG
Source organism: Wollemia nobilis (assembly GCA_028583015.1). NCBI lineage: Eukaryota > Viridiplantae > Streptophyta > Pinopsida > Araucariales > Araucariaceae > Wollemia > Wollemia nobilis. Next base: position 1,961,886 of record JAQPPZ010017149.1, on the reverse strand, counting down.
GGGTCGGTCACTTTGCAGCTAAGTGTCCAATGAATGAGAAAACCAAAAGTGATGAGGGGTCACACCAAGAAAGAAGTGACTGGAAGAAGAAACCTAATTTTAGGAAAAGCAACTTCAAAAAAAAAAGTTTCATATCAAAGAATGTCAACTCTTTTGAAGATAGCTCAGGTGAAGATTTTGAAGAAGAAACAGGTGAAGCTCTATTCATGGCATTTGAAGAAGCAAAAATAGAAGAAAAATAGGAAGGTGACACAAAAAGTAAGGATGAGGCTGAAGTATATCTGGAAGGAGAGTTGGTTGCTACTCTTAAAGAGTTGAGTATAGAAAGGAAGAAGAATAAAAAGGTCTCAAGAAAGCTTGAGGATGTGAATGACATAATAAATAGTTTGAAAGTACAGACAAAAGAATTTAAGAAAATGTTTGAAGAACTTGAAGTACAATTAACCATGAAAATAGATAAGTGCAACAAACTAGAAAAAAGAGATTGTTGTTTTAAGAATGCGGCTAGAAGAAAAGAATCAAAAATTGAGTTGCTATCACAAACTTGAAGGAAGTTCTACAAAGCTTGAAAAGATTATAAATAGCCAGAGGACTACAGACATCAAGTTTGGTTTGGGGTTTGTCGAAGGAGAATCATCAAGTGGATCAAAAGCCATAACTGTAGAACCAGTAAAGAAAGAGGATAAAATCAAGGCTGACCAAAGAAAAATGAATCTTGCAAAAGAAAGCAACAATGCTAGGCACGAGAAGACTGTTGACAATGAGGGATTCACAAAATTCACACATCAAAGGAGAAGAAAATTTGTGGCTCGTAGTACAAATTGGCAAAGACCAACTCCCAGGTTCAATCATTCCTTTTCTGGTTATTGTTTTAAATGCAATACTTACGGTCATAAGATTTCAGACTGCGTTTATAATATAGGACAAAGAAATTTTACCAATAGAAATGTCTTTTCACCCTTGATGGATTATGCAGTAGAATGCTATAACTGTCATAACTTTGGACACATTGCAAGAAACTATAGAAGCACATATATAGCAAATAAATATCAAGGAAGAAGAACTCAACCAAACAGTTTAAGACAAAACAAAAAATTCCTAGATAAACATGCACAGGCCACTAACAAAGAAAAGTCTAAACAAGTGACCAAAACCATAGTCAAATCAGAATGGAAAGAAAAAGAGCAACTCAAGGAAGAAAAGAAATCCTTGATTGTACAGACAACATTCAAAGCACAGAACAAACCTACACCATGGATATTGGATAGTGGATGCTCCAGTCACATGACAGGAGATAAACAAAAATTTGAAAAATTACAAAAATATGAAGGGGGTTCTGTAAAGTTTGGGAATAATGATGGAGCCAAAATAGTTGGCAAAGGATCAGTCAAGATAAGTGATGGAAAGATCAATTCCAAAGAAGTTTTGTTTGTAATTGGTTTGAAGCACAACTTACTGAGCGTAAGTCAAATCTATGACAGAGGTCATGAAGTCATCTTTAAGAAGTAGGGCTGTGAAGTCAGAAAAGCACACAGTGGGAAGCTGATAGCTACTGGATCGAGGACTTCTGGAAATCTATATACTCTCTTAGAAACTTCAGAAGGAGCATGCCTGATTGGACAGGAAGATGAAAATTGGCTATGGCACAAGAGGCTTGATCATATTAGCTTTGACAATCTAGTAAAAATAAGTTCAAAAAGAGCAGTAAGAGATATACCTACCATTGGCAAATTAGTAAATAGCATTTGTGCTTCATGCCAAAAAGAGAAGCAAACCAAATCCACATTTAAAGCAAAGGAATACTTCACCAGCAAACCGTTAGAGCTGATATATACTGATTTATGTGGACCCATGAGAACACAAAGCATAAATGGTGACAAATACTTTATGTTGTTCATAGATGACTACTCCAGGATGACATGGGTACTATTTTTAAAGCTTAAATTAGATGCCTTTGAGATGTTCAAGATTTTTAAAAAATAATTTGAGAATAAAATTGGAAAAATAATTAAATGCCTAAGATCAGACAGAGGAGAAGAGTTTATCTCAAAGGAGTTTGTAGAATACTGTCAAAAATATGGGATCAGAAGACAGTTTTCAACAGCAAGGACACCTCAGTAGAATGGTGTTTTAGAAAGGAAGAACGGGACAGTGCAGGAAATGGCACGGACAATGTTGGCTGAGAATAAAATAGCTGACAGATTTTGGAAAGAGGCAGTCCATACTGTGGTTTACATCCAAAATAGGTGCATGCTAAGGACACATGAAAGTAAAACACCGTATGAGTTGTGGTTTGGCAGAAATGCAACAACAAGATATTTCAAAGTGTTCGGCAGCAAGTGCTACATCAAACGGACTGAAGATAATCTTGATAAGTTTGAAGATAGAGCTGATGAAGGTATTTTTCTCGGTTACTCAACAAAGAGCAAAGCCTACACATGTTACAACAAGAGGCTAAAGAAAATTATTGAGAGTGTAGATGTTAAAGTTGATGAAGGTAGAGATCGAGAAATTACTTATCAAGAAAACTACCCTATTTATGAAGAAGTCATTAAAGGAGATGAAAGAATGGAAACAGAAGAAAATCAAAAAATTGACCCAGTTGATTTAAGAATTGACTCAGAAGAAGAAGAGAACAAGAAATTAAAAACAGGCAGCTGGCAAAAAAATCATCCCAGAGAACAGATTATTGGGGACCCAATAGTTGTTATTCAGACAAGAAGAGTAGTAGTACGGAACTACTCTCTATTATCCAGCATTGAACCCAAAAATATTGTTGAAGCAAGCACAGATGAAAGTTGGATGTAGGCAATTAATGAAGAACTAGATCAGATTGAGAAAAACAAAACCTGGGAGTTAGTACTAAGGCCGGAAAATAAAAATATAATTGGTACTAAATGGATTTTTTGAAATAAATTAAATGAAGACGGACAGGTTGTCAGAAATAAGGCAAGATTGGTCTGTAAAGGCTATGCTCAGGTTGAAGGCATTGATTTTGAGGAAACCTTTGCACCAGTAGCTAGACTAGAGGCAATCAAAATGTTTCTAGCTTTAGCAATCCATAAAAATTTCAAAGTATATCAAATGGACGTAAAATCAGCATTTTTGAATGGAAAACTGGAAGAAGAGGTTTACATTGAACAGCCAGATGGCTTCCAACTCGGTGACAATCCCGATTTTGTTTGTAGGTTAAAGAAAGTTTTGTATGGTCTGAAACAGGCACCCAAAGCATGGTATGCAAGGCTGGATAACTATCTTATTAAACAGGGGTTCAGGAAAAGGATGGTGGACAACAATTTATATATCAAAATAGAGAATGGCCATCTTATTGTACTTATTGTTTATGTAGATGATATAATATTTGGCAGCAGCATGGATGAATATTGTAGAGATATAGCAAATAAAATGAAGATAGAATTTGAGATGTCAATGATTGGTGAACTTTCTTATTTCCTCGGACTGCAAGTCAATCAAAGTGAAAAGGGCATTTTTATCTCTCAAGTAAAATATGTGAAAGAAATGCTGAAAAAGTTCACAATGAAGGATAGTAAACCTGTCAGCACTCCCATGACAACAGGTTGCAAGTTGAGCAAGGATGACAAATCTCCAGATGTAGATCAAACCATGTACAGGTCTATGATTGGAAGCCTACTATATTTGAAAGCCACTAGACCAGATATATTACAGGCAGTATGCATGGTAGCAAGATTTTAGGCTAGTCCCAAAGAGACTCATGTGATAGTTGTAAAGAGGATTTTTAGGTACCTCAAGGGTACTATGGAGTATGGGTTGTGGTACCCAAAAGGTAAGGACTTCATTCTTATTGCATATTCTGATGCAGATTGGGCAAGATGTATTGATAACAGAAAGAGTACCAGTGGAGGAGCATTTTATCTTGGAGACAGGTTGGTAGCATGGCACAACAAGAAACAAGAATCAGTCTCTCTATCCACAGCAGAGGCGAGAATACATTACGAGCAACAACATGTTGTACACAAATATTATGGATGAGACAAACACTGAAAGATCTTGGTATTCACTTCAAAGAGCCAATTTCAATTAAATGTGATAACACCAGTGCTATAAACATATCAAAGAATCCGGTTATGCATTCTCAAACCAAACATATTGCAATCTAGTATCACTTCTTGAAGGATAAAGTTGCAGAAGGTGAGGTCAAATTGGATTTTGTTTCGACTACAGAGCAAGTAGCAGATATATTCACAAAACCATTGCCAAAGGAATTTTTTGAGTACCTTTGAAGTAAGTTGGGAGTAGTCACATTTCCTAAGAACTGAATATCAATTGGGATCACATTCTCAGGGGGAGTATTTATGCCTATGTTTATAGTTTTGCTCATACTCATGATTTTTGCTAACTATAACAATGTGTATATGAGAATGTTGTGCATAGACTTAGGGGGAGTCTTCAACATCCCTTTGGTATTATTGTCAAAGGGGGAGAAGAATTACAAGAAAGTGCATGAGTGTTGCCAACAATTCCAAAGGGGGAGATTGTTGAGCAAGGTGCAGCAAAAGTATTGTCATTGTTGTCAACATAGACAGATAGATCAGTTGATGTAGTTGATGTAGTGGACAGGAGTTCAGAGGTCAGTTAGAACATGTACAATGAATTACCAAGAAGACAAAAGTGGCCCAAATTCAAAAAACCAAAGAAAAAGACAAGTAAGAAAATTGTCGCAATATCGTGACATGTTTTCTGTCGCGATTTTGTGACATGGCCGAGGAGAGAGAAGGCGCAAGCAAAATTGTCATGATTTCATGACATGGTCGAGGAGAGAGAAGGCACAAGCAAAATTGTCGTGATTTCACGACATGGACGAGGAGAGAGAAGGCACAAGAAAAATTGTCATGATTTCGCGACATGGATGAGGAGAGAGAAGGCACAAGCAAAATTGTCGTGATTTCATGACATGGACGAGGAGAGAGAAGGCGTAAGCAAAATTGTCATGATTTCATGACATGGACAAGGAGAGAGAAGGCGCAAGCAAAATTGTCATGATTTTGTGACATGGACCAGGAGAGAGAAGGCGCAAGGAAAACTGTCACGATTTCGCGACAACTTGCAAGAAGGACTGTACGGATGAGAAAGTGTCATGATTTCGTGATAGGTTCGAAGAAGAAAGTGCCAAGGAGAAAAAGTGTCACGATTTCATGACAGGTTCGAAGAGAATGCGCCAAGGAGAAAAAGTGTCGTGATTTCGTGACATGTCGGGTTTTCACGACCCAAAGAGGAGAGAGAGTGTACGGATGAGAAAGTGTCACAATTTTGTGATAGGTTCAAAGAGAAAATGCCGAGGAGAGAAAGTGTCACGATTTCATGACAGGATCGAAGAGAAAGTGCCAAGGAGAGAAAGTGTCACGATTTTGCGATAGGGCCGAAGAGAAGTGCAAGGAAGCAAAAAGTGTCACGATTTCGTGACATGTTCCATTTTTGCTAGCCAAATACATAAAAGGAACAAGGTAGAGAAATATGTCACAATTTCACGACATGTTTCATTTTCGCGGGCAGAAGGTAGAAAATGCACAAGGCAGAGAAAGATGTCACGATTTTGCGACATGTTCCGTTTTTGTGGGTGGAAGGCAGAAAAGGCATAAGGCATAGAAAGATGTCACGATTTTGTGACATCTTCCATTTTCATGGGCGAAATGCAGAAAAGGCACAAGGCAGAGAAATATGTCACGATTTCGCGACATGTTTCGTTTTCGCGAGCGAAATGCAGAAAAGGCACAAGGCAGAGAAAGATGTTGCGATTTCGCGACATGTTCCATTTTCACTGGTTGAAGCCAAGAAGAGTAGCGAGAAGGTGAAAGTGTCACGATTTCATGACATGTCTGGTTTTTATAGCGGCCAGAGGGGGGGGGGGGAGAGAAAAAAGGGGGGGGTTGGGGACGTGTGGGTTTCGGGGTGCAAGCAAAGAAGTGGACAAGGAGGCAAAAACTGTCGTGATTTCGTGACATGTTGTATTTTTGTGGGTAAAAGGCGAGAAGGGCAAAAAGATACAGAAGTGTCACGATTTCGTGACAGGTCGCAACAGCACGATAACAGATAGTTAACTGGAACAGAACAACAGTTAAAGGGGCAGTTGTAGAGGAAAAGTATGCAGCCAAAATAAGAAGAGTTAACTGGAGTAAATGCGATAGTTACAGATGCAGTCATGCAACTTTTTAAGAACTGGAGTTAACTAAAGTAAATCAAACAGTCACATTAATAGAATCGTAAAATACATGCATGCATAGAAATGAATACGAACAGTCATGTTTAAGAAGACGTACAGTTATGGTAGAGATATACGTAGCATGTAACGTAATGCACACTCTAAAAATACAAAAGGAGTTACACCAAGAAGGAGTTACAGTTGACAAGTGGTAGAAGATGATATTAAAAGAATAGTTACTGGTTGCATGGGTAAATATGGAAGCTAAAAATAGAGACTTATATGTTATAAAAGTAGGTCTGTGTGAAGAATATTGCTGCTACTGTAAGTGAGAATTTGCTGTGTAAAGAGGGTTAGAAGAGGGTCAAGAGAGAGATAAGCAGATCCATGAGAGCGTGCAGAGTTTAATCAAGTTTAATTAATTACAGACCAGTCAGGGTCTTGTAAACAATGAAGGCATTTTTATGTCACTGAATTAAATCAAAATTGTAGTCCAAGTTGGTGCTTGGCATTAGGGGTTGGTGCTCCTATCTGTTGCAGCAAAAAAATAAGGGGTTGGTGCTTCTTCCAGTGGGTGCTGGTAAAGTGTTTGTAAAATTGGTGTTTTGCAAAGGTTGGATTTGTATTGAAGTCCAAGTAGTCATTTTTGAGGAGTAGCCAAATTGGTGAACCTCGTTACATTGTGTGTTGTGGTGTGCTCTCTTGTGTTTATTGCTTTATCTGTTTTCTAGTTCTCTTTGCTTCAGTTTTAAGAATTGCAGATCAGATTTTTAGCTACACTGATTCACCCCCCCCTCTCAGTGTCATTGTGAGAATATCAATTTCAATGGTATACAGAGGCACCCCAGCTACCCAGGAGTCGACCCACTGGAAGGATTTTGCAAAAGAGGTATCACAACTTAGATCACCCCTTGCCCCATGAATCTGGTCTTAGTTCACCCCTTGGGTGGCGAATTGGCTCTACAGGCCCCAAATCACTCCATATTTGGGTGGTAAGTTCCCTTTGATCATATTATTACTTTCTACAAAATTTATTTCATGTTTTGTTATGATTTTATAGTCATTTTGTCTTTATAAACATGGGGTCTGACTAAGGCAAAGCCCCCCATCGTAGTGACACCCTTTTGCAGGTTAATCACAGGTTATGTAGCAAATATGAAGAGGGAAAGTAGCATCAAACCAACAAAAACCTGGTGGTGGCCCACATACAAAGAAGCCCACGTACACTGAGGGACATCAGAAGAAGGAATCAGGCCTATATTATATTCATGAAAGAAAAAAGGGGAATTCACCCTACTTGTAACCCATATCAAATTTATCATGAATAAAGCATATATTTTTGAATGACTTGTGTTATTACTTGTTATTAGATCAAATTTCAACTTATGGTCATTTCATTCTGGCATCACTTTAATTTTTCAAATATAATAACACCACTCCTTCGAGGATGCCATTTATCAAGAAGTAAAATAATATATCAAGGTACAAGAAGGGGAGGTCAAATTTTTTGAAAGAACTAATTTCTCCACTGCCAACAAGTTCACCAAGGGTAATGCCAAGCCAAACCAATCCAAACCTCCCCAAAAAATCAAGTTATATTGAGTACAAAAACTACTCTATTATAGTTGTACTCAATGAAAATGTTAGAAATACCAACACCCTAGGCCTATTTTTCCCTCTTCCAAGCCTAACCAACCTTTTCTTCCATACCGTCAACACCTACCTTTTCTTCAATATAACTTGACACCTTTCTTTGAGTTATTGATCAATATATTTGAAATATTGTAAGCAATACAAAATCTTGCTTTTCCTGATATCAAACCTGAATATCCCAATATTGCTTTTCCTAATGTTAGAACAAAATATCCCAATAAAAAAAAATCCAAGGGAAATAATGAGCATAATTTCTACATCTATCATTGGTAACAAGGTCATTATCTTAATGATTGTCATAATTTTTAACATTTGGTTCAAGATATCATTGTTTGCATAATTGTTCACATTGATAACCCCCTAGCTCTTACCAATAAAAACCTTGTAATTTTTAGGAATCCTTTACCACAACATGGGATTCAAGAAGCATAATCCAGTGCATCAACATATCAAATAATTCATGGTCAAATAAATTAGGTTAATGGTATCCATTACCAATAAAGTTTTGTGTCAAAACCATATCCACAATATGCCATGTCATTGAAGGGGAGATGCAATACAATATTCTTCTAAGAAGACCATGGATCCAAGAAATATGATGTGTACCTTCAACTCTCCATCACTGTCTAAAGTACAATCATGAGGGTGAAGAACACAAGCTTATACTGAGAGGGGGGTGAAAAGTATAAGACCACTTTTTACTTTCTTTCCAAATCAATATCAATTAATGTCCTTAATTGCAATAACCAAATATAGCAGTGTGCATTAATAACTCAGATAGCAGTAGTAAGCAAGAGCACAAGTCACCACACACAATTGAGACACAAGATTTAACGTGGTTCCCCCAATGTGGGGTACTCCACCGGATAATCTCCTTATAATATTTCACATAGAAATAAGGATCCTTATCCAATACAATGATTTCTTTGATCTGCTCAAAGCTAGGCAATAACAAGTTCACATAGAACTTGTCCAAATCTGAATAACAAGCTCACATAGAACTTGTCCAAAATTGAATAACAAGTTCACATAAAACTTGTCCAAATCTGAATAACAAGCTCACACAGAACTTGTCCAAAACTGAATAACAAGCTCATATAGAACTTGTCCAAAACTGCTCTAACAAGCTCACCAAGAACTTGTCCAAATATGCTCTAACAAGCTCACCAAGAACTTGCCCAAATATGCTCTAGCAAGCTCACCAAGAACTTGCTCAAATATGCTCTAGCAAGCTATCCAAAAACTTGTCCACAAAGCTGCCCACAAAGCTGTCCAAAACTGTCCATAAATTTGTCCCAAAACTATCCACAAAGCTATTCCAAAACTGTCCAAAATTGTCCACAAAGCTGTCCAAAATTTTCCACAAAGTTGTCCCAAAACTGTCCATAAAGCTGTCCCAAAACTATCCACAAAGTTAAAGCCTTCTCAAAGGCTCAATCAATCATGCTCAAGTAGCACTCAAATCTCATCCACAAATCTATCAAGGCAAAGCTCAAATATGAACTCAACAATGAATGACAATGTACTCTTCAATGGATGACAACAATGATCCACAATGATCTCAACTCAACTCAACTCAAATCAACTCATAGAAGCATAAAGAGAATTGTTAGAGACTCAATATGTTCTAAGCTCAATCTCAACTCAACTCAACTCAAATCAATCTCAACTCAACTCAAGTCAACTCATAGAAGCATAAAGAGAATTGTTAGAGACTCAATATGTTCTAATCTCAATCTCAACTCAAATCAGAATTATGGAATAGTTTGTTTCATGGAACTTGACCAATCACCTCACACAATCACTTGACTAGGCTCAATCAACTCAACTCAACCAATCACCACAAGGGACTATTCTTTCTCACAAAAACCCTAGTCCAAGCATGTATCAACCAACTCAAATGTTTCCAACAATGCTCAACCACAAATCTCACATAACAATGATACTCATGTTCTTTTCAAGTTCTTTCACAACCAATGGGCTTCAACAACTATGCTTATAAAACAAGGTTTAAACACAACTCTCAAACCAGAAAACCTTGAAGCATTCAACCAACCACTTTCGAAAAGGAAACCACAATCAATCCTTTTCACTCCAATGATATTTCAGAAATCAACCACCATAAACAATCAATAGGAGAATGTGCCCATACCTTTTTGATGCCAAGAAGTTATCCACAAAATCTGCCACACTAAACACAACTTTCCTTTCCAATCTCAATAAGGGTTAGTGGACTTCAAATAATAATCACAAGATAAGCATAACTCAATTTACACCTTTTTACTCCAACTTAATAAACACATCCACCAAAGTCCTTTTTAATAAAAACCCTTATCAAAAATAATAATCAATAAGGCTCTCAAAAATATTTTATAACAACTCCTTATTTCTCCTAAATCTTAATTTTTAATTTCATGAATATCAAAATAAATCAACAACTCATCCACCTCTGAAATAATAATCACAACCCTTATAAAAATAAAGTTTAATTAAAAACTTTAATTATTCCTTAACCACCTTATAACTCCTATCCTAGGGCATCAACGAAATTAATTAGAGCAAAACGTAATTACCTCCTCAAGGGGATTCGAACCCCCAACTTGCACACACCGTGAGCGCCTTAGCCGTGGCTAAGGTTGCCACACGAGCTAGCCACTCATTCGAAAGGAAAAGGCACGACGTGCCTTAAGTCCTTCCTCCCTTCCATGCAAACCAAAAGTGCTTCGAGCACTTTCCTTCCAATGCCTTCGAATGCAGTCAAGGAGATTCGAACCTTGACGTAAAGCGCTGCCACACACCTTAACAAAAAGCCAATTGCCAATGCGCCACTCTACCCACAATGTCTTGGGCTTTCGACCAACCTTGGATTTATTCGTTGTCTCCCTTTTCAAAATGATTTTTGCATGAGCTCTCTTCGGATGCTTAGCCAACGATTAACATGAGCAAGGATTAATTTCAAATGAACCTTAGGATCCCCCTTTATATAGTCTTCTCCTCATTTTTGATGACGTCGACGCATTATTGATTTTCCCTCTTTCTTTAGACGTCGACGCTAACTTTAATTTTAATTTTAAAATTAAAATTAAAATTTTAAATAATTAAAATTTAAACTAAATATTTAAAATTAAATATCTCCATCATCGGGGCACCTTTTTCGATGAAACGAAAGGCCAACCTAGGTTTTAAGAAAAACCCATTTCAAATCTGCCATCCATGGTTTTAAATAAAACCTTTTATTTTGCCTACCTTGGTTTTCACAAAAACCCTGAATTTATCCATGCTTTCCAAAATATCATTTGCCCATCAAAACTCAATGTGATCCATATGACATCAATGATTCATGTGACATCAATGACAACATAAAATAACTCAAATTGCCAACAATCTCCCCCTTTGTCATTGATGGCAACACCTCTAAAGCAAAAACCACAATCACTGCAAAAACCATCTCTGAGAATCAAAGTTGCTCCCCCTGACTCAATAATCTCTATGGAGGCTGCTCCCCCTAACTCAATGCTCTCTTTGGAGGCTGCTCCCCCTAACTCAATGCTCTCCCCCTTACTCAAATCTCTCCCCCTTTGACATCAATGGCAAAAGGGACACCTATGGGGCTAAAATATATGACTCTTAAGCTTAGCCCCCTCACCACCTTCTCTTTTGAGGTGATTAATTTTGGGGTGGGAGTACTTTTACTCCCATATCACATTGTTTCTTTCCTCTATCAACTTCCTTCCATGTTTTTCTGATATCCTTCTCTTGATGAATTACTTGATCTTCTTGTCTAGAACCTATTTTCTTGCCTTGAACTTTTTGACCTTCTTGCCTTGAACCTGTTTGGAATTGAGTCCTACACCATTTTGCAATATGCCCAAAGTTATTGCAATTAAAACACTTGATATTGTAGCCTTTGGATGGTGCCCATGTCCTGAATTCATTCTTAAAATAATTTCCATATCCATTCCTTTCTTGAACCCTGTATTGTGAAGCTCTGTTTTCATGACCATTATGACCATGACTTCTGAATTGTGAAGCTCTAAAACCAAAACCATGTTGCTCATTTCCTTTGCACTGAAAAGCTCTATGACCAATCCTGTTACATGAGAAGCAATGCCCCTAAAAACCATACCTTCTTCCTTTGAGGTTTCTTCTAGCAAAATCAAACTTCTTTGATCCATAGACCCTGTAGTGTATAGCCCTGTGTCCAAATCCATTACAAGAAAAACAATGTCCTTGAAAAGCCCTTTGTTCATGCCTTGGTTCTTCATACCTTTCTTGACCATTATCCTTATGATCATTTTCAACTTGTGCATTGCATCCTTGAACCTTCTTTGTAGTATCTAAATCCTCTTCCTTAGTTTCTTCCTTGCTTTTCTCTTCAAGTATTTCTTTTCCTTTTGAACTTGATTCACCTATCTCAAAACAAGAACCAAACTGAATATTTGGAGCCATAGGAACTTTGGAACTTTCCTCACAAATCTTAGGTGCTTCCTTGCTTTCATATTTTAGAACTTCCTTTCCTTTTGAGTGTGATTCCCCAAACCTGAAATATGAGACCTTTGGTGCTTTGGAATTTTCCTCTTCTTTCTCTTTATTTGTGTCAAGTAGCAAATTGGCACACATCTCTATAGCCTCTGAAATGCAAGTATCCATTTCTGTTACTTCTTTTTCTTTGGAAACCGGTTCTTCCTTATAGATTTCTAAAACAAAACCTCCTGATACAAATATAGGTCCTTGTGTACTTATTTTTTATTTCCCTTCTTCATAACCAAGCCCTATTTTTATAAATGGATCTCGTTGTGAATCCAAAAAATTATCCAGAGTTTTTGAATTTCTTTGAAATCATGCTAACTCATTTATGTAGGTCCCCAAAATTTTCTGATCTTCTTCTTCTAACTGATTACATATTTCTTTTCTTGCCTTCAATTTCTCAAAAATAGTGATGCCAAGCTCTTTTGTTTCTTGAAGCTCTTTTTCCAAATCTTGAATGTGTTGATTGAGCATCATATTGACCTTTTCATTTTCATGAACCTTATTTTCAAGCCTCTTGATTTTATTTTCCAATATTTTGATTTTCTTTTCCTATTTTGTGGAATCCTCTTCTTCATCATCATTGCTGCTAGAATTGTCACTAGAACTATTGCTTTCTTTTTCAACAAATAAACTTTCCTTGTTGCAATTGTTGTAGTACATGCAATCATCATCTATATGCCCAAAATATCTACATATGAAGCATTTTAATATCCTTAGACCTTTCTTGTACCTATTTTCTTGCTCAATGGCTATGGCAAGCTCTTCATGTCTTTCTTCAATAGATATATCCTCTTCTTTAACTTCAATACCTAGGAATAGATGTTCTTGCCTTTCTTCATTTATTCCAAAGAATGTACATTCTTCTTCATCTGATTGGTTTCTATCACTGTAATCTGAACTATCACTTGCATCTACAATGTAGTAAGATTTCTTTACCTTATGAAAAATTTTCTTCTTCTCATACCTATTTTGCTTGTATCTGTCATCTTTGTCATGCTTATGCTTTCCATATTCTTTTCTTCTTTGACCCTATTTTTCATCATCACTATTTTCTTCATGTGGACACTTGTATGCATAGTGACCAAGATCACCACACTTGTAGCATCTGACTTTCCTTATATCTCTAAAATTCCTTGAGTCCTTATTCCTTTTGATGAAGTTAGCTTCCTCATCATTATCTGAACCTCTATTTGTTTCTGAAACTTTCCCTTTCTCTTTCTCTGAAGCCTTGAATGCAATCTCTTTTATTGGAACCTGATGCTTACTTACCCTCATCTCATAAGTTGTGAGAGTACCTTGCAATTCTTCCATTGTTAGCTTGTTGATATCCATTGTCTCTTCTATTTCTGAAACCTTAGAATCATATTTCATGGGAAGTGATCTCAAAACCTTTTGAGTAACTTCTGATTCTTTCATCTCAAAACCTAGGCCTCTCATGGTGTTAGTAATCTCATCAACACAAAGTAAAAACTTTGCAATATCTTCAGAATCTTCCATTTTCAATTCCTCAAATATTTTTCTATGAGTTTGTAGTTTTGCCAACTTTACCTTGGAATCTCCTTCATAAGTATTCCACAACTTGGTCCACATCTCATTAGCTGAATTACATACCATGACCTTTGCAAAATATATCTCATGAAGCCCACTCAAAATACAATTCATTGCTCTTGCATTGATCTCAACCAATTTCTTGATAGTCTTATCTACCTCGGGATCACCTTCAACCCTATACTCTTTTTCAACCATTTTCCATACCTCATATCCTTGTGATATCAAGTAGTTCTTCATCCTCATGCTCTAGAAAGCATAATTGTTACCATCAAACAATGGAGCCTTATTTGTAGATGATCCATTCTATGAAGCCATCTGTGTTCTTGTAGAATCTGCCCTCAAGTTGTTAGCTTTTCTAAAGGAACCCACTCTGATACCAATTGAAGAACACAAGCTTATACTGAGAGGGGGGGTGAATAGTATAAGACCACTTTTTACTTTCTTTCCAAATCAATATCAATTAATGTCCTTAATTGCAATAACCAAATATAGTAATGTGCATTAATAACTCAGATAGTAGTAGTAAGCAAGAGCACAAGTCACCACACACAATTGAGACACAAGATTTAATGTGGTTCCCCCAATGTGGGGTACTCCACTAGATAATATCCTTATAATATTTCACATAAAAATAAGGATCCTTATCCAATACAATGATTTCTTTGATCTGCTCAAAGCTAGGCAATAACAAGTTCACACAGAACTTGTCCAAATCTGAATAACAAGCTCACATATAACTTGTCCAAAATTGAATAACAAGTTCACATAGAACTTGTCCAAATTTGAATAACAAGCTCACATATAACTTGTCCAAAATTGAATAACAAGCTCACACAGAACTTGTCCAAATATACTCTAACAAGCTCACCAAGAACTTGCCCAAATCTTCTCTAGCAAGCTCACCAAGAACTTGCCCAAATCTGCTCTAGCAAGCTCACCAAGAACTTGTCCAAATATGCTCTAGAAAGCTCTCCAAAAATTATCCAAAAACTATCCACAAATCTGTCCAAAACTATCCACAAATCTGTCCCAAAACTATCCACAAAGTTGTCCCAAAACTGTCCACAAAGCTATCCAAAAATGTCCACAAAGTTATCCCAAAACTGTCCACAAAGTTGTCCCAAAACTATCCACAAAGCCTTCTCAAAGGCTCAATCAATCATGCTCAAGTAGCACTCAAATCTCATCCACAAATCTATCAAGGCAAAGCTCAAAGATGAACTCAACAATGAATGGCAATGTACTCTTCAATGGATGACAACAATGATCCACAATGATCTCAACTCAACTCAACTCAAATCAACTCATAGAAGCATAAAGAGAATTGTTAGAGACTCAATATGTTCTAAGCTCAATCTCAACTCAACTCAACTCAAATCAATCTCAACTCAACTCAAGTCAACTCATAGAAGCATAAAGAGAATTGTTAGAGACTCAATATGTTCTAATCTCAATCTCAACTCAAATCAGAATTATGGAATAGTTTGTTTCATGGAACTTGACCAATCACCTCACACAATCACTTGACTAGGCTCAATCAACTCAACTCAACCAATCACCACAAGGGACTACTCTTTCTCACAAAAACCCTAGTCCAAGCATGTATCAACCAACTCAAATGTTTCCAACAATGCTCAACCACAAATCTCACATAACAATGATACTCATGTTCTTTTCAAGTTCTTTCACAACCAATGGGCTTCAACAACTATGCTTATAAAACAAGGTTTAAACACAACTCTCAAACCAGAAAACCTTGAAGCATTCAACCAACCACTTTCGAAAAGGAAACCACAATCAATCCTTTTCACTCCAATGATATTTCAGAAATCAACCACCATAAACAATCAATAGGAGAATGTGCCCATACCTTTTTGATGCCAAGAAGTTGTCCACAAAATCTGCCACACTAAACACAACTTTCCTTTCCAATCTCAATAAGGGTTAGTGGACTTCAAATAATAATCACAAGATAAGCATAACTCAATTTACACCTTTTTACTCCAACTTAATAAACACATCCACCAAAGTCCTTTTTAATAAAAACCCTTATCAAAAATAATAATCAATAAGGCTCTCAAAAATATTTTATAACAACTCCTTATTTCTCCTAAATCTTAATTTTCAATTTCATGAATATCAAAATAAATCAACAACTCATCCACCTCTGAAATAATAATCACAACCCTTATAAAAATAAAGTTTAATTAAAAACTTTAATTATTCCTTAACCACCTTATAACTCCTATCCTAGGGCATCAACAAAATTAATTAGAGCAAAACGTAATTACCTCCTCAAGGGGATTCAAACCCCCAACTTGCACACATCGTGAGCGCCTTAGCCATGGCTAAGGTTGCCACACGAGCTAGCCACTCGTTCAAAAGGAAAAGGCATGATGTGCCTTAAGTCCTTCCTCCCTTCCATGCAAACCAAAAGCGCTTCGAGCACTTTCCTTCCAATGCCTTCGAATGCAGTCAAGGAGATTCGAACCTTGACGTAAAGCGCTGCCACACACCTTAACAAAAATCCAATTTCCAATGTGCCACTCTACCCACAATGTCTTGGGCTTTTGACCAACCTTGGATTTATTCGTTGTCTCCCTTTTCAAAATGATTTTCGCATGAGCTCTCTTCGGATGCTTAGCCAACGATTAACACGAGCAAGGATTAATTTCAAATGAACCTTAGGATCCCCCTTTATATAGTCTTCTCCTCATTTTCGATGATGTCGATGCATTATTGATTTTCCCTCTTTCTTTAGACGTCGGCGCTAACTTTAATTTTAATTTTAAAATTAAAATTAAAATTTTAAATAATTAAAATTTAAACTAAATATTTAAAATTAAATATCTCCATCATCGGGGCACCTTTTTCGATGAAACGAAAGGCCAACCTGGGTTTTAAGAAAAACCCATTTCAAATCTGCCATCCATGGTTTTAAATAAAACCTTTTATTTTGCCTGCCTTGGTTTTCACAAAAACCCTAAATTTATCCATGCTTTCCAAAATATCATTTGCCCATCAAAACTCAATGTGATCCATATGACATCAATGATTCATGTGACATCAATGACAACATAAAATAACTCAAATTGCCAACAGAGGGGTAGGTACCCTCTCACAAGGTTCCACTCTCCCCTCGACACACCTCACCCCTATCATAACTTACCCCATAAAGCCCATTCAATTGGTTGATACTATTCTAGGCCTCTTTATGCATCATAATTCTACCCAAACCACTCCATCATGGCCATACTCTCAACCACTACCTACATTTTAACCCCTAAAAAAATCCTCACCTCCTCCCTTATATTTAGCTTGCCTTCCTCATTGGTTGTAATTTGCTCACACCATAATTTCCAACAATATAATTATTCCCACTCATAATTACTCTCCTAACTCAATACTATTTCTTAGATATTTCATCCCATGTCTTCCCTTTTCTAATAGTTTATCTAAACTTATTTCATAACTCACTCATGTTTCACATGCTATCTTTCCTAATCGTAGAAAGTGCTACTCTTGAGAGTAATATGCTACTCAATATGAATCTCAAATTATTGAACCTACTTTATCCATTTCCTCTCTTCCCATAAATTTTACTCAAGCCTCTCAACTATCACCATCCTCTTCTTCTCTTTCACACCATGAGAGTTGGGGTCTCTATCATAACAAACACATCAAGGGATACCCCACGTATCTATACTTATGACTAGTCTTGGTCTAGGGGAGTACACTTTACATAATACTCGTATCTCCCCTCCTAGTATTTAGTTCATTAGATATTTTTGTTATCCTCAAGATGTACGTTAAACTATAAGTATTGTTATCCCCATTGATCCCCCAACCAATCAAACAAATATTTTATATGGAGGTATTGATACCTCTTAAGAAAAAATTGATCCTAAAGAGCTGGAGGCCTAATTTTGTGCAGATATTGATTACATGTAAAACCCTTCCTTTACCATAAGATATTTCTAGCATTTCAACTAGCAAGGATTTGGCCTAGCTCACTATGAATAGAGACCTAGGAATCTTATTTATCCACCATACCAACAACCTAAAGATAAATTTGGCCTAGGCTATCATCATGACTACATAGATATTCTTGAGGATAAACTTGAACACCTCACCCTCAATGCTATAGAGGATAGTTTTGGCATTGTTTTTGAGTATTACACTCTCAAAAGAAGCCTCTCTCCTTTTTAAATGATGGACATTCCCCCAATATTTTTTCAAGTTTTCTTAATCAACCTCGACTCAACTAACACTTTTGATGACAAGCTTAATGAGAACATAGATGATCTCTCAAATGATTCTACCAGATATAAAGGTGTGTCTTTCCACATTCTTCCCTTCAACATCAATCTACATGATTATCTACCTTACTACATTCTACCTTGTTGACCCTTACATCAACCATGTTCTCCTCTAATCATTTTATAACCATCCTTAAACTAGTTACCTAATCCATTAACATTGGATACATCCTCTAATAATTTTATACTCTTACCTTACTCTTATCCTTCAATTAATATGATTTCCATTTACATTTTCACACCACTCCACTATGCACCTCATCCTAACAAGATTATTAACATCGATCCAAGTTGTTTCAACTTTGACCACCTTTTGATCCTTAACCAAATAACTTTCCCCATTTAGAACACATGATATAGCACTCCAATTTTTACCTTCCTCCCTTTCCTTATTAATATTCTTTCATGAACCAAGTCAAAATCACTCATGATCATGAAGTCCTTATGGAGAATGCAACAAATGATATGCATCTCATCTCTATTCCTATCTAGCTAGAGGATGGCTCCCACATGCTCATGGTAGACACCATAAACATAGACCGTAGCTTTGATCCCAATGACCTATGTATCATCAAATTTGAAAAGAACTTATGTCCTCAAGAGTGAGAACATTTCACAATTATTCTAACACAATACAAATTTTTTTTCACTTGGTCTTACATAGACATGTTTGTTGCAGGCCAAACAAGGTGAATGTTTTCCTATTTTTGTCACATGCCCGTGCATTTAATTATCAACCCGGGGAGCTTCGTAAACTTATGAAGGGTCTGAATAAGATTGCTTACAATACCACTGGAGGTAAATCTGCTAATCCTATGATTGGGGGGTGTTCTTGAAATGGTTGTCAATCATTCATGCACTCCTCAATAAATTACGTAAGAAGAACAAAATTAAATCTACAAAAATAAATCATACACACATTATTACAAATGATTTGACTACAATTATTGAAGCTAGCAATATGGTAAACGATTTTATGAAAGCAACAAACTATTCAAGATAATAAAACAAAAGAGAAATGGGGAAGAAATACTGGCTTGGAGTGGGCCCAGGCTCCAGTAGCTTCCTCCCAGCTGAACACGTGCTTAGAACTCTTGGAACTATAATATATCTATCAAAGTATTACAATCTATCTTTGTACCTCTATATGAATCTTTTGTTAATTTCTATCTATCCCTCAGAACGATCTGCATGTGTTTATATAACACACCCACAAAACTTATGTTACAAAAGAGGTTACAACAGTCGATTCATCCTAGACTAAATTAAGATAGTCTGGTGAATGCAATCGACGTCTGGCATTCTGTTCTAATGGTGACGTGTTTGTTGATCAGTTCGTGCTTTTCTTGGCATTGGTAAGATGTTTCCATACGTTGGTGCGATCTCAAATTTAGCTCTACATGATGCAGAGTTGGAACTGCACCAGCCGCTGCTGTCCACGTCATGCAAATATGGTCAACGAGAAAAGAATTAGTGGTGCCTTCCTTATGAGGAAGGCATCTAATGATATCGGGCACCTTCCCTATACGAAAGGTATCTTATTGCCATGGCACCTTCCTGGTGGAAGAGGAAGGCGCTTACCTTCTGTTGGCGCCTTCCGATGGAAGGAAGGTGCTTGCCTTCTAGTGGCACCTTCCTTATGGGAGGAATGCTCTCGCATTCTATGAGGAAGGCACGTCCTCTTAGTGGCACCTTTTCGTCGATGCCTTCCCGATGAGAGGAAGGTGCTTCCTTCCCTTTGGTGCCTTCCTGGAGGAGGAAGGCACTCTTTCTTTCCTTGGCACCTTCCTGTAGGAGGAAGGCTCTATCTCACTTTTGGCACCTTCCTAGAAGAGGAAGGTGCTTTCTTGTTTTTGGTGCCTTTGTGGAAGAGGAAGGCGCTTACGTTCTCTTGGTGCCTTCTTGGAAGAGGAAGGTGCCTACTTTCTCTTGATGCATTCCTGGAAGAGGAAGGTGCCTAAATTCTCTTAGCGCCTTCCTAGAAGAGGAAGGCACCTATGCTCCCTGCATTGACCCCCGAAGAAACAAAGTGCCAGGTCCATCAAAAAGACCTCGACTGATCCAAATCTAACTAAACCAACTGCAAATCCACAAAACACACTAAAAATACACAAATTAGATAACACGCATAATTATATCAAATATCTATATAATCATTCATAAAAGTACGCAATCCTTATTATACAGCCGCATATTGATCAAAGAAATATGTACAAAATATGAGCATTTTTGGTGCTCATCATCCCCCCACACCTAACATATGCCACACCCTCATGGCATCCAAACTGTAGGTAGCCCTGTGTCCCTTCATCATTGTCATTTCTTGGAGGGTTCGGCTGCCCCTATGACCCGATTCTGTTTCTTCTATGTGCCAACATTTGAAGGTGTGGTACACCTTTTTCTATGCAAAACTGAGGGTGCGGATGTCAATTACCCCCTTCTTGTTCTGGCCGCTACTAGTGGTGGTCTAACTAGTGTGGTCTTTGCTAACTAAAATGCAACCTCGATAGCTTGCCAGAGGTCGACATCTGGAGGTCTGACCACTACCAGGGGGACATCCGAATTATCCCCCTTGGAAGTACTACCTGGTCCTTGTATAATCTGGCCAATTCAGGAGTAAGCCTTGCATTCTCTTTGCAATGGTAGCAGCCTCCAATTGGGGGCCATATACCCCCCATCGTTCCAAATATCTCCTCATCATGGAGGGCCGCCCCCGGGATGAACCATAAATGTCCCAAAATTGGTTGTCTTCTACTGGATTAATGTAGATGCTAGAGTCTCCTTTCACCCTCGAGGATGCCTTCCTGGCCTCTTTGGCTGCTTTCATTTCATTGAGCAACTGCTTGAAATATTTTTGCCTTTCAGCAAATGGTTGCAAGTCCCATTCATCCTCCTCTAGCTTGACGAAGGTCACCTTCACCTTCTGTCGAGCCGTCCTAGGCCTCTTTCCCTTGGCCTCTGTGGAAAATGTGGTGGCTCAAATAGGGGTCTCCTCTTTCTCCCTGGGGGACGTCTCCTTGCTCCAAAGGATCGGTTGTGCTGCTATCTTCGAGGGTGATCCTTCATTCTCTTGTCTATCTGGTGTCGACCCCTCACGCTCTTCTCCTTCTTTAGGCCTAGGGAGTTCCTCCTTATCCTTTGGTCCTATATGCTACTGGAGGCCCTCGTCCTGCTTTGTGTCACTTAGGACGATTACAGGGGGTATCGTAGGACTTATTTTCTTTTCACCCCTAAAAATAGAGAAATCCTCCCCTACCTCCAGGCTGCTCTGTCAGGAATTCGATAAAATTTCCCCCGAAGAGAATACTCGTTCGACAGATGTGGGAGAATTCATAGGGACTTCTTCTGCCCAATTAGTTTGAGTGGATGCATCCCTTATTTCTATTCCCCTATCCTGAAGTAGTTGATTTTTATCCTACAACTGTCAGACCAGCTGCTCGAGCTGGGTGATCCATCTGTCTCATTCCTCCAACTCCCCTTCATGTTGGTTTAGTAGTCCTCTAGAATTTACTATGTCATCCAACAATTGGTTTTCCATTCAAGCACCTCCTCCAAGGCCACATCGACCTGGTCATTACTCTCAAAATTTCTTGCATTATGTGGGCTCTGGTTTGTCAATTCCTTGAGGGTTTGGGCTGCAACGTCTATCTCCGGGTCACTCTATTCTTCCTCTATCAAGAGGAGTCATCACAAAAATTTCCTCCTGGGGATTGGTTCGTCCTTGCCACTAGCAAGTGGTGCTCCTTCCTCACACTTGGGCACTGGGGAATGCCCTCTTTCCTCTATGTTTTTGGGCATCAATGACTACCATGTTTCTTCTATGTTATAGGGCAACACCAATTGCCCGATTTTCATTATTTCCTCTATAGGGGATCCCTCTTCTTGCCCTACTTTAGCAATAGCATCGTGTCACCTTTCTTTGTCATTGTCTTCTTCATCAAGGTTCTGCCTCTATGCTTCTGCATGGCAGGCCAGTGCCAATATCAACCCATGGTCGACTAAGGTGGTCGGTGCCCCTTCTGGTATTAAGCTACTTCGTCCTTCAGAGCATTTTCCAAGTAGAATGGCACATTTATCTTTCTTCCATGCACCAGGTGATTGAGAAAATGCACATGATTAACGTGTAGATGGGTATATTTCCTGGTACATATGAAGAATTGAGCAACCTACTTGAACATCTTCCACAGATTCATGGGGAGATTGTTTTTGGTTAACCCCTCCCTATCTATCTGCACGTTCCCTCTTGATAGTAGTATCTCAGCGTACAGTTTTAGCAATCTGCCCTTATATACACATTCCCTTGTGAGGGCTAAGCTAGTCACATATGAGATGAACTCAAGGATGACTAGGATTTCTACCCCTCGTACTTGGCCTCTCAAGGAGGTGATGAATTCTCTGGTTGCCTCCATGTCCTAGCCTTGACTGACCAGGGTACAGTATTTGAGCCATCCTTCAGCCTCGAACTGTGCTTTTACCATTCCTCTTATTCCTTTCGTATCACCTGGTTCATTCTTCTTTATCGCATGGTTCTTGGACCTTCCTCCCATGGTGCCTTCTACTGCTATATTTTTTTGTCCATCCTTCCTCAAGAAGGCACCTTCTTATAGGGAATGCACCATATCATTGGCACGTGGTTTCGACTATGGGGGGATATGATCTTTATGACGGCCGTATATTTTTTGGTACTGCGTATTTCTATAAATAATTATATAAAAAATCTGATTTAACATGTGCGTACTTGATTCGATGTTTCAAGCATCGTGGAGGTTGCTGATTCACTGATTTGTGACATAGAGGAGGGGTATGGTCATGTGATGTCATTCATCCATGTGATGCTTCATTCTGCTCGAGGCATCCGGTAGGTGTGAGTGCTACATGCAGAAGACATTCTTTGGTACCTTCCCCATGTGGAAGGTGCCTTTGTGGTGCCTTCTCGATGTTTTTGGTGCTCTCTAAATGGATGCACCTTCCAGTGATAGAAGGTGCCTCTGATTGGCTATGCCATATGGCAATGGAAGGCACCTTTTGATTATGGTGCCTTCCTGTTGCAAAAGGTGCTTGGTTTGCATGCGCCTTCCCGATGTGGAAGGCACCTATGTGGAAGGTGCCTTCTTGATGATGGTGCCTTCCTATTATGGAAGGTGCTCGGCCTGCATGCGCCTTCCCGATGTGGAAGGCACCTGTCTTCTTGTGCCTTCTTGATGTGGAAGGCACCTTGGTTGGTTGCACCTTCCTGATGTGGAAGGTGCCTTGGAATTTTTTTTTTTCAATTTGTGCCTTCCAGCCACGGAAGGCGTCTATATATATATATTTATTCTTTTTTTTTTGTGTTGGACACCTTTATAAGAATGGAAGGCGCCTTCTAGATGCAGAAGGCACTTTCTTCTGGCTGGGTGCATTCTGGTTGCGGAAGGTGACTTCTTTTGGTTGGGCACCTTCTGGATGTGGAAGGCACCTTCTAGATGTGGAAGGTGCATTTTTCTGGCTGAGAGCCTTCTAGTTGCAAAAGGTGCCTTCTTTTGGCTGGGTGCCTTCTGGATGTGAAAGGCACCTTCTTCTGGCTGGGCTCCTTCTGGATGTGGAAGGCACCTTCTTCTGGCTAGGTGCCTTCTTCTATGTGATCACATTGCGATTGGCTAGAAAAGGGTGATCAAGCCTTCCTAGTTTTTGCTTCATGCTGCCCAACTTCTACCTATGAGCTGGTGTCAGAATGCTGAGCCGAATCAGGCCTAGTTTCCTAGATACCTATCCCTCGTACTGTTAGGTCCTCCACATACAAAAAGCAACCAAAAAAAAAGGAAAATAAGGGCAGTTAGACGTGTTCTATGCCTGTTAGGCCTTGGATTAGGATGCCTGTAGCTTGCATGCAGGCATTGTCCCTGCAAAAACACACTACATAAAAAAAAACTACATTAACTAATTTTTGGGTGAGCACTTTTATGCCCACCATTTCACCTGTGAGAGTTCGGTCTAGATCTAGCAAGATGGGGTCTCCCCCACGCCTATTCTGGATTCTACCTGCAATGTTTCAAACGTATTATAGGGGCGTAGTTGGTGGCCATTATCTGTGAACATGGTGTTGTTGTCGTCAATTGTCTTAACACACACCGCCCCATTCCTGATGAAATATACCACCTCATACAGCCCCATCCACCTCTGCATTAGTTTGCCCTTCCTCTCCTGGAATCAAGAATTGTACAATAGTATCCATTCCCCTAGTTGGAACTACTTCAGCTTAATGTGGCTATCATGCCACCTCTTTCTTTGTTTTTGTATAATCTCCATCCTCTGCAAAGCATCCAATCGGATTTTGTCTAGCTGATCTAGCTGTCGAATCATCTATTTTTGAGCTTCATCCAAGCTCAATTTTAATTCTGAAGCCATTCTCAGTGTTTCAATTTCGAATTCGATGGGCATCATCGCATTTTTCCCATAGACCAGTTGGAAAGGTGTAAATCCTGTGGTGGATTTCCACATGGTGTTGTATGCCCAGACTGCCTCCAAAAATCTTGTAGCCCAATATTTCCTATGTTGCTACATGGTTTTCGTCAGGATGTTCTCTATCTCCTTGTTTGTCGCTTCTACTTGCCCGTTTGCTTGCAAATGGTAGGGCATAGTTTTATTGTGCCAAACTCTGTATTGCTCCATTAGCTCCTCAATCAACTTGGAAGTAAATTGAGGCCCTTAGTCTGTTGTTATCTCTCGAGGGATCCCAAATCATGTGAAAATATGGGCAAATAAGAAATTGGCAACTGTTCTTTCCTTTGAATCCCTTAATGCCTACACTTCAACCCATTTGGTGATGTAATCTGTGTAGACCAGAATAAACCTCCTCCCCATCGAAGGTGGATTAAACGGTCCTACGAAGTCCATGCCCCATTTATCGAAAGGTTCCAGGTGTACCTGGGGCTGGAGGGGCATTTCGTCTTGATGGGTTGGTCTACCCATCCTTTGGTATTCATCACACTTGTTGGCGTATGCAGTCGCATCCTTAAACAGAGTGGGCCAAAAGTACCCAGCCTATAGGATTTTTTAGGCAGTTCATTTCCCTACAAAGTGTCCTCTGCATGGCTCATCATGACATGCCTTGAGTACTTCTGAGAACTCCTCCTCTGCTACACATCTTATAATTTGGTCACATCCTATTTTAAATAGGATAACATCCATCTAGAGGAACTATGCACTCTTCTCGATGATTGCATACTTTTCTCGGTAAGAGAGAGCAGGTGAGGTCCTTCTGGTGGCCAAGTAATTGGCTATATCTGCATACCATGAGGTTTGTTCACTAATAGTGAACAAATGTTCATCCAAAAACTGGTCTTCCACTACTTGATGGTCTACTGGTATCAATCTAGACAAAAAATATACCACGATGTTATCCTTGTCTGATTTGTTGACTATGGTGATGTCGAATTCCTGTAGTAGCAACAGCCATCTGATAATTCTTTCACAAATGGCCGGCTTGCTCATTAGGTACCTGATAGCCACATGGTTTGTATGGAAAAATACCTTATATCCGGTGATATAGTGGTGGAATTTATTTATAGCATGGAAAACTACAAGGAACTCCTCTATCATCGTATAGTTGAGCTCTGCTCCCGCCAAGTTTTTACTGACATAATAAATGGCGTAAAATTTTGCACCATATTTTTGTTTGAGGACTGCTCCAATCACACCATTGGATGCATCATAGTAAATATGGAATGGTATGGCCCAATTTGGTCCTCTTAAAATAGGTGCAGATATCAAATTTTCCTTAAGCAATTGGAATGCCTCTTCACAATCTCCTGTCCAATTGAACTCTACATCCTTATATAATAGAGTGTGCAGTGGCTTGGCAATTTTGCTAAATTCGATGATAAATCGCCGATAGTACCCAACTGATCCAAGAAAACTCCTTACCTCCTTCTACGTTATGGGGCTAGGTAGGTCTCTGATGACATCGATCTTCCTTTTGTCAACTTTTATTCCTTCTAAAGAGAGGTGGTGCCCCAGTACGATGCCTTCTTGCATCATCATAAAGCATTTTTCGTTACTTAGGGACAAATGATTTTCCTTGATTCTGTTGAGCACTCTTTCTAGATTTGTCATTGCCTCCTCGAAGGTTTCTCCATAGGTGGTGAAGTCATCCATGTATACTTCCACCCCGTCTCCTATCATATTTAAGAATATGCTAAGCACCACCCTTTGAAAGGTGGCAAGTGCGTTGCATAGTCCGAAAGGCAATACCCTATAGGCAAACGTTCCCCATGGATAGGTGAATGTTGTCTTATCTTGATCTTCTTCTCCTATCTAGATCTAGTTATATCCACTGAATCCATCCAGAAAGGAGAAGTATTTCCTTCCCAAGAGTGTGTCCAAGACCTAATTGATGAACAGGAGCGGGAAGTGGTCTTTCTTAGTTGCTTTGTTCAATGCTTTGTAGTCCACGTAGATCCACCATTTCCCATTCTTTTTAGGGACCACCACTAACGGTGATACCCATTCACTGTCAAAAATTAGATATATGAATTCGGCAGCCAGGAGTTTGTGCAGTTCTTCTTTGACAATGTCTTTCATTGTCGGGTTCATCCTTCTCTGTGGTTGCTGGCTAGGAGTTTCCTGATCATCTAGATAAATCCGATGGGTAAATATCTCTGGGCTATTGTCATCCATATATGCGTAGTCCCATGCAAATGCTTGCTGGTGTCTTACCAGGAGTTCTTCTAATTTTTCCAGCTGTGTGGGTGTCAACCTGCTGTTGACATTTAATGTCCTTCCTGGCCCAACGTGTATTTTCTAGATGTGCTGATCTTGGGTGCCAGTCAATGGTGATCTAGGTGTAGAGGTGGAGGATTATCCATGGAGAAACTCCATGATAGCACCATATTCATCCTCTTCCACCACCTCTTCCAATGTCATCATCGGCTGGATTATGGATAGCTTCGAATTTCCATGCTCGATGATCATGGGTTCTTCTATCAAGTCGATAGACTATGCTGGAGGCAAAATGGTTAGCCTTTTGATGTTTTGCCCATTGGAGATGGTCATTAGCCCATATTGGTAGCTGATGTAAGCATCAGATATTGCCAACCATGGCCTCCCCAAAATGAGTGGGTAACCGCCTAGCCTAGTTTTGGTTTACAAAACTAAAAAGTTGACTGGGTATTCCCATGCACTGACTTTTATGATCACATATTCCAACATACCTTCTAGTGATACGATTGATCGATCAGCTAACTACATAACTGTCATGGTTGGTTTTAGGTTTGTGAGTTGCAGCCTCTGCATGGTCTCTTGAGGCATTACGTTGATGGCCGCTCCGAGATCGACCAATGTATTGGACAGGGAATGTCCTTCAATTTTTATGGTCAGCACCAGGCTTCCTGGATCTGCATACTTTGAATGGTGTGTTCCACCCATAATTAAATCTACCAGTTTGCCCATGATGTTGATAGTCTGGGTGGCTTTTCATCCCAGCCTCCTTAGACACATCTCTCTGATTGTCTTGGTATAAATTGGGACATTTTGAATTGCTTGGAATAATGGAATTGTCATCGTGAGATTCTTCAAGCTTGACAAGATGTCAAATTATGGTTGTGTTACTTTTCTTTGTTCTTGCAACCAGCTTGAAAATGTAGCATTCGCTCTCTCAAGTGTTTCTTCCTCCTCTACCAGAGGTGTTTCCTCTATCTCTTCCTCATATTCTACTAGTGGAGGTGTCCCTACTCCTAGTTGCCTACCTGATCTAAGTTGAATATTGTACATATGATATATCTCACCCTCCACGTTGTATGCTGGCTGGTTTACTCTGTTATTCAGGTTTGCCGTCGGTTGTGTCGATAGCTGCACAGGTCTCACTACTGGTAATGCCAGTAAATTATGTTGGGTGTGAGCAGGTGCTACGTTCTATGGAGCCTGATTCCATGTAGTGTGGCCTCTTCATTGTTGCCTAGGATATGGATATGGCATCCATGGATGCTAGTTCGGGAATGCTATTAGGGGTGTGTTAGACCAGGGTGATGGCCCCCACCACCCCATGCTATGTGGTTGAGGTAGTCCTTGGTGCATGTATGGCCCTCACCCATATGGCGGAATTCCAATTGGCATATTTCCTATGGGAGGCTATGGCCAACTCTTCTGATTGCCTATGAAATATGCATCTGTTCTCTCAACCTCCTTCTAATTACTGGGCAGTTGTGGGCACAATTGAGTTTTATGATTCAGCCTGCAAACTGCGCATAATCTAACCTTGTTCTCTAGGCATGCATTCTTTGCATGCCTTCCTCTACATTTTGGATAGAAATAGGCTAATGCTGCATCATTCTCTTGTTTCTTCTTCTCTAACAATAGTGTATCCATCTGCAATGCTAGAGATGAGAGCATTTCGCTCTTTAAATCCTCTAGCATGTTACCTATTTTTGTCTTGGTGACTGAAGCAGTCACCTTCATGGTTCTGGAGGTGGCCTTGCCTTGCCTTCTTGAGTAGTTCTGGCATAGTTTCTATATGTCTTCCATAGCATGCTGATAGACATCACCTCTGGAGATCATGTTAAGAGCCTCCAGTGACTCATTGGTAAGCCCTCTTAGGAAGATTCTTTTGAGGGACTTATCATATAGTCTCACATGAGGAGACCATTGAAGATTAAAGTTTAATCCCTCCCAATACTCCTTTAGAGACTCATCTTATTTCTATGTCATGCTCAGCACCTCCTCCCTAGAGCCTCTTTCCCTCCCAAAATCTTGGTATTGCTCTAAAAAGAGCTTCTTCATCTGGTCCCAAGTGGCAATGTGCTTGTACCCTAGATCGATGAACCACCATAGAGCTGCATCATATAATGTAGAAGGCAAGAGTTTTAGCTTCTATGTATCAGATTTGTAATCCATAGACCTGCATAAGACATCAAACTTAAATAAAAACAGGTCAAGGTCCTCAGTCGGGTGTCCTCTGAAGGATGACAGATGAGCAGGGGATATGTTTTCGATTTTGGCATCTCCTACTCCCTCATCTATTTTGAAACTAAATCCAGATGAGACTTCATCGTTATCAAACATTTTTTTAGGAAATGTGGTTTCTAATGCAACACTTATGGCCTTTCGGTCATTTAAAACTTTCTGAGTCAAAGCTCTAAGGTTGTTTGGTGAGATCGTCTGATCTTCCACAACCTTCCACAATAGGGCTTCCTCTAAAGGAGTCCTATTAAATAGGGGATTTATGATGATTCATTCTTCCCCTTATTGATGGGATGAGGAGGCAATTTGCACAAAGTGTGGTTCCTCACTCTAATGGACTGCTGGTGGGTTGGGCAAGTCTAATTCAAATTTAGAATGCTCAGCTGACTCTAGTTCTGATGGATTGGTTCTTATAAAGCGACCGTTAGGTCCTCTTATTATCGAAGAACTCATACAAGGTCAGATGGAAGGTTTTAGGGTATTGTAAATAATATTAATTGAGATGCTTCCCCGACAATGGTGCCAAAATGATGCGGGCAAAACAAGGTGAATGTTTTCCTATTTTTGTCACATGCTCATGTATTTAATTATCAACCCAGGGAGCTTCATAAACTTGTGAAGGGTCTGAATAATATTGCTTACAATACCACTAGAGGTAAATCTACTAATCCTATGATTGGGGGCTGTTCTTGAATTGGTTGTCAATCATTCACGCACTCCTCAATAAATTTTGTAAGAAGAACAAAATTAAATCTACAGAAATAAATCATACACACATTCTTACAAATGATTTGACTACAATTACTGAAGCTAACAATATGGTAAATGATTTTATGAAAGCAAAAAACTATTCAAGATAATAAAACAGAAGAGAAATAGGGAAGAAATACTGGCTTGGAGTGGGCCCAGGCTCCAACAGATTCCTCCCAGCTGAACATGCACTTAGAACTCTTGGAACTGTAATATATCTATCAAAGTATTACAATCTATCTCTATACCTCTATATGAATCTTTTATTAATTTATATTTATCCCTCAAAATGATCTACGTGTGTTTATATATAACACCTACAGAACTTCTGTTACAAAAGAGGTTACAACAATCGATTCATTCCAAACTAAATTAAGACGATCTGGTGAATGTAATCGATGTCTAGCATTCTGTTCTGATGGTGGTGTGTTCGTTTATTGGTTCATACTTTACCTGGCATTGGTAAGATGTTTCCATACATTGGTACGATCTCCAATTTAGCTCTACATGATGCAGAGTTGGAACTACACCAACCGCTACTATCCACATCATGCAAATCTGGTCAAAGGGCAAAGAATCAATGGTTCCTTCCTTATGAGGAATGCGCCTAATGATATCGGGTGCCTTCCCTATACAGAAGGTATCTTACTACCATGGTGCCTTCTCAGAAGAGGAAGGCGCTTACCTTCTATTGGTGCCTTCCAGTGGAAGGAATGTGCTTGCCTTCTAGTGGCACCTTCCTTATGGGAGGAAGGCACTCGCCTTCTATGAGGAAGGCACATCCTCTCAGTGGCACCTTCCCGTCGGTGCCTTCCCAATGATAGGAAGGTGCTTCCTTCCCTTTGGCACCTTCCTGGAGGAGGAAGGCACTCTTTCTTTCCTTGGTGCCTTCCTATAGGAGGAAGGCACTATCTCACTTTTGGCACCTTCCTGGAAGAGGAAGACACTTTCTTTCTTTTAGCGCCTTCCTGGAAGAGGAAGGCGCTTACATTCTCTTGGTGCCTTCCTAGAAGAGGAAGGTGCATACTTTCTCTTGGCGCCTTCCTAGAAGAGGAAGGTGCCTAAATTCTCTTGGCGCCTTCCTGGAAGAGGAAGGCACCTATGTTCCCTACATTGACCCCCGAAGAAACAAAGTGCCAGGTCCATCAAAAAGACCTCGACTGATCCAAATATAACTAAACCAACTGCAATTCCACAAAACACACTAAAAATACACAAATTAGATAACAGGCATAATTATATCAAATATCTATATAATCATTCATAAAAGTATGCAATCCTTATTATACAGTCGCATATTGATCAAAGAAATATGTACAAAATATGAGCATTTCTGGTGCTCATCAATGTTGGGCATCGATCCACAACTAGTGGTTCATATTTTAATCCTCAGTAACAATGCAAAGTTGGTCAAATAAAAACTCAAGAAAAGACACCCCATCATTGATTTAATGGTAAAATAAGAGTTATAAAAAGTATTAGATGTAGGATTTATCCAACCAATCGATTATCCTAAGTGGGTATCAAACATGGTACCTATTGGAAATCCAAAGGGAGGATATGCATACGCATTGATATTTAAGATATCAAAAAAGTGTGTTCTAAGGCCAATTTCCTCTACCTATCATCGACACTCTAGTTGATGCCATAAATGGTCATGAAATGTTCTCCTTTATGGATGGTATTTCAAGTTATAACCAAATTTGGTTTAATCCTAATGATCAACATAAAATATCCTTCACCACCCCTTAAATACATTTTACTATAAGGTCACGTTATTTGGTCTTAAAAATGTAGGTGCTGCCTACAAACATGCCATAACCTACATCTTCCATGATTACATGTATGATATTGTAGAATATTATATGGATGACCTATTGACTAAATCTAAAAAGCACAACCAACATATCAATGTATTGTGAAAAGTCTTAGACTTAATTCTTGAGCATAACATGAGACTAAATCCAAATAAGTGTGTCTTTAGTGTTACCTTAGGAAAGTTTCTAGGTTTGATTATCTCTTAGTAGAATATTGAATTGGACCCCAAGAAATTCAATGCCTTTAAAAAAATGTCACTCCCTACAAATTTAAAAAAATTATGTAGATTGCAAGGAAGGGTCCAAGAAATTCATCCTCCCAACTATCTGATAAGTGGAAGTCATTCAATCATATCTTACAAAATATGGTCATATTTGAATGGAACCAAGGATGTCGTTGAAACTATCAAGAAATGCCTTACATCTATACATATTTTTTACAAAATTTTCCATAGGAACCATGTTTTCTAATATTAATGAGGCCAATTTAGAACAAGCTATTTATTACATCAACCATACCTTGGCATCATACAAAACCTGATATGTATATATAAAAAACTTGTTCTTGGTAGTAATATTTGCTACTAAGAAACTTTACCATTATATGATAAACCATACCACCTATGTTATTGCGTAGGAAAATCCATTTTGATAGATGATGGTTAGGTCATACAATAAAAATAGAACTACCAAATGGATTATGATTTTAAGAAAATTCAACCTTGAATTCATCAATCAAAAATCCATAAGGGGTCAAGTCATTGTTGACCAATTAGCAAAATATGCTTATATATGGTTAACCTCTCATTATTTAGCTTCCTAATGACTATGTATTCTATGCTATAGATCTTGAAGAATATGTCAAACCAAAATATAAAGTAGAACTGACCCTATTATTTGATGGTTCCTAGTATGAACAAGGGGAGGTGCTCGAGTAGTTTTCTTCACACCTCAAGGGGCTCTGCTTCTTTTTTATTTAAAACTTGACTTCCCCTAGACCAAGAAAATCAAATATGAAGCTTTCATACTTGGCCTCAAAATTTTAATTACCATTAACTTTATGCAACTAAATATCATTGGTGACTCCCTTCTGAAGTGAACGGTATTTACCATTGTAGATATGAAATACTCAAAAAATAAAAATTACTTATAGCAGATATACTGAAAAATCTAGAGTGGTGTGACATTGAAGCCTTGCCAAGGTCCACAAATAATTTTTTAGATACCATGGCATTTATCAACTCCCTTATTATCCAAAACCTAAATGACAAAGTAACCCATGTACAGGTTACAATCCTCCACAAGTATGGTATTTCCTAGTGTCTATCTCTTGATGATATGGATGCCATTTTTTCAAACTAAGCTTTACAGTTATTGGTATTCATAAATCAAGCATTACCTTAAGCTTAGCGTTATTCTCTCTAATTTATCTCACACTAGAAAGAGAACCTTCAAGCAAAAACCTGGAAAGTACACCCTCTTGGGTAAATCCTCTACAAACATAGCTATGATGGTATCCTCCTTTATTGATTAGAACCATGTGAATCCAACCATATCATCATTTTAGCTCATGATAATACTTGTGGTAGTCATTTTAGTGGAATGACCATCACTAATTGCATCTTGCACATGGGATACTATTACCCTACCTTGAAATAATATTACTATGCATATATCAAGAAATGTATTAAATATCAACAACATACCAATTTAACCTATTTACCCTCACAAGCCTTGTAGCCCATTGAATACATGTGGCTATTCTCCTAGTGGGGTCTTAACCTTATAGTCAAAATCACTCCAACATCATTAGGGAAGCATAAATTTATTATAATAGCAAAAAAATACTTTACAAAGTTGGTCGAAGCTATTTGCCTTGTGCAAATGACAAGACTTAAAATTGTTGAATTCATCACACATCACATCACTAATTATTTTTGCATTACCTCCAAAATTTTATTTTATAATGGTAAATGCTTAATAAATAAATAAATTTCAAGTAATGTGAGATAAATACAATATCCATCATAGCTTCTTGACTCCTTATTATCGATAAGGCAACAACCAAGTTGAATCCACCAATAAAACCATTTTTTCCATCCTTCACAAGACAATTGTAAAGTATCATTGAGAGGGGCATAATCAACTACTTTTAGCATTATGGGAATATATAAAAAGCGTATACACATCCACTAGGGAAACCTCATTTTCATTAGTCTATAAAAATAAGACCGTCATGCCCCTAGAACTAGAAATCCCTTCTCTATAAATTTTATTATAGGAATTCATTGATGATGATATTGCATGCCAAGCTCATTTAGACCAGGTTACACTCCTTTATGTATGTTGATTCAATTCTATCGAGCATGTTTAGATTTACTAGGACTATGTTCAACATGCATACAACACAAGTTAATGAGCATGAATTACATGTTGAGAATCTTATGCTAAAGTAAAATCAATAGAATTCAAATAAACCATACCATTTGAGGGACATGTTCACTCCCAATTGGACATTGTCAAAAAACAATTGGTTCTAGATCTTACAATCTCACCAACCTCAAATATTAGAGGAACCCAAACCCCTCAATATTATTCACCTCCATGTTTTCTACACCTAATCTTATCGAACAAAGATCTCAAATTCTTGTACATTATTATTCATAAACAACAAAAATACAATAACAACACAAATACAAAAAATACAAAAAAAATTAGAGAATACATTCCATAGTAATAATTCAATTCATTCTTTAATTATTTCAATTATTTATCCAACCACTTAACAAAAGTTCCTCAAGAATTTTGCTTTAAATTTTTGCCTTCTTCCTTCCTATTTTTTGTTTCTCCTATTCTTACTTCCTTCACCAATTCACCTCCACTTTTCCTCATTTTCTTCTTAGGTCCATGTCAATGTTGTATGGTCATGTACGAGTAGCTACATACCTTTTATTGGTCCTATTTCTTTTCTCCTTCTAAATTCCTTCCATATATTTTTGTTTTTCTAATGTCCCATGTCAATGTTGTATGGTCATGGAAAAGTGACTACATATCTTTGACTGATCCTTTTCTTTTATTCCCCCTCTTTTTTCCTCCTCCATTTCTTTTTCCTTCTATCTCTTATTTCTATTTTCCACTCTCTCTTCTTTCTCCCTTACTTATTCTCTCTCACAAAAATTTACATTTCTCATTATTTCACTCTTTTGCATTCAATTCATTTAGTCAGCATTCATGCATAAATCACACTCAAATCATAATGTGTTAACTTGGTTATATTTTGGATGCATGAATATGTGTTAACCAATCATTATTGGTGTAATTAATTAAGGCCATATTCATCATGTATGTCTATTCATATCTATATGTATTGTGTCTGTAGCATTCACATACATCAACATATACTATGTTGTTCTTGGCCAATTTTCTTGTCAATCATACTATATATAGGTATATTTGATCATTTTGCACAATCATCAATAAGCATTTACTAGTTATCATAACTATTTTGATGTCTTATTAAATCCATTTCTATGGTTTCTTGGTATGAAGATTATTTTTAGTTATTCAACCATTCCTCATTCATCCAATCAACCTTTATCGAATGTCATCAAATTATAATGCAATTTTTGCCTTCCCTTGGCTGACTCAAGTTCTTTCTTGGACCATTCATGTCATACACATTAAATACAATTTTATGTATAGGGAAGATAACTCCATGATTATTATTATCATAAAGAAAATTTTTTCTCACTCATCCTATAATTCACATGGATCAATCCTAAGGATCCAAAATAGGCCAAGTTGCAAAACCAAAAAAACAAATGAAAAATAGCACCAAAGCATCAAAAGAAAAAAAATAAAATTGAACTACCAAACAACTTGTTCTTCGTATCCTCAAGCATTTTAGATGACTCCACCAAATCTATAAATGTGTGGTTGGTAGTGGAGCAACATTTATAAATTATGGAGATAACCTCCATTGGGGTTATAGAAACTTATTTTGTCATGGAGTATACCTTACGAGTGGCGATATGTATGTCACATTAGTGACCTTATTTTGTAGACCACTATGTGCTCATGGATGATCTAGATTATACTAGCTAATTTTATAATTGGCTAAACCAACCTCACTCAAAATGGAAAAATAAACATCATTGCACACATATTGGTCCATGATAAACTTAAAATTATTTGGGATGGTAAATATTTATGTAGGATATTGACTAACTAATATATGATTTTGATTACTCAAACTAAGGTGTTTGACTTTCCAAAATATCTTTTAAAAATATATAAAAACCTTAGGACATAGAAATGAACATCATGACTAATTTCTCCAAGCAATACAAAAGTCTCCCAGTAATTAATCTAATTTTCAATAATTTTTGTTACATGTTGATTGTTCATTTAACTTAACAGTTATAATATTCTATGCATATCCTACCTATGCTCATTATTAGATTTGCATTCATCATATGCATTGCATGTTTACCTCCCTCATGTTATATTAATATGCTTGTGTGGTTGTTAACTTGTCATTGATTAATTACAACATTTGTGGTTGTAAAATAAAATAAAATAAT
The DNA here is from genome assembly GCA_028583015.1 of Wollemia nobilis. Taxonomy (NCBI): domain Eukaryota; kingdom Viridiplantae; phylum Streptophyta; class Pinopsida; order Araucariales; family Araucariaceae; genus Wollemia; species Wollemia nobilis. The sequence continues at coordinate 1,925,573 of JAQPPZ010017149.1, read as the reverse complement.
GTATCCAAAACATTTATTAAACAAATACATATGAAGTATACAAACCATGCATTTACAAAACACATATTTTCATTCCTAAAATCAAATAAATTTTATCCATCATATCTAATCTATCTAATCATATGCACCAATACATCATCACATCAAATGAAAATCATACATATGTATTACATTATAATAACTTAAACATAGTTCATCATATCTCCACAAATCACCATCATCATGTATGTATATATATATATATATATATATATATATATATATATATATATATATATATATATATATATATAATCATCACATGTACATCATCAAAATTTACTAAAGGCTACATCTTATGCATCTATACATATAACACAATACATCCTCATAATATAAAAATATATATATACAAAAATGGTAGCATATTTACCATACAAAAAATAGAATCACTAATCCTAACCATGGGAAGTCTCCCCAATCCCCTCCTATCCTTTGGTTATATCATATCCACTCCTATGTGGTCCCTTAACACCCTACACTAGACATGATCCTTCAGTCAGTGAAGTCATTGGATTAATGAATCATGAAACTCTTGGAGTCACTGATGTTTTTATGCACAACTAACCCTCGAGCAATAAATATGTCCTCCAAATTCACCACATTTTCTTTCTCTCACAAGTAGCATCCCCTATACTCCTCTCTATCATAATTTACCTATATAATATCTTGTAAAGAAATAATATCATTGTATATGCTAGCGGTGTAGTATTACCTATGGGGAGGTATTTAGAAACTATGGAAATTATTCTCAAGATATCAAACCCCAAATTGTACAACTCGTATAGCCTATACTGTCTTCAACATATACTAGTTCAACTTGCAAAACAACTTGTACAATCACCAAATTGTATATTTGTATGATGTAAATCATACAACCCTACACCTAGTATGATTTAGTACACAACAAACTAATTGAAACAAGTTTTTTAAGTCACATCGATCAGTTTTGTAATCAATTTCCTCAAAATAGCATTATTTCCTTATTTGGTAAAATTGGGTTGCAGTATTAATTACCAAATCAGGTAAAACTACAGTTTGTACAATTTGGTAGAAAACCTTATACAATTCGTACAAAATATTGCTGCAAATATCTTCCAGATCTATCACTTGATACAACCAATTCTTCTAAGATAGATTTTGGAAATGTTATAAGCATTGATTGCTCCAATTCTCCATCACATGCAAACCCTAATTCATTAGTAATGAATTATATTCACCATGGACAATTCCATAAATCATACAACTATGGGAAAATATCAAAATACGACTATAAATCATCTCATATTCCACTCCATGCTTCACATAAATTCTTTGTGTAACCGGATCATTTACAATGCAATTCCATCCATATACATACCAAGTTATGTGCTAAACATTAACTACACAACCTAAAACAAACAGAAATAATGGAGAAATTTACAAGAAAAAGGAACCGAGGAAAATGGCTATCATATTATTATTATCAATAGCATTTCATCATTCAACAACATATCACTCATTGAACAATAATTCTACTCCACAATCCATACTCCATGAATTCTATATTGATATTGCAATAGTAAACAATTAATGAATAATAGTGAACCATAATGAACAACCAAAAAATGAATAAGGGGGGCTATATAATGCATTTCCATACCATTCCAAAGCAGTTTCTAAAGCATCACATCATTTACAACTGCCATTCCCAACGAATTTCTAAAACAATTCTTTTTACAAGGTTTATTAAGGTCTAATTTGATTTTTATCAAATTAACCCCAAATACACATTCTAACTTCATTTCATTTCATTTCACATTGTACATGTGCACCCTTGTATATTTTTCTCTTTGCTTGTATGATTTGACATTCGTACACTTTCATCAAAACTAAGAAAAATTCAACAAAACTGTGCAAATCCATGGATTACTTTTTCTTCTTCTGGGAGGTGGATTTACTACCTACATCTGCCCTCCCATTTAAATCATGTGGTGTCCTCACTGTCTCAGTATGCATTGTATTTTTTGAGGCCTTTTTGTGGTAATCAACAAGAAAAAGTTGTAATATAGTGTGCTCATCCTTCAAGCGAGCTACGTGCTGACTAACTTCTAGTGCTTTCAACCTATACTTATTAGCCTTCTCTTTTACAATGGTTATTAGTTATCCTAGCTCCTTATCATGCTTAGATGCCCCCTTATGTAGATTTTCTACTTGTTTGTCTTCCATTTGGGCTACTATGGCTAACTGCTCATTCTTTCCAGTAATAACCTTCAGACACTAATGAAGGTTGGCTTCCATTGCTACCATAGGCTCATCCTTAGCCTTCAGTATAGTCTTATGATCTAAAATAATTTTACCATAGCACATGGCATCCTTTTCATCTCTACAATTTTGTGGTTGTTTTCCTATGGTTTCTCCTTTGTTGTTTCGAAATGAGTAGCTTGGTTGGCCAATTGTTCATTATGTGCTTCTAGTTGAGATTTCAACTATTTTGTATGCTCTTATGCCTAATGATCATAATCTATTTATCTATTTCTAGTGAATGAAACTGCTCTTCATAATCCTACTTAATGCTTACTAACTCTTTTACACTTTCTTTATTCTTTTCTCAATCATGGTTTTGTTGCATTTCAGTTCTTCCTCTAATGCAACCATATCAATTCAAGTAGCTTCTACCTTTTCTTTTTGTTTTTCTTTAGCTTGGTAATCCTGTTCAAGACCCAAGCTAAGCCACTCGATCCAATATGTTAAAAATTTCAATTTCCTTATTTTGAATACCAACTCCAAATGTACTCTACAATTTTGTACCTACGGTATTCAATGGATAGGTTTGAAAAGTTGTCCTATCCAAATACACTTGTGGATTTGTATGGTAATTGGTCTTCACTCCTTCTGGTAAATATTTTCTATCAAGCATCATGGTTACATATCCTCCTGGTAATAACCATGGGTGTTGTGAATGGATGTGTGCTATCTACCTCGTATGATCCTCATTGCACACCCATTCCACAATATTTTCTAATTCAGTGAAGGTTTTCTCCTTGCACTAATTTATTTGCCCAATATCACCAATACAAAACTACAATATGGCACTGGAAAAATCTTGCTATCCTATGGGAAGAAGTGCTCCACCTACTCATCGATATTTTCACCCACATCCTCCACCTAATCAAAGTGAGGTACTTCCACTAGGAAGCTTGTACGAAGCTCCTCAATGTTATCCTGTGGTGGGGTCTATCCTTCTTCTTCTCCTTGTGGATGAGAACTTCCTTTGACTTCTTTCATCATGCTGGTTACTATTCCCTATGGTGGAATAATTTACACTACCACCTTACTCATATCTTCTTTTATCGATGATTGTGTCTTCTCGATAGTAATGACTTCTTTTTGAAACTCTTGCTCTTCCACTAGTACTTGGACTTTCTCCTATGACTTAGGTAAGTTCTCTTGTTGCTGAGCTATCACTCCTTCCTCTTACAGGGTTAGGTACACTCCACTTTGAGTTTCAACCATCTAGTCAGGAGTAGACTCTTCTTGTGGTACCTATACATTTGTCTGATCCTACTGGTTGTGATTACCTCTCATCACAATTTTAATTTTCTTTGTCTCCATAGGTTCTTCCAATGGAACCTCTAGCATGGCCTTTATTTTTGCAACTAGTGGTACTATCACCATTCTAGTAAAGTATCTAGATGAATATAAAATTTTAAAATTATATTTTTGGAGTAATTTTGGGGATCCCATTGTTTTTCCCATTCCTTCCAAACCTGGTAAATTCAATTAAATATATCTAACCCCTTCGAATTAGATTACCCTTCCTCTGGTTCTAACTTGAGTTGTACTTTATATGTTGACATCACTTGTTTCTTCCTTTATTATCATGTTTGAATCCCTACAGGGTTATATTACTACTCTAATTTCTCCTCCTATATAAAAGAGCTAGGCTGCTTCCATAATTTGTGGACGTGGGCTTGTCATTTGAAGGTCAGTTCCAAATATCATATTTTATTTTTCTTTGGATGGATACCTTGATTAGATACAATCTTAGACTCATCATGCATCGACGATATTGGTTACTTTATACTTTTCTTAGCCTTCTTGTTATATAAAGTGGCTTTTAGTAAAGGTATAGTCTTTAACCATTACAATATGGTCGATTGACCAGGTACTATTTTCCTTGGTTGGGTTCTCCCTGCAAATTGAATTCCCAATTCTAACACTACATCTAATAATAGTGCAATGGCATGAAATATCATGGTAAACATATTTCTTCTCCTTTTCAATGATTGCTACATCCATTCCTAGAAGAATTCTCCCTAATCATACTTCATGCCATTGTAAATACCTTCCACATATTGTGCCATATAGATTGGCATGTTTGAAGTTTGTGATACTCTAGACAATCATGCCATAACTACATTCATCATGTAAGCCAACTCATCAATATTGAACTAAATTTGTTTAATTCCATGGGTGCTAGTACCCAAAATATTGGCTGCTATAGGCGACTTCATCGATGTAAGTGTTGTGATCAACCTATGCGTCTCAATGGGATAAACTATTATTTTTACAATAGGATCTCCTTTTATGGGTAATATGAATGTTCGTCTGAATATTGGTACTATAAATTCCACTTCAACATATTTGTTACCCACTCGAATGACCATATGATTCTCAACATTTTTGTACAACTAAAGAATCTACAAGTATTTATTGAAAATACCTTATCTTATGGTGGGATCTAGGCTAAAATACTCACTCCAGAATTCTTTAGCATCTCCTTCAATGGATGTTTATTGTTAGCACTCACCCACCATTTTATGCAAAATTCTCTTGTTGGCTGCCCAAAAGTGACATCCTTGATGCTTCTTCTTTGCTTCATTGAGCATATCCTTGGGTTCTTCTAGGGTCTTTTATCGGTGAACTTCACTGTGAAGTTCTCTTCTAATTTTCCTAGGTGGTTCCATATATTCCCTCCTATATTGTGGTGGTGTTCTTCTCCTACCACACTGCAAATTCCTCTGATCCCTCCATGACCTTCCTCCTCTCCCTCTCCAAGAATAGTTACCATGCCTTTTGGGTGACTAAAATTATCACTCTTAGTCTCAAATGGGGTAAACTAGGAGAGATTTTTTGGGTTGTGATTCTCCCTAGTGTAATGGTTATAGTGATCTATCAGCCCTATATGTAGGAATACGATCAACATGATCCTGAGATTCCTACATCAAGCTCATACTTTTGCCATCGCTGCGTGAAATCCTTGTTTGCATACCTTTTCTTTGATTCAGCAATTCAAGATAATATTGCACAAAATCATTACAAAAGTCCATATGAATGCCTCTAAAACTTAAAAAAAATGTGAGGGGCATACAATGCCTTAGCCAAGTCGTACATGTATGCTTTCAAATCATACAATCCACCCAGATCATACAACTTTAGTCAGATCTATTCAATCGCACCCAATTCCATACACTTGCAGTAAATCACACAACTGGTGCTCAAAATAATACAATCATGACCCGAAATCATACCAAATAATGTAAAATTCTACAAGGTACCTCTCTTCTATAAAACCTTGCTAGGGTCCGTACCACTACAAAAAATTCCATACAAAAGCCTTCAAAATTGCACAAAATGGGTCATCAAGAGCCTAAAATTCATATAATATATCTCAAAATCATACTTCACCTGCTCCAAATCATACATAAAGCTTTAAAAAACTTTACTTGGTAAAAAAAAATCATTTTTATTCTCTAAGTGTAAAATATGTGCACCCCATTTGTTGGAATCCTTCAATCTCCTTGTTTAATGCAATTTTAGGGCAAAACATGCAATTTCTCCTTCCTTTGGTGCAATATTCTTCCAAAAAATATTTTTCCCATAGTATGGAAGTGTTGTACAACCATCCCTTCAAACTTATTCACACATGCAAATTTAAAAAATCATTTCCATACTTTTTATGGTGAATTCCTGCTCTAGGGTTTGCTTATTTTTCCCTCCATGCAACTTTTCCTTCTCTATTCTTGGAAAATCAAACCCTAGCTTCATTTTTATGTATTAAGGTTTTAATGGGTGCTTTATTTCCTTAAAAACTCAATCATACTGCTACTTATTGTTACTAGCAACTCATTTTCTAAAATAAAACTTATTTTCTCTGGAGTAAAACCCTAAATGTGGTAACTTTTTCTTACCAATGGGTTGCTTTTCTGAAAATAAAATTTGTTGTGGTGCATAATTAAAATGAGCCATGAATAATTGAGTAAGTTAGTGAATTTATATTGCCCATATAAAAAATATCTTCATTTTGCACCCTTTTTCCTTAATTCCTCTGAAATTCCACTATTACCTTGTACGATCTACGAGCAGGAAAGGGAATTTCCACATAGCGCTAACTTTATATAGATTTTCAAAACCTAACATATTAATTTTTAAATTCTACCACCTTAACTGCTCTACATGTTGATGATTGACAACTCATTGCCTTGGTGCATGCGATTTCATGTTTTTCCTTATTTTGTCCTATTTTTGCCTCTTTTATTTCTTTTTCTTTTGTTATTTTCTTTTTTTTTCTTTTTTTTTTCCTATAGGGGGCCATCGTTACTGGTTTTCAACCACCCTCTATCTTAATTGCATTTTGAAGTATTTTCACAATTAAGATATTTTTCTATTTTTTTTCCTAGAAGGGTCACCATTTTAGGTTTTCAACCCCTTCTGTCTTAATTGCATCTTGAAGGATTTTCACAACTAATATACTTTTCTATTTTTTTAATAACTATTTTGATGCTTATCATCATGGAAATCATATAGTGATATTCACTTGTACAAAGCCATATGTTGACTCATCAGTTGGGTTCCCCACTTCTACATTGTGGGTTATCACGTTACTAGGTGCTAACTGACCTTCTTTTCGATCTCCTTCTCTTTGACTATCATGTGTACATTTTGGAATTATGCAATTACAGTGTGCAGGAATCCCTCTTGGCAATACTTCTTATCATCATTATGTTTATTGATCGTGAGGTATGGTTATGGTCACTGATTCGTTATCATTGGAGCAACTTCTCTATTTGTCTCCTCGTATCAATTCAATTTCTAGGCTCGATGAATGAGTTATTTTTAGTATTTGAATTATTTCATCTAAAAAGCATACTCTTACTCTATTGACGAGGCCTTTTCCTTGTCTAGGTATTCCTTGACCACATCCTCTTGCTACAAGACCTCTACAATCATTCCATGGAACTTCCCTTTCCTAGCCCCATCCTCTTTTAGATTATATCCTTCTTGGTTTGGGTTGATTTAATGGATTTCTTCCCTTTGGTTGTCTTCCTCACAAACTAGATAAAATCCCTCTCAACCAAGGAATGCCTTGCAGGTTCTTAGTCCAATTTAAATAGGCTAATGGTGTCTCCCTCAACCATCTAGGAGTAGGGGGTCGACTTCTTCCTCGTCCTCTACTTGCTTTAGATGTAAAATGTCTAGCTATAATGCTTACATTTAATTTTATCAATTTGGGGCAATTAAGGATAGATTTAAAGAGTAGAAATCCAATATAGATTGTACCATAGTGATTAATACTTAAACTTGATTTTGTTCTCTTTTAGTCTCAGGTTTTGTAAAATAATAATAATTGTAGTAAACAGAAATTATGCAAGAATTGAAATAATATGCAATATGATATTTACCTAAAAATGAGGTTACATATTGGTGCATTTACCTAATAATTATGACTTTATGTATTTGTGAGGATCCTCATGCAAATAGTTAGTTTTGATTATCTATTTTTACTTTATGCTCTATGAAAATATAATTTAATTTATTTTATAATTCTAAAGTTAATTTTACATACTAACTATTTGTAAGCTATTATAGGAGCAAGAGAATAGGGAATAACTGTAAGAGTGGGCCCTACCTCCTAGAGGACAATGTAAGTCTTTTTCCCCTAAACTATTTTATCTCAGTAACTAATGTGCATTAATACTACTAATATTATTCTAATCTATGAATGCAAGGAAAATACAATTATAATTACAAAAAATAAATCATGAAGAAATAGATGGTAAAGTAATTGATACACTTACCATATGTAATGAAAAGGGTTGCTTTATTACTAGAAATTTACACATACACAATTGCACATTTCTTCAAAAATTATACATAATCATTCCAACATTATTTCAGTATCATACATTTATCCATTAGCTAGGTGATTGACCATTAGAAAATTAGACCCTTTAAAGGTCTCCTTATGTAATATATAATATTACTTGGACAATTTTGAATAATATTCTTTCACATATTTTCCATGTGGCTTTGTTGGCTCAATAATGCGACAACTATGTACCTATCATAAATAATCTAAACTAACATAGTTTCCTAATCTTACTTGGACTTTAATCATAACCTAAATTATCTAAGTGGAAATTCATGAACGAACATAAAAAAATACATCTAATTTGAACATTTTGCAAGATATAAAAATATAAATATATGCGCCTCTATTCACAAGAAGGACATAACAATATTACATTGGAATCTAGACAACCTAACAACATACTAATTATACAATTTTATACAACTTTAGAACAACTTCAATAATCATAGGTTCCTTGTGCATAATATTTGACAAGTGAACCAACTATGCTGACTAGAATTATTTCATAACATATGTTGCCATGTAAGGGTGCCATGCTATCACTAATGTGGCATGCAGTGCATTGGTAAATTGACTTGGTCAAATATTTCCGTAACTCTTGGTGGTAGATGTCTTCAGTAATAGTCTTCAACAACTATCTTCAATAATATACTTCAACAATTGTGTTCTATAACATATTTTAGTAACCATGTTCTGAAACAGTCTTAAACCACTATGTTAAGTAGCCTGTGTCTATAGCCTTCTCAATTTGTCATATTTACATATATCTTTTCTTATATTCAGGTTCTGGTTTGAATGTTGAGTTGCTGCATCATACACCTGTGAAACATCTTTCAATGTTTTTCTATCCAATCATACACACCTTGTACATATTTTATGTAAAATCCATACATTAATCAATTTAATCCACATTCATCATTTTAACTGATAATTCACATAAATAATTAAAATAATCATTAAAATCCATTACATCTATGATTTAAAGATAGAAATCAAATAATATATCACAAATAATATATGCTAAATAAACACTCATCATTTTCCCCCAAATTTAAAGATATGCATGTCCTCATACATATGGAGAAAATGAGATTAACATAAAATCACAAATATTGCATAGATATCATATATTATGATCCAAATTTTTGGAAGTAAATAAAATATGAATAAATAAATGAACTTTTACACTTTCTTCAGAAATTTCCCTACATATTTATGAAAATGACAGTATAGTTGTTAGAGGGACAATCAAACAGGTCTAAGAATTATAATTTCTTAGAATTGTTTGACTAAAAGATACTTTTAATAGTAATAGCAATCAAAGAAATGAATATTCTCAAAAATAAACATAAAGCATTTGACATAATATAGTAATATATTAGCAGAATTATTAAATAAACAATTGCAAGTAAAATAAAATGTTGCAGCTTTTTAGGAAACTATTTCTTGCAAGGGATGAAATACCACGATAGTTTTATGATAGAAAATTTTGTCCTCAGAGTTGAGATAATTCATCAAAGTTGTATTCAAGAAACATCAACACTGTATGAAAAAACTATTTCAAGTATAAGGATAAACATTATTAGCAAAATTATTCTCATATATACATACCACAAAATGAAAATATATCTACATGTATATGAAATAAATCATTCTAATAATCCTGCATAAATGAACTGATATAACCATTAAAACAAATTCTATCTGTAAAATCATGAAAATAATTTTATCAAGTTTTCAATTTTTATCCGACTTGTGATCGTCGGGTAGAAATGCGTGAGGATGGTGATCATGCTACTGGTAATTTTCATTCATGCTTCACATTTTGCACCTATTCTTTGGCCTTCTACTTAGTAGCTAGGGTTTCAACCATGATAGTTTTGACATGTTCTACCTCAATAGATCCCTCTTCCTACATTGTATCCTATGCCTTGGAAAGCGAAGGCTATTCTACTGATGCAACCATAATATTAATGACTATGTCAATATTTGGAGGTATCCCAAAGTTCAAGAAAATTTTTATTTGTGAGGCTTTGGATTTAGTGGAGGGACCTAATTCTTGAGGATGATTATGTTCAAGCAGACTTGCAAGTGGCAGTAAACTTTATTCATCAAGAATCTTGGTGAAGTCAATGGTTTTGTTAAAATTGACTGATTTTCATTTTTTCCTACCAATTGTAGAGATATTATTTGGAGATACATTGATAGGTGGTGGCTGGTTTATGGGGTCAATAGGTTTTGTCACCCTATCTGAATAAATCTATTTGAGCAAGTCTAACTAGAGAGCAAGGGCACATTGAACTAACTTTGAGGTTTTTGCAAAATTTTATTGGAGATTATCAATTTTAATTTATAGCACAGTATATTGCACCCAAATATGTGACAAAGACTCAGTGGGTGGCTTAGGTGTAGGTATACCAGACTCATATCCATACATTTATCCTATTTCATGGATTTTAGGAATAAACTTTTCACGTTAGGTTTTCTGTGTAGGTTGGGAAGGTCTGACTAACCTTGTACAATATTTATGTTTTGGATATTCAGGTTTCTCCTCCTGACTCTCTAGCTATTATTCCTCACCAGACATACTATTTTCAAGGTATTCACATGAAGAACACAAGCTTATACTAAGAGGGGGGATGAACAATATAAGACCACTTTTTACTTTTCTTTCCAAACCAATATTATGCAATGTGTAGATAGAAATATCAATAGCAGTAATCAAAGCAATGCACAAATCATCACACAATAGAGACACCACAATTTACGTGGTTCACCCAATGTGGGCTACTCCACGGAGAAAATATTTCACTAAAATTTTCTCAATCAATCTCTTGGGAATCCTTCCCAATTACAATGTTTATGGACCTCTATCCAAAGGAGACACCAATCCCCTAAATCAAGTTCGTGGATCTCTATCCATAGGAGAACTCCTTCTCCTATGCTCTGGCTGGTGATCTTCTAGAAGACTACTGCCTCCACTACACTGGCTTGTGGATCTCTCCACTGAAGACTCTTGTCCCCACTCGGAAGACCTGTCCTCACTACCCTGGCTGATGGATCTCTATCCACTGGAGACTACTGTCCTCTCTACTCTGTCACCTCCAAATCTCTATCTCAAATCTATACTAAACATAGTCCAGTCGGTCTAGCACAAATTTTCTCAACAAGTCCACTCATAACTTGCTTGAATCTGCTCAACAAGTCCACATAGAACTTGCTCAAATCTTCTCAACAAGTCCACACAGAACTTGCTTGAATCTACTCAACAAGTCCACTCAGAACCTGCTCAAATCTGCTCAATAGGTCCACTCAGAACCTACACAATTTTTCTCAATAGGTCCACTTAGAACCTATTCAAATATGCTCAACAAGTCCACATAGAACTTGTCCAAATTTGTATTGTAAGCTTCCACAAAAGCTCACACAAAATTAGTCCACAAGTCTTCTCAAAGACTTACCTCAAATATGCTTAACAAGTCCACACAGAACTTGTCCAATCTCAGAAGTAAGCATAAAGAGAATTGTTAGAGACTCAATATGTTCTATACTCAATGCTCAATTACTTTCACAACTCAATTCAGAATATAGAATAGTTTGTTTTATGGAACTTGAACAATCACTTCACAAACCCACTTGACTAGGCTCAACCAACTCTATTCAACCAATTACTCAGGAACAACTTTTGCTCACTAACCCTAGTCCAAGCATGTATCAACCAACTCAAAATGTTTCCAACAATGCTCAACAACAAATCTCACATAACAATGATACTCATGTTCTTTTCAAGTTCACAACAACTCACTTCAACAACAATGCTTATAAAACTATCTTCACATAACAATGATACTCATGTTCTTTTCAAACCCTAACTCAAGTTCTTCACACAACCAATGGCTTCAACAACAATGCTTATAAAACAAGGTTTTAATCACAACACTTAATTCTAGAAAACCTTGAAGCATTAACTCTAACACTCTCAAAAAGGAAACCCTAATCAAGTCCTTTTCACTCCAAACTTATTTTCAGAAAACCAACCACTCAACTCAATTAAGAAAGAGATTGCCCATACCTTTTGCTTGTCAAGGAGTTGTTCTAACAAATCTGCCACACTCACAAATTCCTCTTTTCCAATCTCAATAAGGGTTAGAAGACTTCAATAAAACACAATACAAAAGGATGACTAAAATACACCTTATCACTCCAACTTAAAAATAATATTCACCATAATCTTCTTTAATAGAAAAACCCTTATTAAAATAAAATCAATGCTCAATAGTCTTAATTCTCCAATATATCAATATATTAATTAAGACTTTAATAAACAATTAAAATAAAAACCTCCTTATTACTCCTAATAACAATACTCAAATACCACCACTTATCCAATAATTAATCCTTCTAAATTTTCACTTAACAACCCTTATAACTCCAACATAGGCAAATAATCATAAAACCTTAAACACCCTTATACCTCCAACTTTAGGCAGATTATAAAAGTTTTAATAAAAAATATTTACCTTGCATTCGGGGGAATCGAACCCTCAACTATGCCCACGACGTGCGCCTTAGCCGCGGCCTCAAATGCCGCACGAGCTACGTGCTCGTTTGAAACCAACGAAGCACCACGTGCTTCAAGTAGTGCTCCCTTTGCCCTTGGCAAAAACAATGTGTGCCTTGGGCGCCTTTCAACCAACATGACCTCCAATGCAACCATCGTGTTTCGAACGTAGGCTCTCTTGCAAACAAACATTTTCGCACTTGCCCACTCACCACTAGGCCACGCTGCCCGGTTGGCCTTCGAATAATTAACTCTTCCCTTTTTAAATTGTTCACTATACACAAAAATCAAAATCTCACGAGCTCTTCTTCCTTTTCGCATGCCAATTAATAATTTGAGCAAGGATAATGTTTATGCCCTTTGGGCAAGGTATTTATATTTTCTTTCTCCACTCCTTGGAGAACGTCGGTGCTTCCAAAGATTCTCCTTCCACGATGTTGGCGAAGGTTTAATAATTTTATAAGGTGCTTCGAATGCCTTTGCCTCCAAACCCAACTTTGGGTTTATGAAATATAATTAAACTTTATAAAACCCACTTTGATTTATAAAATATTATAATGAAAATTATAAATATTTTATTTGGGGTTTTCACCATATCACTTTAATATTATAATAACAATTATTATAATATTATATCCTTTTGATGTCTTGGATAAATTGCTTCCTTGGGAGAATTAAACCATCTTTTGACCCATTCTCTTGGGTGTAAAATATAGATATTTTAACCCATCATGAATTTCATTAAACTCCCACTTGCACTTGAGCTGAGCTATCACCTGGCACCTTGACATCAATGACAACTAACTTTGGACATCAATGACAACTGCTCAAAATGTCCAACAATCTCCCCCTTTGTCATTGATGGCAACCCAAATTATTTTTACTGAAAGCTTAACTCACTTTTGCTCTGCTCCCCCTGGGACATTGCTCCCCCTGGCTCAATGCTCTTCTTAAATACCAAATCTCTCCCCTTTTTCTTAACTTATCAAATTGCTCCCCCTTACTCAAATCTCTCCCCCTTTGACATCAATGGCAAAGGGTCACCTTTGGGGCTCGGGGCTAAGAATGAGCCTCTTAGCTTAGCCCCTCCCCCACCTTCTATTGAGGTGGTTAATTTTGGGGTGGGAGTATTTCTACTCCCAGAAAGCACTATTCTTTACCTTTATCCTCTTCTCTTCTTTTCTGAGTTTTCTGATTCCTCTAATTGTTTCTATCCATGTCCATGTTCTTGTTTATGTCAACATTCCTATTCCTATTCATATCCATGTTCCTGTTCTTGTTCTTGTTCTTATTCATATTCATGTTCTTGTTCCTATCCATGTTCCTATTCCTGTTCCTGTTCATACCTATTTTTGGAATGTCTGCTCTACACCACTTTGTTGTGTGACCATCATTATTGCACTTATAACACTTAATGTTATTATTCCTTGTAGGTGCAAATATCTTAGGATTTCTCCTAGTGAAGCCATATCCTCTTCTGTCATGAACCCTGCAATTCATTGCCTTGTGACCAAACTGATTACATGAGTAGCAATACCCATGAAAATATTGTCTGTTCCCATATTCCTGTCTTTCATGTGTCCTACATTGTGAAGCCATGTGCCCAAACTTGTGACATGAAAAGCATCTTCCATTGAAGCTTCCTTGTCTTGACCTCATTGGTCTTCTATTCTGATTGTTGTTCCATCTGTATCTTCTTTGTGCATTGTTCCTATTTTTGTTGAACTTTCTATTGTCCAACTCTTCCTCTGATGTCTGAATTTCTTTTACACTGTCTTCTTCTGAAGTTTCTTCTCCTCCAAAACTTGAAGTTGATTCTCCTTCCTATTTCTTTTGAGTTTGTTCAAAACCAAGACCTGTTTTGCTTGATGTAGTCTTTTTTGTACCTTGATGAACTTATCCACATTATTTGAGCTATTTTTGAACCCTTTCATCTTGATCTTGGAGTCTTCTAAATATCCTTTTAGTAGTGCCACTTCTTGTGCTAACTTCTCACATTCTAAGATCTTTGCTTCTAACTTATCCTTGAACCTTTTTGCCTTAGCCTTTGATTTTTCTAAATCCTCTATGAGCAATCTTCTCTCTTCATCACATTCTTGAAATTGAATTTCAAGTTTAGAGTGTTGCTTCCTTACCTTCTTTACCGTGTCAAGGGCATAGATAAGTTCTCCCTTAAGATCATAACCATTTTCTTCTGAATATTCCTCTATTTGTTTACCTTTGTCCGCTTCTTCATTTTCTTTTGTCTTGTCTTCTATGAGATCACCTTTTTCATCCTCTAATGCCATTAGAATATTTTCATCTGGTCCTTCAAGTGTATCTTCATATTCATCATCACTGAAACTATAACCATCCTTTGTACAATCATCTTCAAGATGTCCAAAGTTACCACATCTAAAACACTTGAGAATGATTGGAGTCCTTTTCTTAACTGGTTATTTTTCTTCAATCATAAATAGGACTTCATCTCTATCATTGTCTAAAAAACTAGCATCACTATCACTTGAGTACTTACTTGCCTTATCCACATAGTAGCTTCTATTTTGCCTTTGAAAGAACTTCTTTCCTTGTCTTCTTTGTCCATCCTTGCTTTTCTTCTGGTGCTTGTATCTTTCTGGTTCCTTGTACCTGTGATCCTGTTTTTCCTCAACATTGTTGTTCTTGGGTTCTTGACAATCTATTGCAAAATATCCATACCTTCCACAATTGAAACATTTGATAGATATTTTATCTCTAGATCTTCTATAGTCCTTATCTCTTTTACCATAGTTAGCTTCCTCATCACTAGATGACTCATTGCTTGATTCTGACTTCTTACCCTTTGTCTTATTGATTGCTTTGAATGTTGCTTCCTTCTGGGGCATAGGATCTTTTGTTCTTATCTCAAATGTTGTGAGCATACCAAGCAACTTATCTCTTGTCAAAGTATCACCATCTATTGATACTTCTATAGCAGAAACCTATTCACTGAATATTTTTGGAAGAGATCTTAAGACTTTATCACAAACATCAGATTCATCAACCTTCATACCAAGTCCTCGCATATCATTAACAACCTCATCAACTCGAAGTAGGTAAGTACTAATATTTTCATCTTCGTCCATTCTTAATACTTCAAGTTGTCTTTTGAGATTTCGACTCTTTGCTCTCTTGACACTTTTATCTCCTTCATATATACCTTGTAATTTATCCCACATTTCTTTTGCAGTTCTACAATGCATAACTTTCATAGACTTTGTTCTATGCAAACCTCTCACAAGTGCATTCATTGCTTTTGAATTATAGTGTTGTAGAAGCTTACCTTCCTTATCTGTAGGAGGATTGACTACGGGATCATATCCAAATTCCACTACTTCCCAAACTTCATTGCCAAGTGCCATTAAGTAGAACCTCATCATCATACTCCAATATAAATAGTCACTTCCATAAAATACTGGTGTTGAGTTATTTGAGGACACCTCCTTAGGATCCATTGTGTTCTTGTTAGCTTTTCCTTCAAGCTGTTAAACTCTTCTGAAGGAACCCACTCTGATACCAATTGAAGAACACAAGCTTATACTGAGAGGGGGGGTGAACAATATAAGACCACTTTTTACTTTTCTTTCCAAACCAATATTATGCAATGTGTAGATAGCAATATCAATAGCAATAATAAAAGCAATGCACAAATCATCACACAATAGAGACACCACAATTTACGTGGTTCACCCAATGTGGGCTACTCCACGGAGAAAATATTTCACTAAAATTTTCTCAATCAATCTCTTGGGAATCCTTCCCAATTACAATGTTTATGGACCTCTGTCCAAAGGAGACACCAATCCCCTAAATCAAGTTCATGGATCTCTATCCATAGGAGAACTCCTTCTCCTATGCTCTAGCTGGTGATCTTCTAGAAGACTACTGCCTCCACTGCACTAGCTTGTGGATCTCTCTCCACTGAAGACTCTTGTCCCCACTCAGAAGACCTATCCTCACTACCCTGGCTGATGGATCTCTATCCACTGGAGACTACTATCCTCTCTACTCTATCACCTCCAAAGCTCTATCTCAAATCTATACTAAACATAGTCCAGTCGATCTAGCACAAATCTTCTCAACAAGTCCACATAGAACTTGCTTGAATCTGCTCAACAAGTCCACACAGAACTTGCTCAAATCTGCTCAACAAGTCCACACAGAACTTGCTTGAATCTGCTCAACAGGTCCACTCATAACCTAGTTAAATCTGCTCAATAGGTCCACATAGAACTTGTCTAATATGCTCAATAGGTCCACTCAGAACTTGTTCAAATCTGCTCAACAAGTTCACATAGAACTTGCTCCAAATATGTATTGTAAGCTTCCACAAAATCTCACACAAAATCAGTCCACAAGTCTTCTCAAAGACTTACCTCAAATATTCTTAACAAGTCCACATAGAACTTGTCCAATATCATAGAAGCATAAAGAGAATTGTTAGAGACTCAATATGTTCTATACTCAATGCTCAATTACTTTCACAACTCAATTCAGAATATAGAATAGTTTGTTTTATGGAACTTGAACAATCACTTCACAAACCCACTTGACTAGGCTCAACCAACTCTATTCAACCAATTACTCAGGAACAACTTTTGCTCACAAACCCTAGTCCAAGCATGTATCAACCAACTCAAAATATTTCCAACAATGCTCAACAACAAATCTCACATAACAATGATACTCATGTTCTTTTCAAGTTCACAACAACTCACTTCAACAACAATGCTTATAAAACTATCTTCACATAACAATGATACTCATGTTCTTTTCAAACCCTAACTCAAGTTCTTCACACAACCAATGGCTTCAACAACAATGCTTATAAAACAAGGTTTTAATCACAACACTTAATTCCAGAAAACCTTGAAGCATTAACTCTAACACTCTCAAAAAGGAAACCCTAATCAAGTCCTTTTCACTCCAAACTTATTTTTCAGAAAACCAACCACTCAACTCAATTAAGAAAGAGATTGCCCATACCTTTTGCTTGTCAAGGAGTTGTTCTAACAAATCTGCCACACTCACAAATTCCTCTTTGCCAATCTCAATAAGGGTTAGAAGACTTCAATAAAACACAATACAAAAGGATGACTAAAATACACCTTATCACTCCAACTTAAAAATAATATTCACCATAATCTTCTTTAATAGAAAAACCCTTATTAAAATAAAATCAATGCTCAATAGTCTTAATTCTCCAATATATCAATATATTAATTAAGACTTTAATAAACAATTAAAATAAAAACCTCCTTATTACTCCTAATAACAATACTCAAATACCACCACTTATCCAATAATTAATCCTTCTAAATTTTCACTTAACAACCCTTATAACTCCAACATAGGCAAATAATCATAAAACCTTAAACACCCTTATACCTCCAACTTTAGGCAGATAATAAAAGTTTTAATAAAAAATATTTACCTTGCATTCGGGGGAATCGAACCCTCAACTATGCCCACGGCGTGCGCCTTAACCATGGCCTCAAATGCCGCATGAGCTACGTGCTCATTTGAAACCAATGAAGCACCACGTGCTTCAAGTCGTGCTCCCTTTGCCCTTGGCAAAAATAATGTGCACCTTGGGCGCCTTTCAACCAACATGACCTCCAATGCAGCCACCACATTTTGAACGTAGGCCCTCTTGCAAATAAACATTTTTGCACTTGCCCACTCACCACTAGGCCACGCTGCCCGGTTGGCCTTCGAACAATTCATGCTTCCCTTTTTAAACTGTCCACTGTACACAAAAATCCAAATCTCACGAGCTCTTCTTCCTTTTCGCATGCCAATTAATAATTCGAGCAAGGATAATGTTTATGCCCTTTGGGCAAGGTATTTATATTTGCTTTCTCCACTCCTTGGAGAATGTCGATGCTTCCAAAGATTCTCCTTCCACGACGTCGATGAAGGTTTAATAATTTTATAAGGTGCTTCAAATGCCTTTGCCTCCAAACCCAACTTTGGGTTTATGAAATATAATTAAACTTTATAAAACCCACTTTGATTTATAAAATATTATAATGAAAATTATAAATATTTTATTTGGGGTTTTCACCATATCACTTTAATATTATAATAACAATTATTATAATATTATATCCTTTTGATGTCTTGGATAAATTGCTTCCTTGGGAGAATTAAACCATCTTTTGACCCATTCTCTTGGGTGTAAAATATAGATATTTTAACCCATCATGAATTTCATTAAACTCCCACTTGCACTTGAGCTGAGCTATCACCTGGCACCTTGACATCAATGACAACTAACTTTGGACATCAATGACAACTGCTCAAAATGTCCAACATCATTGTCACTGGAATTAGAATAAACTGATAGGTTGGACTCCTCTATAATAGTCTCCCATGTTATCTTGGCTTTATGTGATTTTTGTAGAAATAAAAGTTTAATTAATTGATGATGGACAATCAGATGAATTTTAGGGTCACCATTAGGATTTTTGGGTTGCACAAAGAGAACTGTAACCTTGAGATACTGGTATAAGAAGTATGGGATACAATCCTTCTATCATGGGTACTTAATATTTAGTACCATTTTAATATGATATCCCCCACAACTAGACTCCCTTCTAGTATGGACAATTTTATGATGAGTACACCAACTTATTGCCATTTAAGGAGAAGTGAAGAGGTGTCTATAATTTTTGGCCAACCTTCCTTACCATGGATTATAGTGTAATGCTCTCCAAATTTATCAACCAGTTATAGTACAATGCTCTTCAAATTTCAAGTAGGATTTGTAGTAAGGTTGTCCCACTTTAGGTAGACTCAAGGTTTCAAAAATAAACTAGAATTGATGGTAATTGGGATATCTCCAGCGTGGATGACCATAGTCATGGGGTTGTATTTCATAATGAATTGCTTAACCACACCTTGTTCATTCCCTTGAAATTTTGTAATGGTATCCCACCATCGGGAATCTTGGAATAACTTCTTCACAAAGTCGCTAGGATTCTGCATTTGAATAGAGAAGGGTTCACTCCTCTTATGAAACATAGACTGGGGTATTTTGATAAGCAAGGGTAGATAGGATAAGGGTTCAAGGTTTAATGTGATAGTTTCAAAATTTGTTTCAGTGGCTGAAAAGCCTACAACAATTATTTCATAGACAAAAAAAAACTCTTGTATACTTTCAAACTAGAAATATATTCTAAAAATTATGCAAAAATGTAGAGGTTTAGAAATGAATTTATATTAACCAATTATTATTTACAACAAAAATTATTATAAAAAAATCCTGTAGAAAAATTATTAGGATATAAGATATCATTGTATTTTTGCAACTGTTCATTATTAAATATAAAATTTTAAAATAATTAAAAGTTTTACCTTCTATCACTTTCATTTTTACCAATATCTATGTCAAGCTACGATGACGCTTTTAAAATTTCTACCAATTATCATTCTTTGTGCATGTTTCTAATTTACTAGATCTTAATTCTACTTATCTATGATAATTATCCTTTTGGTGGTTGTTTTAGAATTTTAATTTCATCTAGTTGGAATATTTTTCAAAGTTTCAGCTTTGTTTCGTGTTTGTAGAGCATCTTTCATCCAAATTTGGAGAGCCTTCTATGAAAGGAAAAATGAAATTTAGGTTTTTATTTTCTTTTGCATGTAGCTTAGCCATGCAACGCATCTCAACCTTCCATTTTATTTTAATCAATGACTATGAATTTTGGTTCATGTCTCTTCTCCAAGATTGGTTCGTGGAAGCTACGTGTCAATGATAAACAACATTTAAAAATAGAAATCACAGCTAGATTTTAGAGGAAGTTTCTAGAATTGACATAATAGTCTAAACACTAAAATGTGGTCTATCCATTATGCACCAGTATACATGATCAAATGGACTCTATTCAATCCCTTATGTAGTCCTCAGGAGGCTCATAGTGGTTCTAGCCACTCTGGGAGGTATTTTGGAGCCTACTGACCCAATTTTGGGAAGTTTTGGCCCAAATTTTACCACCGTCACACCCTATGATGGTGGCATATTCCCACCATCCCACCTTGGGATGGTGGTGAGCCATCGTCCTAGGGTGGGAGGGTGGTGAAGTTTGACCCTAAAAAACTCAAAATTTGGCCAAATGACACCCAAAAACTGCCATTTGACCACCCAGACAAAGCATGCGAGGTAGAGGAAAATGAATCCTTATGAAATCCATATTTATGAATGCAAAATTGTGATATTCTCTTCCACACCCTGTGCATGCCTCCCATTTGACAAATGGCGCCTCCTGCCATGCATGCCCTTGCATGCCTTTTTGCACTTGAGCCCCTTTGGGCTATAAAGTGGATGCAATTTCCACACAAAAGTTAGAAACACAATCAAATATGAAGTCTAGGATTTGTAATGTACTTCTACTGAGATTTCCACCCACCACATTGCACTTTTTTTCTCTCATAATCTCTCTTTTTCGAAGAAGGCTTTCGGGTGACCTCAAAAGGGTGATTTAACCATAAATTTTCAATACGGGTGAATTTATTCACCAAATTCAATGGGAAAAAACCTTGGTTAGTTTATAATCATATCCCAGTGTCTTTGGACTGAATAGTGGCCGATTTTGGTGGGTTTCCCTCCTTTGGGAGCCATCCAAAAAGTTGTAGTCACCACCGTCCCCCCTGGGACGAGGGTAAATTATTAATATTTTTATTTACTATTTTTAATTTTTTATCTTCTATATTATTCCATGATTCTACAGTTAAAATTTCAGGTCATTTGGAGTGAAAATGAGAAATTTATGCTATTTTTAAGTTTTCGTAGGCTCATAGGGCCCATCCGGGAACCCTAGTTTGATGCAGGAGTATCCGAGCTCCAATTTTAAAATATTATCAAATGGGTTGTTTAAAAATATCATTTTATGTATACTTAACAATTTTCATGAGTTTTGGATGAGTTCAAGTTCAATATTTTGTCACTTGCCTTTTCGTAGGTTACAGGCAGGAAGTACCAAATCGAGGGGTCTAAAAATGTAATTTTCAATATGTTTTCAATTATATCCTCTAAAAATATCCTCCTTAACATCTCTGAAAATTTTCAAAGAATTTGGATATCATTTTAGGCACTTTTAATTTATATGTCATTTTACCCTTGTGGGGATTGCATGATTTCACCATACACCTTTGTTATTTGACCCGTTTTGCTTCCTTGTGTGTAGATGCTGGTACTCATAAGGTTTTTTTAAGTAATATAAGACATCATAGAACACATATAAAAGTAGTGGCAGCTTTGGCTCGCCCACCTCGATTGTGGGTATGCGGAGAAACTTGGATGTGCACCCGGATTTCATGAGAGATTTGGTATTTGGGCACCCAATATTGTAACAAATTGTATCACCCTTTTGATACCTCAAGTGTAATTATGTAACCTTTGATATGATACAATGAATTAATGAGAAGAAGCTCGTTTTACTTCACTTTCCTTTTGTTGGTTTTCTTGTAAATCTTGCATGCATGCTTCCTTTTAGTTGCTCATTAACAAGATAGGGTAGATATGCTTGTATTTTCATATCATTTGGTGCATATTTTTTCCCTGTTTTTTGATTTTTCACCACCTAGAACTCCCACCCAACAAGTTTTAGTAACCCAGAGTAGGCCTGTGCAAAGTTCACATGCACCATCTGCCAAAATGACAATGAGTGAGCTTTTACTACAGTCCTCCAAGTATTGGGAACCCTTCATGAGGGTCTTGGATTCCATGGATGTACAAAATCATGACTCTTATGCTTTCAAAAACTTCATGGAATACATATGAATGTACAAGAATCCTGCTATATCCTTTCAAAATCATGAGGTTAAACCTGTGCCTACGAATTCACCAAATCCTGCTTTGCATATCATCGCGAGTATCAATAGGGTTCCCTAAAAGAGAGTTTTGGTTGACACAAGTTTCTTAATAAATATTATTACCACAGCTTCACTAAAGCATCTCAATATTCCACCCTCACGCATTGAACCTTCCAAGATCACATTACAAGCATTCAATGATGATTTATCCTCCATTATGGGTACAATAATCCTACTTGTTGAAGTTGGACAAAAGACTATGCCCACGTTGTTCCACATATTGGAGGGTTCAAGATAGTACAACATACTTCTTGGAAGGCCATGGATAAGAGATATGGAATGTGTTCCATCTATAGTGCATCAATGCATTAAATACATGGATAAAGGTAAGGTCCATGTGATTCATGCTGACCCAAACCCCTTTAAGTATTATAAGCAAATGGATCATCAACAAGGGCATACAATGACACCTAAGCATTTGGATACTAAACTTGACGACCTTATCCAGAGTCCAAATTCAACCCCACAGTTAGTCATGAAGCTACCTTCACCATCTCTAATACCATCCTCTATCTCTTCAAGCAAGGAAGAATCAGAAGAACTAGTTGCAGAAGCTCCCATAGCTATCATCAATACACCTATAGAAGATCTTCTCACTCCCAATAAAAAGGAGGAAGAACCCACTGTTGATATGGATGAATCAAATCATATCATACCATCTGCATCTACCATATTTGAGGATACAATTTAATTGACTTTCCTAGAACTCGATGAGTGCATAGTACCCAATGTTGCATTCACATATATCATCGAGTCGATCAAGGATCTAGGTAGTCCCCCTGCCAAGTCACCACCCATTGAGAGTATTAAAAAATTATGCAAAGCAAAGCTATAATGAAAAAGTAAAAAACACAGTAAAAATCTACTTTTTTATTCTGCATCCAATGCTTCAAGAATCGTGCAAAGCAAAGCTATAAAAAAAAAGTTATTTTGGTTTTGTGATTACTCTATTTTCGACCCCGAAAATAGCGAAAAAAATGCACTAAAACATTCATAGAATGGTCTAGACAACTCCAAAAAGTGCCAAATTTGTTTTGTTGTCTTAGTTAGCCCCTAGGGAACCTCTCCTAGAAATTTTGAGTCCTAACTCTTCACGGTTCAAAATTTCCCAAAAATTCCTAAAAGTGGAAATTTCCCCACGGGCCCTTGTGGGCCAAATATTCCAAAAATACAAAATTTTGACCCAAAAATAAGATTTTTGAGTCTTAGCCCATTGTAATCAGCTCGTTTCACTGATCTTTTTGATATATAACACTTATAACATTTTTTGGAAGTCAAAATATTCTTTAGTGTGGACTGCCTTCAGGGTTCACCTAGTTAGCATACCATGACAACTATGCATGGCCGAGCTCAATAATGAGCCAGTGAAGCAGATAACTTTAGGAGAGGCCTTGAGCACCATCATTATAGGTATGAGGATCTCCTGAATCCTGCATGGAGCCTTGATACTAGTCACCTTCGCTATTCCCTTGAGGATCTCATCATTCCTACACGATGCCCTAAAAGTCATCGTGAGGTCCACCTCTCACTTAGAAGAATCGACCACAAAAGTACCTCTACCAAGAGAACATCAATGGGTTACCCACATGATCAAGTGGATTATTTGGTTAGCCAACACCGATTCCAATCCCAAACTAGATATAATCAACCTTCCAAGAGGCCTAGTAGGGAGGTCTACACTCCCTCTACATTGTGGTCTTCACCACCCAGAACTCCCACCCAACAAGTGTTAGCAACCCAGAGTAGGCTTGTGCGAAGTTTGCATGCACCATCATCCAATATGACCATGATCGACATACTACTATAGTCCTCCAAGCATTGGGAACCTTTCATGAGGATCTTGGATTCCATTGAGGTGCAACCTCACGACTCTAATGCTTTCAAAAACTTTATGGGATACATACAAATGTACAAGAAGCCTACTATATCCTTTCAAAATCATGAGGTCAAACCCGTACCTACCAATTCACTAGATCCTACTTTGCATATCATCACAAGTATCAATAGGATCCCATATAAGCGAGTATTGGTTGACACAGGTTCCTCAATAAACATTATTACCACAACTTCACTAAAGCATCTCAACCTTCCATCCTCATGCATTGTACCTTCCAAGTTCACATTACAAGCATTCAACGATGCTTTATCCTCCACTGTGGGTACAATAATCCTACTTGTTGAAGTTGGACAAAATATTGTGCCTACATTGTTCTACATCTTGGAGGGTGCAATAAAATACAAAATACTACTTGGAAAGCCATGGATAAGAGCTATGGAATGTGTTCCATCTATAGTGCATCAATGCATTAAATACATGGATGAAGGTAAGGTCCATGTGATTCATGTTGACCCAGACCCCTTCAAGTATTATAAGCAGGTGGACCATCCACAGGAGCCTACTATATTGCCCAAGCATTTGGATACTAAACCCAATGACCTTATTCAAATTCTAGATACAACCCCGCGGCTAGTCGTGAAGCTACCTTCACCATCGCTAGTACCATCCTCTATCTCTTCGAGCAAGGAAGAATCAGAAGAGCTAGTTGCATAAGCTCCCATAGCTATCATCAATACACCTATAGAAGATCTTCTCACTCCTACCAAAAAGGAGGAAGAGCCCACTGTTGATATTGATGAATCAAATCATATCATACCATCTTCATCCACCAAAGTTGAGGACACAATTAAATTGACCTACGTAGAACTTGATGAGTGCATAGTAACCAATGTTGCATTCACACCTATGAGTTGATCAAAGATCTAGGTAGTCCTCCTACCGAGTTGCCACCCATTGATAGCATTCCTGATGCACTCCTCAAACATGGAGGCCAAGCAGATCACCTTGGACAAGTTGATGAGGCAGCCATGACTTGCCCAACTGTAAATGCACCTTCTCATGAGTTTGTGGGAATGATCAATGTGATAACAGAGAACCAAAGTCCTCTGAATCCATCTATGCCACTTACAACTACATCCAACATTCCATCCACACCACTAGAGATACCATTGATGGATTCGGTCACACCTACTCCATCTCACTCAACATCTCCACATGATCAAGAGCAAGTGTACCCCCTAGACCAAAGTGGGGGTAACCCAACTACCATAGTTGAACACTCTAATTTGGAGCATGAGTATAAGCTAAATCAAGAACAAGAACACGTGGATATAATCGCTAGCTCTAATAATCATGAAGCATCCACATCTGCTCAAACATTAGGGACTTTTGATCCACCTTTGATCAATTATCTCCTAGATACCACACCTAGTTCACCTCCACCACCTATCAATTGCCATCATCAATCATCCAATCATCACCTTCGCTAGTTCCACAACATATCTTGGATAGGCTAGCCAATGTGGAGTTACACGTAAGTCACCAACATAATGATTTATAATAGATCCTGAGTCGACTCACAAACATTGAGGTACAATTGAGTAATCTTAAATCTCAACCCCCTGAACCTTTGGACCAACCCACTCTTGTGCAATCTAGTGGTAATTTTCAAATAAATCAAGGGCCAAACCGGCAGTTTCATTGGAAACATCACCCTAAGCGACAATTTACACACATTGTTGAGTCTATGGACTCTTTGTTTGAGTTCCTCTTAGTAGCTAATGTGATCAACCTACCTGAGTGTCGACCTACCAATCCAAATGCACCAAAGACCAAAACATATCGTAAAGATCTATATTGCAAGTACCATAGGCAAAATAGGCATGATGTGCATAGGTGCTTCAAGTTCAAACACCTAGTACATGATATAATCGATAGGAATGATCCTCGGGTCCAAGATCTTATTGATGAGGGAGCTTTATCCATGAGTGGAGAACTCATTCCACCCCATCAAGACATGGGCATTACCCAAAATCCCCTAGCACAATTGGAGGGGTCAATTTCTATTGCTCCTCCTAGCCAAGCCAATAATATTGCATCAATCATAGTACATACTAGGGGTACCCAAGGTGTCACACCTTCCCCACTATTTACATCACAAGACATGAAGCTAACTGGAGATTCTATAGGTATCACAACTTCCTTGTTTTCTTTGATTACCACAAATGTTGGGGGTACACAAGGTATCACACCTTCCTCCTAAAAGCACAAAGTAAGGAAAGTTACAAAAGGCTCCAAGGGTATCTACATACCGCTTGGTCAACCCATAGCACCCCTAGGTGGTCCATGACTATCTAGGTGACCCCAAAAGGCTCCAAGGGTATCTACATACCGCTTGGTCAACCCATAACACCCCTAGGTAGTCCATGATTGTCTAGGTTACCCCAAAACCAAGGGTATCTATATACCGCTTGGTCAACCCATAACACCCCTAGGCGGTCCATGACTGTCTAGGTGATCCCAAAATGCTCCAAGGGTCTCTACATACTGCTTGGTCAACCCATAGCACCCCTAGGCGATCCATGACTATCTAGGTGACCCCAAAATGCTCCAAGGTTATCTACATACCACTTAGTCAACCTGTAACACCCCTATGTGGTCTATGACTATCTAGGTGACCCCAAAAGGCTCCAAGGGTATCTATATATCACTTGGTCAACCCACAACACCCCTAGGCAGTCCATGATTGTCTAGGTGATCCCAAAATTCTCCAAGGGTATCTACATACCGTTTGGTCAACCCATAGCACCCTTAGGTGGTCCATGACTGTCTAGGTGACCCCAAAAGGCTCCAAGGGTATCTACATATCGCTTGGTCAACCCATAATGCCCCTAGGCAGTCGTAGACACTTTTTAAGTGTAGCTGCCCATCTAGGTCACCAAAAATAGCCTCAAAGGAATATGTAAGACCTTTGGAAATCCCAAAAACCCCAATGGCCCCCAAATAAGCCCGTTGGTCACATGTATATACATATCGATCAAAAATTCAAAAACATCATCAAAATATCAAAAATTCAAAAACATTATCAAAACATCAAAACACAAAAATATTGCACTCTCATCAAGTTGCATACAATTGCATTAGGCATATGCTTCATCATACATCACATTTTGGCATTCACACATTTCTAGCACTAAAATCACCCATCAAGTATAATGCACAATCAATGATGTTGAGGTCATCTCATTCCATATTATATTTATCATTTCCATCTGCATTTCATACATTTCCATAGTTGTGTCCATTCCCTTCACTTAGCCATTTGTTTTAGAATGTCAGTAGGGTTTTCGATCACTCAACTATATCTAGTTTTTCCTCAAATTTTTGTAGAAGACTAGAATTATTTTTAGGAGTTAGAGTCTTGATTAGATTGTGCCTTGTATACGTCAAATCCCAACATATTTTACATTAATAAATACAAGTTTTTTGAAAGGAAAAATGAAACCCACAAAGTGGTCTAGGGTACCTTGAGTGAAAAGTTTATCCTGCTCATCCTCCTATGCGAATGGTTATAGAATGCTAAGAATTGGCAAAAGGACAAGCTCTTCCCTACCCAATTCCCCCAATATAAACATCGGTTTTCACCTCTACCACAAATCCCAAAAACCACTGATCCGTAAAGTTGTAAGGATTCATACTTCACGTCCCTAGCAAGGATGGGTGGTCATCCCCAAGGTCTAAATGATCAAGTCCCTTCCATTAGGCAAAATTTCCAAAACCATTGATCCCTAAAGTCATAAGGATTTGTATTTCACATTCCTAGCAAGGATGGGTAGTCATCACCAAGGCCTACAAGATCAAGTCCATTCAAAATAAAAAATATATATACAAAAAAATGAAAACCTTTGATCCGTAAAGCCGTAAGAATTCATACTTCACGTCCCTAGCAAGGATGGGTAGTCATCCCCAAGGCCTAAAATATCAATGAGGAAAAAGTTAAAATTTAAAAATCTAATTCAAAATAAAAAGCCTTAAATACAAAAGAAACATTGATTATCATCACTCCATATGAGCAAGTATCCCAATAAAATTGAATAACACAGGGAGTTGGAGCTTGAATCCCTGGAATTATCAGCATTTGAAAAACCATTTAGGTGATCCTCATTATGGGTTTGGTGGATAGCCTATCCACCAATGGCGACATCCTAAATGCATGACGATATGTCTACCACATTAGCTTTGCGTGTGTGTAGACCAATGTTTGCATGTGGATGAGCTAGCTTTTGGCCCTCTGTACTACCTAGTGGTCTAATCCAAGTGAGTACAAAATTTTGGATTGTGGCATTCATAGAGTGATCCTCATTATAGGTTTGGTGGATAGCCTATCTAGCAATGGCGGTATATTTATGCATCTCACAGGAATGAACTCACTTGCACACACAGGGATATTGAGTATCTTGGTCATCCTAGCAGATTCATACCTTGTTAGAAAGTCTTGCATGGTTAATATACAAATTTTGAGCAATTGACTAGAATGTTTGAGTCTCGTGAAAACCTCATAGACATCCTATAAACATCATGTCATTCATATCATTTCACTACATTCATTTCAGTTACACTATGCACAAATCCATTACATAGTCTCATAACAATATTACATATGAATTAATGCATTCTATATCGTCTATGGTGCTAGCATAATATGTCATATAGTCTGCACATTTTATCATCTAGATCAATAAATCATCCATCTCATCATACATCCATGCATGTACAAAATCAAATCAAATAACATTATAACATATGCATACATGATAGACATCCATCAACATATCATCAAATAACATAATATTGCAACACATGCATCCATTAATGCATTCATAAATCATAACACATAATGCACCTAATGGTCCAAAATTGCACAATTGCAAATCACACAAATATTTTCAAGGATCAACTAGGGAATTATTGGTACCATACCTCCCCTAATCATCGATCAAATAGTTAAGCAATCAATTTCAAAAAGCCCCAAAGGTATCCATAAACCCTTTGGTCACCCAAAAAGCCCCAAAGGTACCCATAAATCCTTTGGTCAACTCCCAAAAATCCCCAAAGGCATCTATAAGCCCTTTGGTCATCCTAAAAGCCCCAAAGGTATCCATAAACTCTTTGGTCACCCAAAAAATCTCCAAAGGTATCCCTATACCCTTTGGTCAACCCCAAAATCCCCAAAGGTATCTATAAACCCTTTGGTCAACCAAAAAGGCTCCAAAGGTATCCATGAACCCTTTGGTCACTCAAAATGACCCAATGGCATCCAATAAGTCCATTGGTCAAATGTATATACATATATATTAAATAAAAAAAACAACACAAAAAGCCAAAGAAAAGGGTCCAAAACCCACCAAAAACAAGTCGAATCTGATGGAATTCACTCAGGATCAAGATGAACCTAAATTCTTCATGGATGCATTGCAAAGTTACTACTTCAAATCCCTAAGAAGGCCATTGTGGCTAGACCTCCCCATGGGAATGAGGTTTTCAACTCCTTTCTTCCATGAAACATCAACAAAGTCACCAAAATCCTTACAAGAATTCCCTATTTTTTAATGGGTAGAAGCCGAAGGAACCCCAGTAAAAGTCATCTGGGTCAAGCGACTCGTCGCTTTTATCACTGGTCATTCCCTCATCGACTCATCGCTTGAGGGGGTAGTCATACCTAAAAAATTCATAATCAAAAATCAACAATTAAACACTCAATCATGCAAATTGTGTTCGTTAAATGAATCTTTGACAAAGACAATCATGCCCCTACTTGGGGTAGAAAAAAAGCAACAATTTAAATCAAACACATAACAGTGCAGATGAACCTACCTGTTGGTAAGCTCAAAAGTTACCAAAATACTTAGTTTTATCTAACTCCTAGGGTTATAAGTCCCTTGAGTATACCTGGTAGATTAAGAGAAACCAAGACCAATGTATTTACTGAGTTAGAAACAAGGATTCAAGGAGGCATGCCCTTTCATGATTGGGGCATCTAAAGTTGATTAGGTTATCGAGTAACCCTAGTCATTCTACATTTTAGTCATCTACTTTTTGCTCAGCGGTATGCTACACATAACGCATCCCAAAAAGGAGCATCTATAGACACTAAAATGTGGTCTATTCATTATGCACCAATAGACATGATCAAATGGACCCTATTCAATCCCTTTTGGAGCCCTCGGGAGGCTCATAGTGGTTCTAGCCACTCTGGGAGGCATTTTGGAGCCTATTGACCCAATTTTGGGCAGTTTTGACCCAAATTTTACCACCGTACCACCCTGGGATGGTTGCAAACTCTCACCGTCCCACCCTGGGATGGTTGTGAGCCATCGTCCCAGGGTGGGACGGTGGTGAAGTTTGACCCCGAAAAAGTCAAAATTTGGCCAAATGGCACCCAAAAACTGCCATTTGACCACCCAAAAAAAGCATGGGAGGTAGAGGAAAAGGAATCCTTATGACATCCATATTTATGAAGGCCAAATTAGGAGATTCTCTTCCACACCCTGTGCATGCCTACCATTTGACAAATGACACCTCCTGCCATGCATGCCCTTGCATGCCTTTTTACACTTGAGCCCCCTTGGGCTATAAAGTGGATGCAATTTCCACACAAAATTTAGACACACAATCAGAGAGGAGGTCTAGGATTTGCAACGTAGTGCTGCCGAGATTTCCCCCCACCACATTGTACCTTTTTTCTCTTGGAATCTCTCTTTTTCGAAGGAGGCTTCCGGGTGACCTCAAAAGGGCGATTTGACCATAACTTTTCAATCCGGGTGAATTTATTCACCAAATTCGACGAAAACACACCTTGGGTAGTCTAGAAACATCTTCCAGTGGTTTTGGACCAAAGAGTGGCCGATTTTGGTGGGTTTCCCTCCTTTGGGAGCCCTCCAAAAAGTTGCAGTCACCACCGTCCCCCCTGGGATGAGGGTAAATTATTAAGATTTTTCTTTACTATTTTTAATTTTTTATTTTCTATATTATTCCATTATGCTACAATTAAAATTTCAGGTCATTTGGAGTTAAAATGAGAAAGTTATGCTATTTTTAAGTTTTCGTAGGCTCGTAGGGCCCATCCGGGCACCCCAATTTGATGAAGGTGGATCCGAGCTCCAATTTGAAAATATGATCAAATGGGTTGTTTCAAAATGTAATTTTATGCATATTGACCAATTTTAATGAGTTTTGGATGAGTGCAGATTCAATATTTTATCACTTGCCTTTTCATAGGTTGCAGGCAGGCGATGCCAAATAAAGGGGTCTACAAATGCAATTTTTGATCTATTTTCAATTATATCCTCTCATAATATTCTTCTTAACATATCTAAAAATTTTCAAGTCATTTAGGTATCGTCTGATGCACTTTTAATTTATATGTCATTTTGCCCCTGTGGGGATTGCATGATTTCACCATACACCTTTGCTATTTGACCCCTTTTGCTTCCTTGTGTGTAGATGAAGGTCCTCATAAGGCTTTGGTAAGTAATATAAGACATCATAGAATGCATATACAAGTAGCGGCAGCTTTGGGTTGCCCACCTCGACTGTGTGTATGCGAAGAAACTTGGACATGCACTCGAATTTCATGAGAGATTTGGTCTTTGGGATTTCATGAGAGATTTGGTATTTGGGCACAAAATATTGTAAAAAATTGTATCACCCTTTTGATACCTCAAGGGGAATGTTGTAACCTTGGATCTGATCCAATTAATTAATGAGAAGAAGCTCGTTTTACTTCACTTTCCTTTTGTTGGTTTTCTTGTAAATCTTGCATGCATGCTTCCTTTTTGTTGTTCATTAATGAGATAGGGTAGATACTATTGTTGTTTCATATCATTTGGTGCACCATTTTTTCCTACTTCAACTAGTTATCCAATATTTAATCATGACCCTTAATTTTAACCTTAATCAACGGTCGACATATTTTATCTATGCATTTTCTTGTTATAGGCTCATGGATCCACATGTCACTCATCATTGATGGTTTTGGGATGGTATATGCTTTTCCTTGGTGCTAAATTTATTGCAATATTGTATGTAATGGGTATTAGGTTTTTAGTTCCAACATTATAAGATGTTTTGGATCATCTTAATCGAAGAGAGATTAGGATGATAGGAGGTTGCAGACACTGTTCAGGTAGGAGCACAGGAATTCAAATATCAAAAGGTATAAAGGATCAAATTCAAAATTCTAGAGAGTAGGAGGATGATCATAGGGGTGGTCAAGATGGAGTCCCTTCTGAGGAACATAATGACGGTCAAATTAGTTCAAAAAATGCTTTCTAAAAGGTCGCTCAATTTTGGGAAGATGAACCTCCTAACAAGGGAATCAAATCTGGGACCCCTCTGGTCGAGGGACCCACTGCCGAAAAGCTCTCCTTCACCAAATTCATTAGTGGAGAAAACATCAGTCCCAAGGAATCCTTCTTTTCCCTGGAACCTTTTGTAAAAAATATCAAAGTACCTATAAATATAATTTCCAATCATCTTTTAATGGAAAATTTTCATTAGTTGGAAAGCTCATTAGAGGTAAGCCTGATCTTGAAACCATCAAGAAGTGGGATCACTCCAAATGGAATGTTGCTAGTAGCATGTAAATTTTTGGGGTTTCTAGAGTATTTTTTGGTATTAATCTTAGCAATCATGATGATGCTATCAG
Source organism: Wollemia nobilis (assembly GCA_028583015.1). Lineage (NCBI taxonomy): Eukaryota > Viridiplantae > Streptophyta > Pinopsida > Araucariales > Araucariaceae > Wollemia > Wollemia nobilis. The sequence continues at coordinate 1,892,401 of JAQPPZ010017149.1, read as the reverse complement.
AATTCTTATAGGGTGGTCTTGGTTTCTAGGAAGGCAGAGCTTGTTCTTGAGGTGATGGTCCCATGAATTTGACTCCAAAACATAGTGTATTAAGTATACTCCTATCTGCGTTTATTTTTTGAATCTTTCTTGGCATTTATGGCATGAGGGTATCCTCAAAGGTATTGCTAAAATCATTTGTGATTTGGTGGCTGTTGATCATGCTACTTTGGCTAGGTCAAGGATGATACCTCCTCAAATTTGAGTCAATGTAAACTTGGACTCTGAGCTCCCTACTTTTTTTGAACTAGAATATGAGTCCTACTACCAAAAGAAAGTGGTGGAATATGAAAATAAGCCATAATTTTGTGTGGAGTGTCATACACAGTGGAACCTTAGATCTTAATACCCTTCCTTGAAGGTGTAGGTCAAACCTAAGATCCCAAAAAGTAAAGCCCATTTCATTAGGAATTAAAGAAGGAATAATCCTGCATTAAATGGAGTGGTCTTTAGACCAATCAAAAATACAAACAATAGGAATGAACATCCTCAAGAAGGTGCTACAAAAGAGCCTCAATCTTCTCCTCAAACTGCTAATATAGACAAATAGATATCTATGGTGGATCCAAAAATGCACCAAGAAGAGGTAAGTTATTTTTGTGCTCTCCCAAACAAGTACCAAGTACTTTTTGAACTAACTTCATGTGATAATAAAAATTTGAAAGTCCCTCATAGTCCTGAACCAGCTCACAATCCCTCTTCTATCCCCAATGAGAAGAAGAGGTCTAAACTTAATAGATCCTCTAATCCCATTGAAAACACCAGATTTCCTCACTCTTATCCTTAATATCATAGTGGTACCCATTGCTTAGGATATTCAAGCCCACATTTTGAGTCTATCCTAGAAATCTCAGATGATTTTGTAAATGGACTCAAATTGAATTAGTTTCAATCCTAGAAACTATCCCTGGTTCTTCAATTTCGGTGGTTCAAATAATTAATCCATAAAATTTAGTCAAAAGAAAACTAGAAGCTACAAGAAATATCCTATTGAATATGAAGGAGATAAGAAGAAGGGTTGAACTTCAACCAATGATCATTTGAAATAGGGACTAGCTAAAGAAATAGCCAGTGGAATCCAAAAACCTTGTTTTCTACAGGGTTAAGTCAAAGCAAGGATGACTCCAAATGTATCAAACCTCCCCAACCTCAAGTAAAGGGGGACAAAATGAATCTAAAAAAATCTAAATGAAAATCCACTCATAGAATGTGATAGGACTTAATGGTCTGGAAAAGCAAAGATTAGCCAAGTCAATAAGAAAAGAAGTCAATCCCACAATTTATTTTGATGCAATAAACTAAAATAGGAGACTCTTCAGCTGATGCATTAGGTAAAAATCTATGGAAAAATGGGAAAACAATTTCCTATAGTGCAAGGGGTGCTTCAGGATGTCTCATATGCATTTGTATTCCAAAAAATCTGGAATGCAGATTAATATACTCAAATGATGTGTCAACTAGCACCCTATTTTTTTATAAAGATAACAACTTTTCATGGATACTCACCAATTTTTACGTCCCTAATTCTATTCTTGGTAGATCAAGGTTATCATAAACTTTGATAAATTTTAGAAAAACTATCACAAATTTTCCTTGGATTCTTTCCAGATACTTTAGCACTCCACTTTATCCTTCGGATAAGAGAGGTGGCTCTGGAATATTAACAAAAAACATGGAAGAATTTTAGGATTTCATCAACTCTAATAACTTGATGGATGTTAAACTGAAAGACAATAAATTTACATGGACCAACAAGAGAAGTGGTAATCAACTAATTTAGGTTAAAATTGATAGGGTACTCTTTTCTCAAGAAGCCACTACAAAATGAAGGGATGCCAATCTCTAATCTCTTCTTAAAATTGTTTCTAATCATAGTCCACTTCTCTTAGAAATAGATAACCCTCAAACCTTTAGAACTTATTTTAGATTTGAAGCCATGTGGATGCAACATCTTGACTTCAGGGATATAATCATTTACTTGTGGAAGACAAATATTCATGGACTACCCTCATTTATATTGGGACAACAACTAAAAGTACTCAAAGAAAATATTAAGATTTAGAACAAAGACATATTTGGGAATCTACTCGATAGAAAATAGGAAATCAAAAAATCACTGGAAATAATTGAGAATGATATTCTGACTAGTCAAAATAATGGTGCTAAGTTGAAGAATAAAAAAAGTATTCTCTTATCTAAGTGTCATAATATCCTAAAATGTGAGGAAACCTTCTCAAGGCAGAAATATCAGGAAATATGGATCAAGGAAGGAGATTCCAACACAAAATATTTCTACATCTCTACCTTGAGGAATAACAACAACAATAGAATTAAGGAGTTACTTAGATAGGATAGAAGTGTAACATCTAACATCTAACAAAAGCTTTAGCTAATAGAATGTGAGAGGTCCTTCCTTTGATAATTTATCATTTCCAAGGAAGCTCAGTTCGAGTAAGCTCTACTCTAGATGGGATTATTTCTATTCATGAAGCCTTGGACTCTACCTCTCAAACTAAAAAGGCTACTTTTCTTCTAAAGCTTAACATGAACAAAGCTTATGATATGTTGAATTGGGAATTTCTATTGGTTGTCCTAAAAAAATTTGGATTTCACCAGGATTGGATCAAGATGATTAAAGGATGCATTTCATCTTCTTGGTTCTCTATCTTAATTAATGGCTCACATACTAGATACTTTCCTAGTAGCAGAGGACTAAGTCAAGGGGATACCTTATCCCCCTTCTATTCATAATTGTTTTTGAGGCACTCAAAATATCCATTAATGCAACTAGAAGATCAGGACTAATTTCTAGAATTAAAGTGACATCTCAATCTAATCATGTCACTCATCAAAAATTGGTTGATTACACTCTCTTGTCCACCTTTACCTATGTCATTTAAGCTAAAGTTATCAAGCATGTACTCCTTATCTATGAAGAAATGGTTGGATAGAAAGTAAATTTCTAGAAAAGTAAATTATATTTCCTCAACACTCCTCATAGGTGACAACTCAAAATTTTAAATATTTTGGAATGTGCTATCTCCACCTTACCAGTTGCCTATTTGGGATTGACCTTGTCGATTGGAAATACTTTTGAAGAGTTGTGGAACATTGTAATTGAACTATTTCAAAAAAAAACATAGGGTGGAAGGGCAATCTCCTATATTAGGAAGGAAAAGTAGTCCTAACCATGGCTTGTTTACATAGCATCCTTTTTTATTTCATTTCGGTCTTCAAGGCTCTAGTTAAGGTTTTGCATAGGATATAGAAAATTCAAAAATATTTCCTATGGATTGATACTGACAAAAAAAACAAATTTTACTTGGTTGCATGGTACAAAGTTTGCAAACCGAAGGATTAGGGAGGAATCAACCTTAGAACAATCAATATTTTAAACTTGGTACTATTGGCAAAACAAGCTTGGAGATTAGTTCCAGGGGATAAATTTGAATGGGTCACTCTTGTTAAGAGGAAATACTTGTAGATATATGAATTTCTATATGATTGGGCACCTTCTATTGGATTAACCTTTTGGAAATCCATCAACCTAATGAAACAACTCCTAAGAAAGGGTCTAAGATGGCAGGTAGAAGATGGAAAAACTATCAATTTTTGGGAAGACAAGTGGATAGGAAACCATTAAATTTTAGCAATTCCCAATTTAAGAGATCTAAAGGAATTTACAGATCCTTTGTTTGGCTACCATGTTTCTAATTTATTATTAGTATCCAATGTCTCATGCACATGGAAAATGATCTAATGTCCCAACCTATCAGTACAAATCAATTACTTGGAAGATCTACTTTCTACTTTCATTATACCATAAAGGATCATTAGTACGAACCCATTTGAGAACCTTATGATATAGGGGAATTTAGTGTTAAATTAGCCTATCAAATCATACTATCCCCTAAAGAAGTTCTTTTCCCATTCAAATTATTTTGGATCAAGCACCTGACTCTAAAAGTATCCTTCTTTTCTTGGATGACTATTCAAGACAGGATCCTCACTTTAGAAAATATTATCAAGCATGGAATTCCTCTCCCTAATAGGTGTTTCTTATGTCTTTCTAATTGGGAGTCTAAAAGCCACATATTCCTTTCTTATCCTTTCTTTAGCTCCATTTGGAAAAATATTTTCTAAAAGTTCCAAATTAGCTGGGCCAAACCTCCATCAATAGTTGACTTGTTCTCTCAATGGTCCAATCCTTTTAGCAATCCTCTCAAAGGAATTTGGAAAATTTTCCTTCACCATTATCTTTGGAAAATTTGTCTTGAAAGGAACAAACATGTATTTTCCAGATTGGCCAAGGATACTGATTCCATCACCAACATAATTATCATTTTTGCTAGGGAAAATGCACTCTCATCCCCAAGTGATCCTCATCCCATCCCTAGGTTTGAAGCTTCCTTAATCCAGTCCTTACATGTTTCTATAGAGAATCCCAATCCAAGTAATATGCAAATATCTAGAAATAATATCAAATGGATGCCTCCTCCCCAAGATTGGGTCAAGCTTAACTTTGATGGGTGGCAAAAGGAAATCGATGCAGAGTCAAAATTGGGAAGATTTTAAGGGAGCACAATGGAAATTCCATTTTTGCCTTCACTGAATATTTGGGAGAACAAAAATAACCGCATAGCTGAAGATAAGGCCCTATGGAGGGTTCTTTTGTAAATTAAGCAATTTCTAGGGAAAGTAATTATTAAAGGGGACTCCTTGAATGTGGTTAATTATTTAAAAAGTGCCAAAAATCCGACATGGAAGGTGAAAAACCTAATTGAAGAATCTCGAAGCCTAATCCTTTACTAACATGAGGTCATTATCCAACATGTCTTTAGGGAAGCTAATGGTGTAGTAGACGATCTAGCTAACATCAGATCTTCTACCCTTGAAATGATGACATGGACTGACACCCTTCCTCGCGAAGTTGAAGAAATTGTAAGGTCATTAAAAAGTTCAAAATTTTCAAAATGCATAACAATAATTTTTTCAATTTCATTGGAATGAAAATGTTGTTCTCCCTAGATCTCAATATTTCAAAGGCTTTGTATCATGCAAAGATCTGCCTCAGCAACACTATCATTTCCATGATGAGATTTAGATTTTATAGGTATTCATATCTCAGGACCATTGGTGTGAGTAGGGTTTTTTGGTACATCCTCCTCATATTTTTCCTACACCTTGTGCTAATTATTCCTATTAGTACTTTTGGTTTTAGTCCAATGTTTCTAATTATACCACCTTTCCTGCAATCTATCTCGAGTGCTTCATCCTGATCCTTTCTCGTAGAGTGCCCTCCATCCATATGTTTTTTCATCCTCACCCATTGCCCTTTGTCCTTCCCGATTGTTTCTCTCGTATTTTCCTTTCTACATTCTTATCTTGTCCCACCTTTTGCCATTTTACAAAGCCTTCTACATCCGTTCGTATCTGTGAGTCAAGTAGTTTTGTTAAGCTTTATCACCCGATTGGCCAAGAGTTACAAGGTGTGGCACACATTTATATTTTAGTGGGGATTAGAAGCTATTCAAATCATAAATTTTCTAAATATTACTACTTTTTTCTCAATTATTTGGTGGATTTGCTTTTCCCTAGAATGTGCATCTTTGTGAGGAGGAGGAATAGGTGCTTCCAAAATTTTCTAAACATGTCCAATGTAAAATCCACCATGCAGATATATTCTTCATCTTTCTTGTCTATATCCATCATCCTAGTGAGAATTTTGGTATCCCTATTTCTCTATTCCGTTTCCTTACCATCATGAGTGCAAGAGATTTTGTGTCATTTCTAAATCAATTTTTTTATTGGGATTAGGATATCAACCTAGCTTTTGCATCTACTTGGGAGAAGTGCATCGTCATTATCCATAGTGTGGAGTTCCAGGTTGATGTTAATATCCTTACTAAGATTATAGGACAACCATCGGTTGGAATAATGGTTCGTTGAGATAAGCAAAATTGGGATATTGAACTAAACCAATTCAAGAAAAAGTTACTTATAAGAAATATTTTCAAGATGGGGATGGTTCGTGAAGACTTATACACTCCTTGGAAAGAGGTTATTAAACTAGTTATGGAGTATATCACTGTGGATGATCTTGTTTCCAAACTCAGAAGCTTTCCACATTGCATTTATGAATCATTTCAGGGAGGTCATGTTAGACTTAAAATGACACTGAGAGGGGGGGTGAATCAGTGTAGCTTATTAAAAACTTAAATCTGCAATTCTTAATGCTGAAGTAATGCAAACTTAAAAATAGATACAACAATTATAACAAGAGAGCATCACACAACATAAGATTTTAATGAGGTTCACCAATGTGGCTACTCCTCAAAAATGACTGCTTGGACTACCATCCAAATCCAGCCTTAGCAAAGCAACAACTTTACAATCAATTTAAAAACACCCATTGGAAGGAGCACCAACCCCTGATTTATCTACACCAACAGAAAGGAGCACCGACCCCTGATTTACCAAAACCAATTAGAAGGAGCACCAACCCCTGATTTATCTGCACCAATAGAAGGGAGCACCAACCCCTGATACCAAGAAGTATCTTGGACTTCAATTTTGAATCTATAAATGTTATAGAAAAATACCTTTGCTTTCACAAGACCCTGACTGGTCTATAGCTTACTCAATCTCTCTTACTATTCGCAAGACACTCGCATCTGCTATACTGCTATATCTAAAATCAATGATCGACTTCACCCTTTGTGCACTCTACGCACTCTGCTTTCTCTATGCACACACTTCACACACTCTGTGCCGTTATAGCCGAACGATCATCTTTGCCCGTTGCGCACTCTGCTCTTTGTGCGTTCTCACTTTGCACTTAGCTCGATTCGACATGACTCACACTTTGCGTAATTCAGACGAATATTATGCACATCGACAACCACTCCAATTCTCCAAACAACCCTCCTTTTATAACAAAATTTTCATGATGAAAAATTTAAGCTTAGTCGGTTGTCATAACAAATGCAAACCCTAATCTTAGTCGGCTGATATCACAACTGTAAACACTAATCTTAGTCAGCTTCAAATCATGAAGAAATTCAATAACTCCATCGCTTGAAGACTTCATTCGATAACTGTCCTTATAGCCGCCACACTGTCTTCTGTTCACTCTTCATATTTTAGCAACAAGAATTCACTCTGTATCTACCCCTGTAAATGTCATGGTGATGTCGGTCTGCTGTCATACTTCTCATTCTAGTCGGGTTCTTCTTCTTGTCTTGCGCTCATATGACCTATCATGAAATCACGACATTTCTATCTTTGTAGCTTCTATTGAAGTCGTCACCACGAAAATACAACATGTCGCGATATCGCGACACTTTTGCCTCTTTGAATTTTTCTTGGCTGCTGACCGTGAAAACATAACATGTCATGATATCGCAACACTTTTCTTCCTTAGCTCTTTTCTTCATTTCGGGTCGTGAAAACCCGACATGTCGCGATATCGTGACACTTTTTCTCCTCAGCTCCTTTCTTCTCTTCGGGTCGCGAAAACCTGACATGTCACGATATCGCGACACTTTTTTTCCTCAGCTCTTTTCTTCTCTTCGGGTCACGAAAAATCGACATGTCAGGATATCGCGACATTTTTCCATCTTACTTTCTCTCTTCTCTTTTAGTCATGAAAATGCGACATGTCGCGATATCGTGACACTTTTCCAACTTACTTTCTCTCTCCTATTTTAGTCACGAAAATGCAACATGTCACGAAATCGTGACACTTTTCCAACTTACTTTCTCTCTCCTATTTCAGTCATGATAATGCGACATGTCACGAAATCATGAGACTTTTTCAACTTGCTTTCTCTCTCCTGTTTAAGTCACGAAAATGTGACATGTCATAAAATCGTGACACTTTCTCTTGCCTTCTCTTTCTCTTCAAACATGTCGCAAAATCGTGACACTTTTTCCTGCTCTTTCTCTCTTCCAACATGTCACGAAATCATGACACTTTTTCCTACTCTTTCTCTCTCTTCCAACATGTCGCAAAATCGTGACACTTTTTCCTACTCTTTCTCTCTCTTCCAACATGTCGCAAAATCGTGACACTTTTTCCTACTCTTTCTCTCTTCCAACATGTCACGAAATCGTGACAGTTTTCCTAGCTTTTTCTATCTCTTCCAACATGTCGCAAAATCGCAATAGTTTTCCTTGCTTTTTCTCTCTCTTCCAACATGTCGTGAAATTGCAATAGTTTTCCTTGCTTTTTCTCTCTCTTCCAACATGTCGCGATATCGCGACAATTTTCCTTGCTTTTTCTCTCTTTTCCAACATGTTGAGATATCGCCACAGTTTTCCTTGCTTTTACTCTCTCTTCCAACATGTCACGATATCGCGACAATTTTCCTTGATTTTTCTCTCTTTTTCAACATGTCGCGATATTGCGATAGTTTTCCTTGCTTTTTCTCTCTCTTCCAACATGTCGCGATATCATGACAGTTTTCCTTTCTTTTTCTCTCTCTTCCAACATGTCGCGATATCGCGACAGTTTTTCTTTCTTGCTTTGTATGTCGTGAAATCGTGACACTTTTCTTACTTGTCTTTTTCTTTGAACTTGTGTAAGTGGGCCACTTCGGTCTTCTTGGAAACACACTGTACATACTCTGAATGACTTCTGAACTTCCTGTCCACTACATCTGAGCTTCTAAACTTTCTATCCACTGCATCATTCGATCTATCTAATTGTTTTGACAATAATGACAATACTGTTGTTGCACCTTGCTCAACAATCTCCCCCTTTGGAATTGTTGGCAACACATACTCTTCTCCCCCTTTGAAAATAATACCAAAGGGTTACTGCAGACTCCCCCTGAGTCCATGCACAACATTCTCAGGCAAAAATTTTTACACTTAGTAAAAATCACAAACATGAGCAAAAAGATAATCAAATACTTAAATGCTCCCCCTGAGAATGTGATCCCTATAACTAGTCAATTCCTAGGAAGCGTGACCACACCCAACTTATTGCGAAGATACTCAAATTCTTCCTTGGGCAATGGTTTTGTGAAAATATCCGCTACCTGCTCTGTAGTTGGAACAAAATCCAACTTAACCTCACCTTCTGCAACTTTCTCCTTCAAAAAGTGATATCGAATAGCAATGTGTTTAGTGCATGAATGCATAACCAGATTCTTGGAGATGTTAATGGCACTGGTGTTATCACACATAACTGATATTGGTTCACTGAAGTTGATACCCAAATCTTTCATGGTTTGTTTCATCCACAATACCTGCATACAACATGTTGTCGTTGTGATATATTCTGCCTCTTCTATCAATAAAGAAACTGACTTTTGTTTCTTACTGTGCCATACGACCAACCTGTCTCCAAGATAGAATGGATCTCCACTGGTACTCTTTCTGTCATCGACACATCCTACCCAATATGCATCTGAATATGAAATAAGAGTGAAGTCCTTGCCTTTCGGATACCATAACCCATACTCCATAGTACCCTTGAGGTACCAAAAAATCCTCTTTACTGCTATCACATGAGTCTCCTTAGGATTAGCCTGAAATCAAGCTACCATGCATATTGCCTGCAAAATATTTGGTCTGGTAGCTGTCAGGTATAGTAAGCTCTCAATCATAGATTTGTATGTATTTTTATCAACAAGTGGAGATTTGTCTTCCTTGCTCAACTTGCAACCTATCATCATGGGAGTGCTAACTGGCTTACAATCCTCCATTGTGAACATTTTTAACATCTCTTTCACATATTTAACTTGAGAAATAAATATGCCCTTCTCATTTTGATTAACTTGCAACCATGGGAAATACGATAGTTCACCAATCATAGATATTTCAAATTCTTTCTACATCTTATTTTCTATATCTTTACATGACTCATCTTTACTGCTACCAAATATGATATCATCTACGTATAAAATAAGAACAATAAGATGACCATTTTCTATTTTGATATATAAATTACTATCCACCATACCTTTCTTAAACCCCTGCTGAGAAAGATAGTTGTCTAGCCTTGCATACCATGCTCGAGGTGCCTGTTTCAAGCCATATAATGCTTTCTTCAACTTGCAAACCAAGTTGGGATCATCACCGAGTTGAAAACCATATGGCTGCTCAATATAAACCTATTCTTCAAGTTTCCCATTCAAAAACGCTGATTTCACATCCATTTGATAAACTTTGAAATTCTTGTAAACTGCTAAAGCTAGAAACATTCTAATTGCCTCAAGTCTAGCTACTGGTGCAAAAGTTTTCTCAAAGTCAACACCTTCAACTTGTGCATAGCCTTTACATACCAATCTTGCGTTGTTCCTGACTACCTGTCCGTCTTCATTCAGTTTGTTTCAAAAAATCCATTTAGTACCGATTACATTTTTATTTACAGGTCTAGGTACTAACTCCCAAGTTTTGTTTTTCTCGATCTGATCTAGTTCTTCATCTATTGCCTTCATCCAACTTTCATATTTGCTTGCTTCAGCAATATTTTTGGGCTCAATGTTGGATAATAGAGAGTAGTTACTTACTACTTTTCTTCTTGTCTGAACACCAGCTGTGGGGTCTCCAATTATTTGCTCCCTAGGATGATTTTTTTTCCAGCTGCTAGTTTTGAATTTATTATTTTCTTCCACTTCTGAATCATAGCTTAAATCATCTGAGTCAATTTTTTGTTTCTTTTTCATTTCATTTTCCTCATCTCCTTTAATGACCTCTTCATAAATTGGGTAGTTTTCTTCATAGCTAACTACTTGTTCCCTACCTTCATCAAACACAACACTAACATTGTCCACAATTTTCTTTAGCCTCTTATTGTAGCATTTGTAGGCTTTGCTGTTTGGCGAATACCTAAAAAAAATACCTTCATCTACTCTATATTCAAACTTACCAAGATTATCTTTAGTTCTTTTGATGTAACACTTGCAGCCAAAAACTTTGAGGTGTCTTGCTGTTGCCTTTATGCCAAACCATATCTCATAATGAGTTTTGCTTTCATGTGTTCTCAACATGTACCTATTTTGGATATACATCGCAACATAGACTACTTCTTTCCAAAATTTGTCTGCTACTTCACTCTCAGCCAACATAGTCCATGCCATTTCCTGCACTATCCTATTCTTTCTTTCTACCACACCATTCTGCTAAGGTGTCCTGGATACTGAAAACTGTCTCCTAATACCATATTTTTGATAGTACTCTGTAAACTCATCTAAAATGAATTCTCCTCTATCTGATCTTAAATTTTTTATCCTTTTTCCTGTTTCATTCTCAACATGGTGTTTGAAAGACCTGAACATTTCAAATGCTTCTAATTTATTCTTCAAGAAATATATCCATGTCATTCTGGAATAATCATCAATACACAACATAAAGTATTTGTCACCATTTATGCTTTGCATTCTCATGGGTCCACATAAATCAGTATGTATTAGTTCCAAAGGTTTGCTTGTGTAGCACTCTTTTGTTTTGAAAGTGACTCTAGTTTTCTTTCCCTTCTGGCATGAAGCACAAATGCTATTTGAAGGTTTGCTAATGGTTGGAATAGCTCTCACTGCCCCTTTTGATCTAATTTTTATCAAATTGTCAAAATTTATATGACCTAGCCTCTTGTGCCACAACCAATTTTGTTCTTCCTGTCCAATAAAACAAGCTCTTTCTGAAGTCTCTGAAAGCATGTAAAGGTTGCCAGATGTCCCTGATCCAGTTGCTATTAATTTTCCACTATTTTTTCTTTTGACTTCACAACCCTACTTCCTAAAAAATACTTTATGACCTTTATCACAAATCTAACTAACGCTCAAACAAGTTGTGTTTCAGACCGTCCACAATCAAGACTTCTTTTGATTTGATTTTTCCATTAATAATCTTAACGGAACCTTTACCTACTATCTTAGCTCCATCATTATTTCCAAACTTAACTGAACCACCTTCATATTTCCATAACTTCTCAAATTTTTTTTTATCACCTATCATATGACTAAAGCATCCACTATCAAGTATCCATGGTATATGTTTATTCTATGCTTTAAAAGCTATTTGTACGATCAAGGATTCCTTTTCTTCCTTACATTGTTCTTTTTCTTTTCACTCTGTTTTGACTACAGTTTTAGACTCTAGTTTTGCCTTTCCCTTTTCAATAGCTTGAACATGGTTTTATGAAAGTTTTCTATTTTGTCTCATCCTATTTGGTTGAAATTTTCTTCCCTAAAATTGATTTGAAGCAAATGTACTTCGATAATTTCTTGCAATATGCCCAAAATTATGATAGTTATAACATGCTACTACATAATTCATCAGAGGTGAAAAAACATTTGTACTGGTGAAATTCCTCGGTCCTACATTATACTTGTAGTCTAAAATTTTATGACCATAACCATTGCATTTAAAAAAGAAACCAAAAAAGGGATAATTGAACTTGGGCGATGGTCTTTGCCATGTTGTCGTAAGAGCCCTAAATCTTCTTCTTCTTTGATTTGTGACATTAGTGAATCCATAATTGTCTATTTTCCTTTTGTGCCTGACATTATCGCTTTCTTCTGCATGAGTTGTTTTTCCTTTATTAACCTGTTTCTTATCTTCATTCTTTATAGGTTCTACATTTTTGTCCTTTGATGCATTTGAAGATTCTCATTCGACGAAGCCCAGACCAAATTTGATGCCTGCAGGCCTTTGGTCATTTAAAATATTATCCAACTTCATAGAACTCTCTTCGCATTTGTGATAACATCTAATTTTATGATCCATCTCTTCTATATTCATCCGTAAACCAACATTCTCTTCTTCTAGTTTGCAGCAGTAATCTATTTTCATGGTTATCTGAACTTCAAGATCTTCAAATATTTTCTTGTATTCTTCTGTCTGTACTTTCAAATTTGTTATGATGTCATTTGCATCCTCAAGATTTCTTGAAAATTTCTTATTCTTTCTCCTCTCTATTTTCCACTCTTCAAGAGCAGAGATCAACTCACATTTTAGATCTACTTCAACCTCAGATTCTTCATCACATACTTTAGAGTTCACTCCTTCTACCTTTTTTGATTTTTCTTCTTCAAGTGCCATGAGAAGAACTTTACCTGTTTCCTTTTCAGACTCCTCATCGGAGATGTATTCTGATGAACTGTCATTCTTAGGTATTATATATCCACTAACTACTGAATCCCAAATTTCATAAACCAACGCACAAAGATATGTCAGCATCCTGAATCTCCAAAATCTGTACTTATATCTGTCAAACAATGGTGTTTTGTTTGATGCGAGGCCTTCACCACCTGCCATTGTGTTACTTCCAAGATCACCCTAGCCAGTTAAGCTTGTATAGAAACTTGGCACTGATACCAATTGTTAGACTTACAATGACATTGAGAGGGGGGGTGAATCAGTGTAGCTTATGAAAAACTTAAATCTACTATTCTTAATGCTGAAGTAATGCAAAATTAAAAATAGATACAACAATTATAACAAGAGAGCATCACACAACACAATATTTTAACGAGGTTCAACAATGTGGCTACTCCTAAAAAATGACTACTTGGACTACCATCCAAATCCATCCTTAGCAAAGCAACAACTTTACAATCAATTTACTAGCACCCACTGGAAGGAGCACCAACCCCTGATTTATCTACACCAACAAAAAGGAGCACCAACCCTTGATTTACCAGCACCAACTGGAAGGAGCACCAACCCCTGATTTATCTGCACCAACAGAAAGGAGCACCAACCCTTGATACCAAGCAGCAGCTTGGACTTCAATTTTGAATCTATAAATGTTACAAAAAAATACATTTGCTTTCACAAGACCCTGATTGGTCTACAACTTAATCTCTCTTACTGTTCGCAAGACACTTGCATTTGTTGTACTACTGTAGCTAAACTCAGTGATCGAATTCACCCTTTGTGCACTCTGTGCACTCTACTTTCTCTATGCACACACTTCACACACTCTGCATCGTTATAGCTGAATAATCATCTTTTCCCTTTGCGCACTCTACTCTCTGTGCATTCTAACTTTGCACTTAGATTGATTTGACATGATTCGATCACTCTACGCAATTTGGATGAATATTATGCACATCGACAACCACTCCAATTCTCCAAACAACCCTCCTTTTATAACATAATTTTCATGATGAAAACTTTAAGCTTAGTCGACTGTCATAACAAATGCAAACCCTAGTCTTAATCGGCTGATATCACAACTGTAAACCCTAATCTTAGTTGGCTTCAACTCATGAAGAAATTCGATAACTCCATCGCTTGAAGACTTCATTCGATAATTGTCCCTGTCACCACCACACTGTCTTCTATTCACTCTTCATATTTTAGCTGTAAGAATTCACTCTGTATCTACCCTTGTAAATGCCATGGTGATGTCGGTCCCTTGTCATACTTCTCATTCCAATCAGGTTCTCTTCTTGTCTTGCACTCATACGACCTATCACAAAATCATGACATTTCTATCTCTGTAGATTTTATTGAAGCCGTCGCCATGCGACACTTTTGCCTCTTTGAATTTTTCTTGGCTACTGACCACAAAAACATAACATGTCGTGATATCGTGACACTATTCTTCCTTAGCTATTTTCTTCCCTTCGGGTCGCGAAAACCCACATGTCGCGATATCGTGACACTTTTTCTCCTCATCTCTTTTCTTCTCTTCAGGTCGTGAAAACCCGACATGTCGCGATATCACGACACTTTTTCTCCTCAGCTCTTTTCTTCTCTTCGGGTCACAAAAAATTGACATGTCACGATATTGTGACATTTTTCCATCTTACTTTCTCTCTCATCTTTTAGTTGCAAAAATGTGACATGTCGCGATATCGCGACACTTTTCCAACTTACTTTCTCTCTCCTATTTTTGTCGCAAAAATGCGACATGTCGCAAAATCATGAAACTTTTCCAGCTTACTTTCTCTCTCCTATTTCAGTCGCGATAATGCGACATGTCGTAAAATCATGACACTTTTCCAACTTGCTTTCTCTCTCCTGTTTAAGTCATGAAAATGCAACATGTCACGAAATCATGAAACTTTCTCTTGCCTTCTCTTTCTCTTCAAACATGTCATGAAATTGTGACACTTTTTCCTACTCTTTCTCTCTCTTCCAATATGTCACGAAATCGTGACACTTTTTCCTGCTCTTTTTATCTCTTCCAACATGTCGCAAAATCGTGACACTTTTTCCTGCTCTTTCTCTCTCTTCCAACATGTCGCGAAATCGCAACACTTTTTCCTGCTCTTTCTCTCTCTTCCAACATGTCACGAAATCATGACAGTTTTCCTTGCTTTTTCTCTCTCTTCCAACATGTCGCAAAATCGTGATAGTTTTCCTTGCTTTTTCTCTCTCTTCCAACATGTCGCGATAGTTTTCCTTGCTTTTTCTCTCTCTTCCAACATGTCGTGATATCGCGACAGTTTTCCTTGCTTTTTCTCTCTCTTCCAACATGTCGCGATATCATGACAGTTTTCCTTGCTTTTTCTCTCTCTTCCAACATGTCGTGATATCATGATAATTTTTCTTTCTTGCTCTGTATGTTGTGAAATCATGACACTTTTCTTACTTGTCTTTTTATTTGAACTTTTGCAAGTGAGCCACTTGGGTCTTCTTGGAAACACATTGTACATACTCTGAATGACTTCTGAACTTCCTTTCCACTACATCTGAGCTTTCTAACTTCCTATCCATCGCATCATCCAATCTATCTGACTATGTTGACAACAATGACAATATTGTTGCTACACCTTGCTCAACAGGTCAAACAGTTGAACATCCCAAAATTCTTGTACTTGTCCACTGATTACTCCATTAACATGACCCACTTGAAGAAGGAGGAGGCTCGACCCTCTAACTAGGGGCTATTTAAAATATTGTATGCTTATTTACTAGAGAATTTTCCTAAAGAAAATGTGTTGCCATAGGAACAACAGGTTGAGACCATAAAGGAGGATATGTCCTCCACTCCTATTTCTAAGGTTCATGGTTCCAAGAGGAAGAAGATGGATGAATGCCATCGATATGCAAAGTTATAGATAAAGAAGAAGGGTAACATTGAGGCTAATTTGACAAGAACTTCTCAATTGCTTAAGAAAAAAAATGTTCAAAACAAAGGAAAGAAGCAAGGTGCGGCCGAGGATGAACCTAACGATCCTGTGGAGAAGATTCCCCATGAATATGTAGTTAGGACAACTACTGCTACGATTGTTCACTTGGAGAACTCTATGACAACAATTATAAAGGCAGTTAATAAATCGAAAGAGCATAGGAATGCTTTGAATCTATTGTTCTTCTATGATAAATTTGTAGAAGCTACTCCAAAAAATACCATCGTCAAAGCTAAACCTATAATAAAATACAATGATGTCATGGAAATTACAAAGGATGTATTCAAGGACGTTCCCAAGGATGTTAAGAAGGATGTCAAGGAGGATGACATCAAGGATACTGTAATTTCCTAGTTGGTTGTTTGTCCTATGGTCTTAGGTCTCTATCCTATCAGGGCCTTCCCTGTTTTACCTCTGTATTTTTGGATTTTCACATGTTTTTCTTTACATTTTAGGTTTTCATGAATGCATTGATATTTTTTGAGGATAGTGCATCCTTTTCTCATGTTGATGTATCAAGGTGTTAGGGTGCTTTTGAAATGTCAATTTTAATATAAATTTTGTTAACTTATAAAAAAACAACATAATATTTTTTATGCCTTATGACTCATGCCTTTAGTCACTATGGCGTACTAAACAATTTTTAAATTTTTTTTACCCCTACACATATATGCCATGTGTACAATCCTTTTCACAGCATGTCACTTACATGGCTGTCCCTATCATTTTAATTTTGCATTTTAGTTTTATCCTTTTGTGTCATTATTAATTCTGGTCATGGTCAATTGTGTTTTCTTCTATAATTGACGTCCACTCATCCTTCGCGGTCAACATCCATGTTTTCAAGGAGAGGCATCCATGTTTTAATTTTTATTTCTAAATTGTGATGCATGGCACCATCATGGGTGTACATGTCAATCATTATATTATTTTTATATTTATTTTAGGTATTCTTGGCATACCTTTGGGTATCAACTTTAATTATAGCTTGCATATGTTAATTTTAATTTTAATCCCCCACCTTATAATGTTGGGTTTCACAAAATTTAAGTATACCATGTTTTCATGTTCATGTAGCTTACATTTTCTTTTTCCTAAAACCTTAATAAATTTTATTAATAGGTTTATTTTATATTTTGTGTTGACACATTCTTTTATATTTGGCATTGACATGTTATTTTATATTCTTGGTTGACACGTGTCATTTTTTTTTCACTTGGGGATTAGTCTAAATATCTACACTTATAAAAATTTCATAGTGTGCACTACGAATACTATATACGGATGGTGTTTACAAAAATTGCTTATGAAAGATGACTATAGTATACATAACCTATCTATAAAATACATCTACAAAAGTTATATACAGAAGCTATTTATGGAACATGTTTATAGAAGCTACCTATAGAAGCTATCTACAAAAGATGTTTACAAAAACTATCTATAGAAGCTATCTACAAAACCTAGTTACAAAACTATAACTATAGAGTTGAGAAAATACTTTACCTCGTTCTTCCCCCAAACTGTATTATGGATTCTGGATGTCTTTATTTACTTCCTCCTCCAAACTATATTTTTGGCTATATAGCCAAAACAAAATGAAGAGGGTATTATTTATATTATGGTAAATGATATAGTAATGGGGGTTATTCCAATTATACTGGGTATATATATATATATATATATATATATATATATATATATATATATATATATATATATATATATATATCATTTTTGTGATTATGCTTTCTGAATTTCATTAATACGTTTCCAAGTGAGAGAAAAGTGATGATTATAAAACTTGATATCAGTCATCAATATATACAAAAATAGGTCTCTATCAAAAGCTTGGATAATTTCAATACTTAGAAAAAGTGGAATAGATATTCTAATAGCATCTTGATTAATTTTTTCTTAAGGGTGCAAAATTTTGGGAAATACAAGTCATATCTTTGTAGGATAAAATGAACTATAGTACCTTCATAGGAATTTGCTTATGAATTTCGCTTGCTTATGATATTCTAGAGTTGTTTCACAAGGACTCAAGCATCTTAGTGACTTTAAACAGATTCATATACTCATTTCTCAAATAAATATGATGTTAAAGTTATCCTAATATTTTCAATCCTTTCAAGGACTAGTTGTGTTTGTAGAGAATGTTCATTTCCCTTTATGAGTAAGTGTTGCATAACTTTTATTATTAAACATGAACCATTCACCAATATGCAGAAATATCAAATCATTCATCCACAATACATTATCCACAATAACAATCCACAAATGCGAGAGAGATAGATAATACCCTTAAGGTAGGGCAACACCAATAATAATCCTTAAGGAAGGAATAACTCCACAAGATCTCCCAAGATGAGAGGCCACTTTGTGGGCACGACGATTACATAAGATTCTTCTTCAATGATATGAATATCCTTACAATGACAAATATCTCTTCTTTATATATCCATATTCTTATTCTACTTTGGAGAGCCTACTACTAATATTATATTAAATTAAAATATAATATAATATTATAATACAATCAACCTTGGGTTATGTGTGGCCCATACCAACCCTTATACAATATAATAATATATCCCCAAATATCTATTCCTAGGTACCCTACCATGCCACCCTCCTTACAAATGTTTTGTCCTCAAAACATATGAAGAAACCTGATAGTATGATTTGCTAAGAAATGTTAGCAATTGGTACCAATCTTGCTCATCCATCCATCCAAGTGAAACCTGATGATGCTGGTACCCCATTTTGTTACTTGAGAATCCAAATCTGCTTCATTGGCTCCATGCTTCTACTGCTGTATTTTGATAACTAGAATGATGGGTCCACTTGTTCCTTGATGTTGATGAACCATGCTGAAAACCATGATTACTATGCTTTCTTTTCCAAACACTACCATAGTTGGTGCCCTACTGATTACATGTAGAACCATAATATTGTTGCCTTGAACCATGCCTCCAATATTGTTTTCGCTCATGGTGGTGTGGATGGTGATATGGTGCAACATTTACTTGATGTTCTACCTTGTTTGACTTTTCAACCTTTGGCTTCATTGTTTTAAATTCTTCTACACCTTGTTCTTTCATGTTATCTTTGTTTGGTGTGTCCTTGTGCTCTTCTATCAAATATTCCTTGGACTCTATTGCTGCTATCGCCTTCTTGGATTCTATTTCATGTTCTTCAATTTGTTCTTCTACAACCACTTCTTGATTTTCCTTGTATCCTTGCTCCTCAAGCTGAGAAATATCCTGCAATGTTATTTCCACTGAATTAGTTACTGCTACTTCTTTCATGGACTCTGTTGCTACTATTGCCTTCTTGGATTCTGTTTCATGTTCTTCAATTTGTTCTTCTACAACCACTTCTTGATTTTCCTTGTATCCTTGCTCCTCAAGCTAAGAAATATCCTGCAATGTTATCTTCTTTTTTCTGTACCATAACCTCATAAACTTCTTTTGCACATTAATGTTAACAGTACCCAAAGAATCTAACCAAGGATAACCAAGAACAATATCCTCATCATCCATCTCAATAGCATAGAAAATCTGAATGTAAAACATATTTATCCATGGTGATCTTCAAATCTTCAAAAATCTGAACATGCTCACCCTCTAGCCGTATGTCCTTAATTTTTGTTGCTTGAACTTGCAACTTCTTAGCCAAAGCAATATTAATAAAATTAAATCTACTACCAGGGTCAATGGAAATAATAACCTGCTCCTTTTGAATGCTTCCAGGAACCTGCAAAATAGACTTCTTAGATTCAAACAAATTCCTTTGTCCATTTTCTAATTTATCTTCTACCAAAGGTATGGTTTCCTTTGTCTGCATACTGACATATTTTTTATCTTCCCTGAAATTTTCCTCTTTCTTCTTGAGTAATTTTATTTCTTTTTCATAGTCTTCATTTTGTTTCTTGAAAACTTCCCATTCTCCTTTTATTGTATTTCGCTCATTTTGAGTTTCCTGTAGTTTCTTTTCAAGGTCTTCGATGAAATTTATTATGTGATCTACATAATATGGGTCCCATTTAATCAAGAATGCATGCTCTATTTCATCCCAAGTGTATTCATTATTCCCTTCTTCACAAAACTTTATCCACCAAAACAAAGCTTTCCCTTGAAGACATATACCAAGCATGGGTTTCCCCCATGAGACATTACAATATAGAGATCTAAAATTTTTCCACCATTCTCTAGCATCAATATCACATTCTCTAGAAAAACTTTGGAGTACCATTGTTCATGCCCTAATGCAACTAGGGTTTTTTGATAATAAATATCATGCCCTAATGCAAACTAGGTTTTTATGGAAAAAAATATCTTCCCACCAAGTTGAAGCTAAAAATCCCAAAGACAACTACATCTGCAATTTTTCTTCCCAAACAAAATAAAGTGCAACTGATTTGCTTACCCGAACTAAACAAATTGTCTTTTGAAAAATTCGCGACTTGAAAATTCGTCACTTTCCTTGTTCCAGATGGCTGACTTCAAAAGGTCATATCTCCATCAATACTGCTTGGATTCCTTCATATGACCACTCATTTTAAAGCTCTTCAAATTCTGCACAATATAATCCAAGAATCGCCTCAATCGGATTAACTATCGCAAAGATATGGCTTCTGAAAGATGAGGCATTTTTCCAAAAAAAATCTACGAAATTCGTCACTATCCTTGATTCGGATGACTAACTTCAAAAGGTCGTATCTCCCCCAATACTACTCGGATTCCTTCATATGACCACTCATTTTAAAGCTCTTCAAATTCTACACAATCTGATCCAAGAATCGCTTGAATCGGATAAACTTGCGCAGAGATATGGCTCCTGAAAGATGAGATGTTTTTCCAAAAAAAAAATTGCCCTAATTCTAGGGTTTCACACAAAAATCCCCACTTTGCCAAAATCGTTGCTCTGATACCACTTGTTGCATAAATTTTATTATTAAACATGAACCATTCACCAATATGCAGAAATATCAAATCATTCATCCACAATACATTATCCACAATAACAATCCACAAATGAGAGAGAGATAGATAATACCCTTAAGGTAGGGCAACACCAATAATAATCCTTAAGGAAGGAATAACTCCACAAGATCTCCCAAGATGAGAGGCCACTTCGTGGGCATGACGATTACATAAGATTCTTCTTCAATGATATGAATATCCTTACAATGACAAATATCTCTTCTTTATATATCCATATTCTTATTCTACTTTGGAGAGCCTACTACTAATATTATATTATATTAAAATATAATATAATATTATAATACAATCAACCTTGGGTTATGTGTGGCCCATGCCAACCCTTATACAATATAATAATATATCCCCAAATATCTATTCCTAGGTACCCTACCATGCCACCCTCCTTACAAATGTTTCGTCCTTGAAACATATGAAGAAACCTGATAGTATGATTTGCTAAGCAATGTTAGCAATTGGTACCAATCTCGCTCATCCATCCATCCAAGTGAAACCCGATGATGCTGGTATGCCATTTTGTTACTTGAGTATCCAAATCTGCTTCGTTGGCTCCATGCTTCTGTTGTTGTATTTTGATAACTTGAATGATGGGTCCACTTGTTCCTTGATGTTGATGAACCATGCTGGAAACCATGATCACTATGCTTTCTTTGCCAAACACTGCCATAGTTGGTGCCCTGTTGATTACATGTAGAACCATAATATTGTTGCCTTGAACCATGCCTCCAATATTGTTTCCGCTCATGGTGGTGTGGATGGCGATATGGTGCAACCTTTACTTGATGTTCTACCTTCTTTGACTTTTCAACCTTTGGCTTCATTGTTTTAAATTCTTCTACACCTTGTTCTTTCATGTTATCTTTGTTTGGTGTGTCCTTGTGCTCTTCTATCAAATATTCCTTGGACTCTGTTGTCGCTATCGCCTTCTTGGATTCTGTTTCATGTTCTTCAATTTGTTCTTCTACAACCACTTCTTGATTTTCCTTGTATCCTTGCTCCTCAAGCTGAGAAATATCCTCCAATGTTATTTCCACTAAATTAGTTATTGCTACTTCTTTCATGGACTCTGTTGCTACTATTTCCTTCTTGGATTCTGTTTCATGTTCTTCAATTTGTTCTTCTACAACCACTTCTTGATTTTCCTTGTATCCTTGCTCCTCAAGCTGAGAAATATCCTGCAATGTTATCTTCTTTTTTTTATACCATAACTTCATAAACTTCTTTTGCACATTAATGTTAATAGTACCCAAAGAATCTAACCAAGGATAACCAAGAACAATATCCTCATCATCCATCTCAATAGCATAGAAATCTGAATGTAAAACATATTTATCCATGGTGATCTTCAAATCTTCAAAAATCTGAACATGCTCACCCTCTAGCCGTATGTCCTTAATTTTTGTTGCTTGAACTTGCAACTTCTTAGCCAAAGCAATATTAATAAAATTAAATCTACTACCAAGGTCAATGGAAATAATAACCTGCTCCTTTTGAATGCTTCCAGGAACTTGCAAAATAGACTTTTTAGATTCAAACAAATTCCTTTGTCCATTTTCTAATTTATCTTCTACCAAAGGTATGGTTTCCTTTGTCTGCATATTGACATCTTGTTTATCTTCCCTGACCTTTCCCTCTTTCTTCTTGAGTAATTTGATTTCTTTTTCATAGTCTTCATTTTGTTTCTTGAAAACTTCCCATTCTCCTTTTATTGTATTTCGCTCATTTTGAGTTTCCTATAGTTTCTTTTCAAGGTCTTCGATGAAATTTATTATGCGATCTACATAATATGGGTCCCATTTAATCAAGAATGCATGCTCTATTTCATCCCAAGTGTATTCATTATTCCTTTCTTCACAAAACTTTATCCACCAAAACAAAGCTTTCCCTTGAAGACATATACCAAGCATGGGTTTCCCCCATGAGACATTACAATATAGAGATCTAAAATTTTTCCACCATTCTCTAGCATCAATATCATCTTCTCTAGAAAAACTTTGGAGTACCATTGTTCATGCCCTAATGCAACTAGGGTTTTTTTGATAATAAATATCATGCCCTAATGCAAACTAGGGTTTTATGGAAAAAAAATATCTTCCCACCAAGTTGAAGCTAAAAATCCCAAAGACAACTACATCTGCAATTTTTCTTCCCAAACAAAATAAAGTGCAACTGATTTGCTTACCCGAACTAAACAAATTGTCTTTTGAAAAATTCGCGACTTGAAAATTCGTCACTTTCCTTGTTCCAGATGGCTGACTTCAAAAGGTCGTATCTCCATCAATACTGCTCATATTCCTTCATATGACCACTCATTTTAAAGCTCTTCAAATTTTGCACAATCTGATCCAAGAATCACCTCAATCGGATTAACTGTCGCAAAGATATGGCTTCTGAAAGATGAGGCGTTTTTCCAAAAAAAATCTGCGAAATTCGTCACTATCCTTGTTTCGGATGACTAACTTCAAAAGGTCGTATCTCCCTCAATACTACTTGGATTCCTTCATATGACCACTCATTTTAAAGCTCTTCAAATTCTGCACAATCTGATCCAAGAATCGCCTAAATCGGATAAACTTGCGCAGAGATATGGCTCCTGAAAGATGAGATGTTTTTCCAAAAAAAAAAATTGCCCTAATTCTAGGGTTTCACACAAAAATCCCCACTTTTCCAAAATCGTTGCTCTGATACCACTTGTTGCATAAATTTTATTATTAAACATGAACCATTCACCAATATGCAGAAATATCAAATCATTCATCCACAATACATTATCCACAATAACAATCCACAAATGAGAGAGAGATAGATAATACCCTTAAGGTAGGGAAACACCAATAATAATCCTTAAGGAAGGAATAACTCCACAAGATCTCCCAAGATGAGAGGCCACTTCATGGGCACGATGATTACATAAGATTCTTCTTCAATGATATGAATATCCTTACAATGACAAATATCTCTTCTTTATATATCCATATTCTTATTCTACTTTGGAGAGCCTACTACTAATATTATATTATATTAAAATATAATATAATATTATAATACAATCAACCTTGGGTTATGTGTGGCCCATGCCAACCCTTATACAATATAATAATATATCCCCAAATATCTATTCCTAGGTACCCTACTAGTAAGGATTGAGTAAAATAATGGTTACTTATACCAACAAGCTAGCTTATCTGTGAGCATCCATATGTCTTATCTATACTTAGAACTATTGTGTAAGGATACCTTATTGCCAAGTGGGTTTCATTAAATCCATTGCTGTAATGAGGATCACCCATGGGTTTTGAGACACTAAAAAACTAGGGATTCAAGCTCTTTACCCTTCTTTGATTTTTTTTGTGATACTTGCTCATTTTGAGAGGGAGCAAGGGATTTTTATTTCTTTTTGTGATTCTTGCTTATTTTTAGGGGAAGCAAGAATATATTTTTGGGATACTTGCTCAATTAGATGAGGAGCAAAGGATTTTTGTTTTGAAGGGTGAATGGTGAACTTGTCCTTTTACCAATTCATTAGTTCTATAGACCATGCATATAGATGGATAAGTGAGGTAAAATGTTCACTTTATGGCAATAGTAACTTATGAGTTAATATTTTCAAATCTCACAATATTTTTATGTGTTCTATTGTGTGTAGTCCAAGAGAAAACTTGATTGACTAGGAATATCTTATAACACCAAAATATTGCTTAACTTTCAATGAAAATTTGCTCAAAACACTAGTGGTGGTTGAGTAATTGAAAACACCTAGATTTTTTAGTAAAAAAAGTGTTATGCAGAGTGTGGTAGTCATTTTCCTACAAGTTCTCAAACTGATATAAGTAAAAGAAATGTCCTTTTTGGGATCTTTTTGAAATAATATTGAGACTAAAAATTGATGAAAATAAGATATAAGTATTGCAAATATATGAACTCCATTATGAAACAAATGAATCAATTTTTTTTGAATGCAATTCAGAGATACACTACAAATTAGCCTATTGCTTAAGATGGTGTATGAGTTCTTCCTTAGATAAGGGTTTTTTATAAAGTTTAAGTCTATGGTCGTTTACTAGTAGTCTTGTTGTTGAATTATCTATAGGCCTAAGTTTAACTATACCATTCCCAAACATATCTTCAATTTCATAGGGTCCTAGCCATATTGTCCTTAATTTACCTTGGAAATATTGGTAGAGGGAGTCAAACAACAAGGTTCAATCTCCTAGTTGAAATGTTCATGGTATAATATCTTTATCATGCCATTTATTTCTTTATTGTTGGGTTAATTTAGTCCTGTGTAATACCTCGTGTCCTTTCATCCAAAATGTTTAACTTTTCCAATATAACCTTTTGTGCTCAATCCAAATTCATGTCAAGTTGTATCATTGTGTGAAAAGTTTCTATCTCAAATTCAATGGGAATGATAGCTTGTTTGCCATAGACCATTTCATAAGGTGACAACCCCATGATGGTTTTCCAAGTTGTATTGCATGCCCATACAACCTCTTTTAATATTTTTGCCTCATCAAACTTATTTTTTTTAAGTAAAAAATACCTTGTGAGTCCACCTTGGTCTGAGAGACCATGACCAAGGGGTTCTACACTGTCAAATTCACCATGGAGTCGCACCTGGCCATGTCTGGACAAACATTATCAATTGGATTTTGGGTACCCAATTCAACTTTTTGGTAGGATGGAGATTCAAACCTAGGACCTCCTTTGGAGGATTGCCCCCTCCTATCCAACTCACCTACAACACCTAGGTCCCAATCAACCCTATTAATAGCTACCATTTTTTTAATGATCTTTTCAAGTTCTCTATTCATAAATTCTACCTGTCCATTATCTTGAGGGTGATTGGTGAGGTTTTCCTATGTTTTATTTGATAGATGTAAAAAAAATATGCAATTAATTTTGAGAGAAATTGGGATCCATTATTTGAGACTAGTTCTCTAGGTGCTCCAAAGCATTGCATAATGTTTTCATAAAGGAAATCAAGTATTGGTTCAACTTGTGCTCATGATAGAGCTTTAACTTCAGGCCACCTAGTAACATAGTATGTACACACAAGTATGTGTTTATTACCTGCACTTGGAGGGTTTATTGACCCAACAAAGTTAATCCCCCATTTCGCAAATGGTTCAAACATTACTTGTGAAACCAAAGGTATTTCCATTGAAGGTGTAGGTTTACTAGCTCTTTGACAAGCATCACATCTATCAACAAATTTATAGGCATCTTTATTTATAGTAGAACAAAAGTAACCAATTTGTAGTATTTTACTAACTATCCTTTGGGCGACATAATGACCTCCATAGGGTTCTTCATGTGCTGCCCGAATGATGTCATATACATATTATTCTTGCACACATCTCCTAATTACTTGGTTAGGGCATGTTTTAAACAAGACTGCATTAATCCACATATAAGGAATACTCTGATGTATTAGTTTTCTACACTCTTGCGGTGTATAGTTTTGAGGTATTTTTCCTGTTACTAAGTAATTTACAATATTAGAATACCAAGGAGTGAAGATAGAGAGAGAAAACAAATGTTCATCAGGAAAATTATCAAGGATTTACTCGTCACCATAAAATATTTGCTTACGAGATAGATGATATGCAATGATATTATCCTTTCCTACCTTATCTATGATTATAACATTAAAATATTGTAACAAAATAAGTCATCTAACCACTCAACCTCCTATTGTAGTTATTTTCATTAAGTACTTAATGGTAGAGTGATCAGTGTAAAAAAATACTTCATACCCTATTATGTAGTGTTTGAATTTATTAATAGCATGGACTAAAGCTAAAAAACCTTTCTCGGTGATAGTGTAATTAAGATCGGCTCTATGCAAGTTTTTGTTCTCTATTTGATATAGTACTGCCCCTATTACATACCCCAAGGCATCACAATGGATATGAAAGGGAAAATTTCATTTTGGTCCCCGTAGGATTGGAGCAGTAATCAATTTATCTTTTATAATTTTGAAGGCTTCCTAACATGCTTCAATCTAGTTAAATTCACTTTATTTGGTTAAGAGATTAAGCATAGAAGAAGCAATTTTGCTAAAATCCTTAATGAATATTTTGTAGTATCCTACATGCCTTTTTTATTTTTTGGAGGTTGAAGGGATTGAATATCTTGTAATTTTGAAAGATCTATCTTAACACCTTATTCGAATATGTAATGTCCTAAAATAATTCCCTTACTCATCTTCATGAAACACTTTTTATGACTTAGAGAAAGTTTTTGTTCTGTATATATAGCTAGAAATTTTTGCAGATTTTCTAGGGTTTCTTTAAAGGTGTCACCATAGACTACAAATTCATCCATGTAAACTTCCACGTATTCATTAATCATATAAAAAAAAAATAGTGAGAACAACTCTTTGGAATGTAGTAGGTGCATTGCATAATCCAAAGGATAAGACTTTATAAGCATAAGTTCCTATGTGACATGTCAAACTGGTCTTCTCTTGATATTCCTTAGCTATTGAGACCTGATTATATCCACTAAATCCATCGAAGAAACATAAGTATTTCTTACCAACCAGAGTGTCAAGGATTTGATCTATAAAAGAAAATGGAAAATAGTCCTTCTTTATCACTTTATTTATTTATCTATAGTCTACACAGATTCTCTATTTACCATTATTTTTAGGAATGATCACCAATGGTGAAACCCATTGACTATCAGATATAGGGTATATAAATCCTGCATTTAAGAGCTTAACAATTTCTTCCTAGACTATGTCCTTCATACCTATATTTAATCTGCCTTGAGATTGTCTCACTAGGTTACAACATTCTTGAATGATAATACGATGAGTATAAATATTCGGATGTATCCCTTTCATGTCCCCATAATTCCATGCAAATTTTATCCAATGTTTTGTTAACACTCCTATCAATTGTGAGTCTTGAATTTTTGTAATCTCATTGCTTATATTTAAAATTTTTCTAGATGTAATATCTATTTGTTTATAATTATTATCTATACTCATTATTTCATGTTTAAGAGTGTTTATTTGATAATTTTAAGGGACCATATGATGAGGGTTACTCTTGCTTGCTTCACCATTAGTCATAGAAACTTCTTTAGTACCTTGTTCCTCATAAATAAGTGAAGTTAAAGGCCCTTCAATTTCTTATTGAAAACATTCTCCTAGCATATTGATTGATAAATTTTGTAGATCATCTTAATATTTAGGAGAATCATACCACAATTAGTTTGAAAAATCATTGTCTTTTATTGATTCAGGAAGTAAGCTAAGATTTTTAGTATACTTGCCATTTGAAATAGTCATATTCCTAGATCTGCAACTAATATAAGCATTAGCTATTGTAAGCCATGGCCTTCCTAATATCTAGGGGTGTCCCCCTAACATTTTATTTGAGTGTAAGACTATAAAGTCTACAAGGTATTCCTATGAATTTATTGAAACTATAATGTCTTCTAGTTTCTCTTCTGGTTTAATGGTAGATCTATCTACAAGTTGAAGTACTATAGAGGTCGGTTAAATCATGTGTACCCTAAATATTCAGTTGTCTCCTTTGCCATGATGTTTATGGTAGTCCCTAAGTCTACTAAGACATTATGCAAGGTTGTCTTACCTATGTGAACTATGAGTATAGGTACTCCATGATATGTATATTTTGGTAACAATTTATCACCAATCATGATTTCAAATAGTTGCCCTATAACTTGAATAGTCCTAGGTTCATTCATTTTTATTATTTGTGAATTTGTTATATTATTTACCAATTTGGAATAGATGGGATTATATTTAATAGCTTATGAAAGATGAATTCTAATAGAGACATTTTCTAATTATTGTAAAAAATTGAAAGCTGGTTTAGATGGTTCTTTTGGTATAGCCAGTATTTCAAGAAATGAAGCTCTTATTTCTTTTTGAGAAATTTGGACCTCTTTCTGTTGATCCAAAACTTCTTCTGGGGAATTTCTATACCTTCCTCACATTATCATCCTATACTTTTTATTTGCTCAATTTTTTGGTAGGTTATTCAATTTCTGTGAGGGTTGCTCTATGATCATTCAATACTTTTCTAGATATTAATTGAATTTTTTTACAAGGAATTATAGATATTGAACATGCCTCATTTGTTTCATAGACCTATTGAGTATTATTATTATTATTGGGGTTAAGTATAGGTTGATCTGGTAAAGGTGGTTGTATAGGAGGATTATTTTTTAGAGGTGGAAGGAGTCTATTTTGAGGCTGGTTTTGAGGTACTTCCCCCCTAAATTGATTTTGTTTTGTTTTTTTTTTGTTGGGGCTGCCCTTGAGATCAACTTGGTTGTGTTTTATTGTATTGACCATTCATATTCCAACTACATGTATTGTAATTTTGGCTTACCATCCATGGAGGTGAATTTCCATATGAATTGGGCATGAATTGTTCCCAAGGAGACGTTCTAATCTTGATTATACTGATTCCAATTTGACCAATTTGGAGTATTTGACCAATAATTAGGTCTTTGTTGGTTGGAATAGATAGAGTTTGACCAATTGTATGGACCATTAAATTGGTCGTTCCTTCTTTGAGCCATAAAGTAGACATATTATACCTCTTTGACCTCAGGCTCTTTGATAGTGGTTTTGACAACTGAGATATATTTGCAATTTTTTAGTATTATGGTTTATATCACAAATTTTGCAACAAGCAAAAATGTTGGAAATATTTGTAATATTCAAAGGGAATTCTCTTATATTATGTTTATTTTTGCATATGTGACAATATATCTCTTCAATATTTTTTTCCTTCACTTTATTATCCATGAGGTTGAGAGATGATGTCAATGTGCTCAATAAATTGATTTTGAGGTTTTATACATATTATGAATTTCAGCTCGTGTTACTCCCCCTCCTGATGATGGGTATTTATTACTTCTTAAATGTTTGTTTCTTGAGTAGTTTTTACAAAGATTTATGATCTCTCCTAATCCTATCTGATGAATATATCCCTTTGGCATAAGGTTTAGTATGTCTAAGACATCTTCCTTGAGCCATTTTAGAAAATTTTCTTTCTAAACTTTCTCATCCAACTCAATGTTTACTCTTGATCCCATAAATTGGAATCTCTCTAGGTAGTCCTCAAGGGATTCATCATATTTTTGAATCATACAAAACAACTCTACTTTCTTATATTGAACCTATAATAATCTTGGTATATTTCAAGGAACATGTCTTTTAATCCTTGTTCTTCATCCCATTGGTTGCAAATATTTTTCCTAGACCCATGAACCATATTGAGGCTGCATATTTGAGTGTAGAAGGGAAAAACCTTAGTTTTTGGTCATATGTGGTGTAAAAGTAAGCCTGGAACACCACTTAAAATTAAAAGAGGAAGACATCGATATCCTCATGTTGTTTCCCATGGAAAGCAGGCAAAACAATAATAGATACTGGTTTTTGTTTTCTTGTTAGCCTATCTTCCAAAGAAGTAATTGGAAAGGCATAAGTATTTCTATGTCCACTCCCATTTTATTTTCTACTCCTCCTTGATCCATTGTACTTTGCCTTTGATTTCTATTTACTTCCCTTTGTTCACTACCTTGATTAGCCATGACTGAATATAGAATTTCAAGAGTTGGACCAGGTATAGGACCAGTAAAAATAGATGAGGGATCGATATGATCATTAAAATATGGTTAAGGTACCAAATATATCTTGGTATATTGTTCTAAAATTTAAATTTGCTCTAAGTATGCCATTTTAGTTTCTTTTAACTTAGAAATTTCAGAGTTCTTACTATGGTTTTCTTGGCAATCTACTTCATGTTTACTAATTTTAATGAATGTGTCTTTTAAGTATCTAGTTTTGAACATGAAAATTAAAAAAAAAAATTGTCTTCCTGGAATAACCTATGAATATCGTTGATAGGTTTGAGTTGTTCAGGATTCATATAATGCTATTCATTAAATTCAGAGTATTTTGTTACAAGACTAATCAATTGGACAATAAAAGTTTGTTTTACAATTGGATTAGGATTATTGAACTGTAATTCAAAATTAAAGTCTTGAAACAATTCTCTAAGGAGTGCTACTCTTGGTGCCCTATGATATCTTCAGCTATATTCTGGGTTTACTTACCTATCCTCTATTTTTGCTAGGAAACTATGGATGATAAGGGAATCTTCAAAATACTGATCTCACAGGTAGGTTACTGAGTTTACTATTGATCTTTTATTCTCTAAACACCATTCACAACTCCTAATAATTTCAAGGTAGGGTGAGTGATAGTCTATCCCTAGAAATTGAGCTATATTTATCCTCTATATTTAACTCAATTCATCTGATTTATCTTTTATAGTATCAATATGTTTGCACAGGTGTTCCCACTCATCTCCAGATGTTTGGTGTTGTTTCTAAAAAAGAAGGTTAACTTCTTGTTCAATTAGTAATTTACTACGGTCTATAAGTGTAGACTGTTTTAAAATATTTTCCACCATCTAGAAATATTTCTTTTACTTTTCCCTTCTTTTTATTTGGTTTTGTTTTGTTTCTACTTTTTTTCTTGTTTTTGTTTTTTATGACCAATTCAAAAAACTTCTAATGTTGTCAACAACTCATAACAAATGAATTTATAGATATCCTTAACACAGTAAAAAAATAAAATAAAGTTTTTGTTTTCTGAAGCAATCCTACTGTTACTATTAGGTGCAACTCATGGTCTATGAATACATACAACCAATCCTAGTTTAATAGAAAAATAAATGAAATATTGCTTTGAAAAGTAAATTTGCTGGAAATAAAATTACTGAAAGTAAAAGGTTATTTTGATATCACTTCTTTGAATATTTAGGAATTTTTTTCGGTTTGACTATATCACTCAATCATACTTCCTATTTTTACAAGGGAACCCAGACCAAATAAAATAATAGCAATCACCCAAAGCTTGGAAAATTTGCAGGAAATAAAATTTTATAGGAAATAAAATCTTAACTATGAAAGAAATAAAATGATTCCTCAAGAAAAAAGAACCTCACAACATTGAACAAAGGGGCTTGTTGATACCATGTCGTGCCACTCTGACTCGTATGCATACCAAGGACTCATACATACCTCTTTCTACATACATGTAAGTCTCTCTTCTTGTGCATCCAAAAAACCTTTCTGATTAACAATTACGACACTACTCTCCTTGACAACGGTGCCAAAAATATCTAGCTATAATGATTACATTTAATTTTATCAATCCAAGGTAATCAAGGTTAGATTTAAAAGTAGAAATCCAATATATATTGTACCATAGTTATTAATACTTAGACTTCATTTTGTTATCTTTTAGTCTCAGGTTTTGTAAAAAAATAATAATTGTAGTAAACATAAATTATGTAGGAATTAAAATAATATGCAATATGATATTTACCTAACAAAGACTTTACCTATTGGTGCATTTATCTAATAATGATGATTTTACCTATTGGTGAGGATCCTCATGCAAATAGTTAGTTTTTATTATCTATTTTTACTTTATGCTCTATGAAAATGTAATTTAATTTATTTTATAATTCTAAAGTTAATTATACATACTAACTATTTTTAACCTATTATAGGGGCGAGAGAATAGGGACTAACTATAGGAATGAGTCCTGCTTCCTAAAGGACAGTGTAATTATTTCTCCCTTAAACTATTTTTCTCAATAACTAATGTGAATTAATAATACTAACATTATTCTAATATATGAATGCAAGGAAAATGCAATTGTAATTACATAAAATAAATCATGAAGAAATAGATGGTAAAGTAATTGATACAATTACCGTACATAATAAAAAGTGTTGATTTATTACTAGAAATTCAAGCTTAAATAATTGCGCATTTCTTAAAAAATTATATAGAATCATTCCAATATTATTTCAGTATCATACCTTTCTCCATTATCTAGGCAATTGACAATTAGACGATTAGACCTTTTCAAAAGTATCCCTATGTAATATATAATATGACTTGGACTATTCTGAATAAAATTCCTCCATGTATTTTCCATGTTGCTTTGTTGGCTCGATAATGCAACTATGTACGTAAAAATAATAATCTAAACTAACCTAGTTTCCTAATCCTACTTAGACTTTAATCATAACCTCAGTGTTCCAAGTGGCAGTTCATGAATGAAAATAACAAAATATATCTAATTTAAACATTTCGTAAGATATAACAATATAATTATATGCCCCTTTATTCATAGGAAGGATATAACAATTGTGCGTTGGAATCTAGACAACCTAACAACATACTAATTATATTATTTTATATAGCAAATTTACAACAGCTTTAGTAATCACAATTTACTCATGCATAATAATTGATAAGCCAACAAACTATGTTGATTGGAATAATTTTGTAATGTATGTTGCCATGTAAGGGTGCCATTCTATCACTGATGTGGCATGCAGTGCATTGGTAAATTGACTTGGTCAAATATTTCCATAAATATTTGCAATAGATGTCTTTGGTAGCAGTCTTCAACAACTATCTTCAGTAACATACTTCAGCAACTGTATTCTGTAACATATTTTAGCAACTGTGTTTTGTAATAGTCTTCATCCATTGTGTTCTGTAACCCATGTCTATAGCCTTCTCGATTCATCGTGTTTATGTCTATTTTTTCTCATGTTTAGGGTCTGGTTTGAATTTTGTGTTGCTGCATCATACGCATGTGAAACATCCTTCAATGTTTTCCTTTCCAATCATACACATCTTGCATGTATTTTGTATAAAATCCATACATTAATCAATTTATTCCGCATTCATAATTTTAGTTGATAATTCACATAAATAACTAAAATAATCATTAAAACCCATTACATTAATGATTTAAATATAGAAATTAAATAATATACCATAGATAATATATGCTAAATAAACACTCATAAGAAAATCTCCTCTACCCCTCCCAATATTTAATGGATGTACTCCCCCTCCATGGCCTTGTTGATGTCTTAGGGCTTCTTGCTGGTTTCTTACTAGGGTTATGTCAACCAATTATATATTGGCCAAGTGATCTTCATTTCCTTGTGTTGTAGGTGACAACTGTTGTAGTGCTCTCACTCTTTGATCTACAAGCAATAGTCATTGTGTCCATCACCTTTGCTCCCAATGTTATTGTGGATACACATTAGTTAGAGTCTCCCTATATAGTTCTAATAAATTGAACTCAAAACTAGAATCATTATAATATTTGTCTCTCTATTTTGACCAATTTACTGGTGAGGACATTAATATTTGGAGTCTTTATACTTATCTTCTTTGTTGCCTCAACTATCGATAAGTAATTTCATAGGTCTCTGGGTCAGGCCGCACATGAGGTATCAGTAGTTCCAAGAAGTCATTATCACCACTATTAAAACTTTCTTCTCTTCCTAGCCAAGGCATCCCCTCATCACTAGATTCACTTGAATCCTTGTGGATACTGCCTTGTGGTCTAGATGATGGAATATCTTCTTCAATGTCTCACAAAGCTATATCCTCATCTTATTTTGCTATTGATGGGTCATTGGATATCCCATGACGTGCTCACTGTGATTTTTATCCTCTACTTGTACTTGCACCATCATGTCATGAAATACTCACTTGTAGTGTTATATCATGTTGTTTTCCCTTGCTTTCTCCTCCCTAAAACCTCACTGCTCTTTGTTCCTCTATAATTTGCATTGTATCATCCAAGTCTCAAATAGTTTGTTCTCAGAGTCTTGCAGTGTGACTTTGCAATATTTCATACTCCTCTTGTAACTTTTGGATCTAGTGTCACATCCTCTATTGCAATCATCCTATCTAATCCAATGGAGAGAGTTCTTCTTCCATGGTATCACCTTCTATCTCTTCTAGAGTTTCCATATCAAAGTTATCTATCCTATACATATATTAGATCATTAATCTTATTCTTCGTTGATCTTATGATGGTTGGGGTAACTCACTATACTCCAATTGTGGATACACCATCTCTTAGTTCTCTGGATTCCTTCCTTCTCTTAGAGAAATATCTCTTTTGTGATCTTTATCAAGTCTTCCAGTCCCATATGCAAACCTTATATAAACTCATATTCTCCTTCTCTGACCAGGTCGAGGTGCCAATTCTTCTTATTCAATAAGTGTTACCATATCATCCCATTCTATGAATAGGTGAGTGAGTCCCATGTCAAGGTCCTCTCATGGTGGGCCTTGAATTTTACTTTATTGGTTGTTGTATTGGGATTGCTACCTTCATTCCGATTCTTATGCAGTGATAAAAAAACATTTTACTTTGTAAGGTTTTAACTTTGAACCATTTATAGTATCTAGCACTTCCATCCCATTCAAGTTTTGTAATTTCATTGTACCATTGTCCCTTAATTTCACAACTCAAAAGGGACCAAGCCATAAGATTTTTAACATACCTGGATTGATTTCTCATTTCCATTAAACTTTAAATCTAAATCACCCTACTTGAGTTCTAATTTTTGAATATGTTTGTCATGACATAATATTCTTCTCTTTTGGGCCTCTTCGATAACCCATTGTACCATGAATCTTCTATCATCCAACTTAATCAGTGTCGTTAGTCATTCCTCACTCTCTTGGTAGTGATTCTCTACCACTATACATAGGCTTGCTACCAAATATTTGACCGGCACTACTACCTCATGACCATACATGATCTAAAATGATGTGTGGTCTATAGTTGGCTTAAAGGTAGTTCAGTATGCCCAAAGAACATATGGTAACCTTTTCTCCCAATATGCTCCCTATATGCTACAAGTTATGTATAATGTTAACACTAGTACCTTGTTAGTTGCTTCTGCCTACCCATTAGCTCTTGGGTAATATGGACTAGACAAGGAGTACCAATTTTGAAATTCTATCATCAAAATTTGAATGATCTCATTCAAAAAGTGACCTATGCAATCACTCGTTATATGTAGTGGGATTTAAAATTATTGTAATTACTTGCTCATACAAGAATCATGCTATAATTTTTGTCGTGTTATCTGGTAGTACCCGTGCTTCAACCCATTTCATTAGGTAATCAGTAGCTACCATGATATACTAACACTTCCTCCTACTAGTTTTTCTTAGTGGTCCCATGAAGTCCAATCCCCATATCTCAAATAGTTCCTATGGTTGTGATGGGTGTAATGGCATAAAATATCTTCACACTGGCTTTCCTACTCTCTGGAAAGTATCACATGCTTTCACGTATTCCTTTGCATCATTATATACCATGGGCCATCATAGTCTTACTAAGAGTAATTTTTGAGTAGTGTCATTGGGCCCTACATGTCCACCTGCTAATCCTTCATAAGATTCTTTCAGAGTGACTTTATTTTCTTTGTCCATTACACATATTATCATGATACCATAAATTCCTAATTTATATAGCAATCCCACTATCAACTGGAATGGTACTAAATTTAGGATCACCTTATTTTTATTTATTGCTATTAACTCGTGTGGCAAATACCTTATGGATATGTACTATCCAATAAACTTATACCATGATGGCACAACGTTAATTGTGAATAACTAGGCATCATGAAATTTATGTGGAATTATCACTCCTGTAGGTTCTCTTGATCATATATGAGATAACTAATCTACAATTATATGCTTCTTGTTAGGTTGCACCACTACTCAAAATATGAACTCATGTAATGTGACCACCCACCTACTAACTTGTCCTTATATAACTGGTTTATTGATCAAGTACAACAAGGCCTAGTGGTCCACATAGAAGGCAAACTGGTTCACCAATAGGTAATGCTTAAACTTTTGCACTTCATATACCGTACCTAGAACTTCTTATTATATTGCACTATAGTTTCTCTCTACCCTTAAAAATAGATGATTTTCAAAGAATATAGGTTGAACCAGCCTAAATTGTTCCTCTTTTGCCAGTGCACACCCGATTGCAAAGTTCAAGGTATCAATATGGACATGGAATTCATTTTCCCAATTTGGGAACACCAAAATGGGTCTACTGACCAACTTAGTCTTCAACTCTTTAAAGACTCCTTGGTGCTCCTATGTCCAACTAAAGGGAATATTCTTCTTGGTTAAAGAATCTAGTGGGTAGGACATGTGCACATAATTATTGATAAACCTTCTATAGTATCCTGTAGATCCCAGGAAGGTTTTCAAAGAGCTTACATCATATGGATCCTCCATGTGTACTATGACATGAATTTTGTAAGGATTGATCTTCAATCCTTTACTGCACACTATATGTCCCAATAGTTTCCCGTATAGTACCATCCAAAAATACTTTGCTAGATTTAGGTAGATATGTGCATTCCTACGCATACTCATACACGCGTTGAGACCAGGTAGATGATATTTGATCTTTCCATAGATGGACCAATCATCTAGGAATACCTTGAAATTTCTTATGGCTAGTTGATCAAATGTGTACAAAATAATACACTAAATTGTAGAAAGGACATTACAAAGTCTAAATAGCATTTTATTATATGCATAGATGTCATTATTCATGATGAATGTGGTTTTTAATATATCCTCATCGATGATGATTATCTGGTTATACCCAGAAAACTTATCGAGGAATGAATAGATTGCATGTCCTATGACCTCTTCTAGAATGGAGTCTATGAAGGGAATAGGGAAGGTATATTTAATTCTGATTGCGTTCAGAATCCCAAAGTCTATGCATATTTAGATTTTATCCACTTCCTTATTTAGGGTAACCATAATAGGTGAAACCCATTCACTAGTAATGACTCTAAAAATGATGTTTACCTCCAACATATTTTCAATTTTTGTGTTTACCAATGCTACATACTTAGGATTCATCTTATATGTTCTTATTATGATTGGTTGTGCCTTAGAAATTAGTGTAATATTATGGATGCACAGCTTAGGTGGTATCCCTTTAGGTCCTTATACATCCATGCAAATACATTCTTGTATTCCAATAATATCTGAAGCGTTGTTACTTTCAGTATTGTATCCCAGTCATCACCATAGTGGATCATCCTATGTTCTTCTATTACCAGATTTACATCCACCATCTTAGGTCCTTCATATTTAATATTTGTAGGCTTCATCACTTCCCTTAAAAATTCGTAGGATACAATGTTCTTGCATCAATTTCAACATATTCTAATGTGTATTATGCAAATATCTTAGAAAATGATCATTTCTCCTCCTCCTCTTTCTGATATTCTGAGCTAACCTTTGTCTCATATTGTTTTTCCATGGCATCCTTTGTGTCAATACAAAGGTGGGTGGGATAAAAAACCTCGTACTCGTCTATTTTCTAGTGGAGTAATTTTCTATTATATTGGGCTTCATATTTGCTACAATATTCTAGGTACAACATGCCTTCTTCATTAGGTTCATAACCTTCCTCACCAGAAGAACTACTCAACTCATCAGTTGTGGCCACATCCTCAATAATCCTTTAGTTATTTGAATTCACATTATATTTGTGTTGTCCTTTCTTAAAAGTGATATGATATTTTCCCCAGTTGTGATTAACTTTGGATATTCTTAGCCATACCCTCCCCAACAATG
Organism: Wollemia nobilis; assembly: GCA_028583015.1. NCBI lineage: Eukaryota > Viridiplantae > Streptophyta > Pinopsida > Araucariales > Araucariaceae > Wollemia > Wollemia nobilis. The sequence goes on along the minus strand of JAQPPZ010017149.1, from coordinate 1,853,726 downwards.
TATTGTATGTTGGATTTTACATTGTAATCACAATGAAATCTAATACAAACTCTTGGTCAGCTATTTTGACTTTTTGTGTAGTTAATGCTCCTTTTGTCTCTATTCCATATTGGTCATAACCATATAATAGGAAGCTAGATGCCCATAAGGATGGATCACTAAGTCCTTACAAAGTATTTTTTAGGTAGCACATTAATGCTAGATCCTCTAACTACTATGACTTGCGTCAATTTGTGCTCCAAAATTTCCATATAGACCAATGTAGGTTTCTTCCAAAAATTAGTCATAAATATGGTAGGTTCCATAAAATAGTTCTTTTGTTCCTCTTCTTTGATTGGTTGGATTTCTACCTCCATCATATTATGAGGTTTCAAATATTTCACCACCACTTTATGCAATGATGGGATGGCTTCTAGCAAGTTGGACATCTTAATTTCAACAGTCATATTTAAAACTTGTGCTACCAAATTTTGCACAACCAGTGTATTCCAATGGTTTATTTAACTCTTTATTTTTCTATTCTCAATTATTTTGCCTTCTTTGCTTCTTCATCAAGTACCTTCTTTGCCACTTGCCATTGTTTCTTTTCTTTAGTAGGTTTTCGGTACTTGTCTTTCCTAGCCTAATTCATTGTTACGACTACTACTTCTTTGATATTATCACTAACTGGAGGTACCTCTATGTACAAAACATTTATGTTCTATGGGTTACTAAAACTCATCTACTCTGGACAAATCACTTCCTTGTGGTTCTATGGACCACACCATCTACCCATGTGTATAGTGCTTTTTTCTTTGTACCTCCTACTATTTTTGGGGTAAAGGATAGTTCTTTGTGAAGTTCCACCACTCTTGGCAATTATGACATTATATCATTGGTCACCCTTTTGAATCATACTGTAGTTGGATCTATCCTCCTTATTGATTGCCTTGATACTGCCTTCCCTCTCTATGGTTATTCCTATAATCACCACTAGTGGCTTGCTTGCCACTGCCTCGAGGTTTTGGTTTCTCGTCCTGATCTTGGATAGAGAGAACCTATGGATGCACCTTTGCATTAAATGGATATTGTGTCACTTCATATCCAAGCACATTGTAAATGTGACAATAATCATTGCAAGCACAAGTCACACCCGTGTGACCTTCAGTATTGCAATCTATACACCATATGTCCTTTTGATCTTGCTTCACTTTGCTTTCACCTCATTAATTATTTTTTCAAATTCATTTCAGAATGACTACACTATCTGTTGGATTGTATCATATTCCTCACTCTTTGGATCATCGTATTTTACATGTGTTATCATCTCTGCAATTGTTTGTTTGGCCTCACTCTCAAATTTATTTGTATATTTTAAGGGTTCCTCATATGTAGCTGATGGTACTACCTTCATATTCTTCTTATATATCTAGGTAGCGACCCATCTACAAACCATTGCTTTACTAGCACATACACCAAAGGCATTTGCATCTTATCCACCAATTGCTTCAGTTGACGGTTGTATGACTTCACATCCTCATCAAATTTCTACTTAGTGGTGCAAAGTTCATTGATGATATCTCCATCATCCTTTAAGGGGCTAAAATCCTCAATGAATTCATATTTCATTGTATTCCATGCATAGAAGTTTGGTGTGTTTTTCCTTTTTAGGTACCAATATATGGCCAGTCCTTGTAATGTTGTAGGAAATAGTCATAACCATTTATCTGGTTGATCCACATCATTTTCTCTCTAGATGGTTATACATATCCTGACGTGTCTTTTCAGGTCTTCCTTGCATTTTTTCATAAAGGGTGGGAATCTTTATTTACCTATGTGGTTGGCTATATGGGCCATTGGTGGTGTTTATTCTTCTTCACTTGATAAAGTATCATCTAGAACCCTTGAAATATTTTACCTTATAGGTGATTTGCTCTGTTGGTATTCATCAAAATTATCTACTCGATGAATTTTATATTCATCGAATAGTCATCTATCAATATCTTGTGCATATTCACGTCATGAACTCTTTCGTTGGTATGTAGGTCATGGCCTTGGTCCTTCATCCTAATACATCATGTGATATTGCTCTAGTGCCTGACTCCCATCCCTCGTACTCCTTTGCAATAAGTCTACCACTTTCTTAGTTGTTACTATCCACTCCCTTTGATCTTGCACAGTTCCCTCATTAACACCTTATATTACGTCAATGCTCATCTCAAATATGGGTGCTTCTTTTTCCTCATAGTTTATATCAATTAGCAGTGTATCCAACCTCTCAATATCTGCTTCGTCAAATGTCCACACACATTCTATTACTGGTCCATATGTATTGTGTTCAACATTATTCCCATTCCTAATTTGAGCAATTCTTGTGCTCCTTCTAAGTAGGATTTCCTCTCCTTGATCCCATCTCCTATGTATTTGTAGACTAGTGTTTGCCATTCACCTGCAATTTATGTTCTCAAGTTTATCACTTGTATGATCTGCTTAATTGTAACACTTTTTGAACTATTTTAATAAGAATACCAAAGTTTGATAAGGCAATGATACCAAATTTATATGCTAGTAGTGTAGTATTTCCAATGTGGAGGTAGTTTAGAAACTATGGAAATGATCCTCAAGATCTTAAATCCCAACTTGTACAACTCGTATAGCCTATACGGTCTTCATCGTACACTAGTTCAACTTGCAAAATAGCTTGTATGATCACCAAATCATACAGTTGTATGATCCCAATCATACAAAATTACAATTGGTACAATTTAGTATATAGCCAACTAATTGGAACAAGTTTCATAAGTTCAATCGATCAGTTTTGTAATAAATTTCCTCAAACTAGCATTCTTCCTTATTTGATAGAATTGGGTTGCAACCTTAATTACCATATCGAGTAAAACTATAGTTTATACGATTTGGTAGAAACTCTTGTATGGTTCTTACAAAATATTACTACAATTATCTTACAGATCTATCACTTGATACAACCAATTTTTCTAAGATAGATTTTGGGAAGTTTCTAAACATTGATTGCTCTAATTATCCATCACATGCAAACACTAATTCATTAGTAATAAATTATATTCACCATGGACGATTCCAAAAATCATACAACTATGAGGAAATGTCAAATTACAATTGTAACTCATCTTATAATCCACTCCATTCTTAACAAAAAGTGTATAGAGTAACATGATCATTCAAAATGTAATTCCATCCATATACATACCAATTTATGTTCTAAACATTAACTACACAACCTGCAACAACCAGAATAAATGGAGAAATTCACAAGGAAAAGGAACCTATTATGACCATATCACAATGTCCCAAAATTAGGAACCCATTGAAAATTTAGTGAAGCATTATTACGTAGGAGAAACGGTAATTAATGTTATAAATAAGTCTTATTATAAAGATCCTTATAAAGATCAATTAAGTTTGTTTTAGAATTGGTTTTAAAACTATTGCAAAATAGAATGAACGAGATAATTTCAAATTATAAATAAGAGATGAAAATCCAAGAAAAGGGGTCGAACAATTTTTACAGGATAGAGGAGATATTGAAGAGGAGAAGCGGAAGGACAGGTTGCACTTGGTTTGGCATTGAAATAACAGAGGAGCTTCTGGAGATTATTTTATTGTAAAATCCAAAGTTTTTATATCAAATTATTCTTGTTAAAACAAGCATGCAGATGATGTTTTAGTGGATGAAATAGTTTGATATAATTTCATTTTAAAGTTTCCTTTGAATATAGCATTCGAATTATATTAGATTGTGTTAGTTCTGATCAATATAGGTTGAATTTAAATTTCAAAAGAGTTCTATTTTCATTTTGTAGCTTGTAGATTAATTTTATTTTAAATTTATTTTTCTTCCTTAAGCTTTTTATTTTTATTGCAAAGGTTTGATTTATGAAACCTTAATTTCATATTATGAAGCTCAAAATTTATAATTAAGGTTTCCTGTGTATTCATTATCCAAATATTTACGTAAATTTTATATTTGGATAAATAAGCATTACACTGGTTGGAAGGTTACAGAAACCCTAACTGCCATATTATAAAGGTGCAAAACCTTATAATTAGGGTTCAATATTTTTATGTTTGTTCACCATTCGAATATTTATATTTTAATTTTATATCAGGATGGACAAACATTAAAATTAAATAAAAACCTTAATTTTTAATATTATAAAGTTCAAGATTTATAATTAAGGTTTATATTTAAAGAATTTGTTGGAAATTACATAAAATTGAATTTTATGTAAAGTTTCATTGAAACCCTATTTCATATTTATAAAGGTTCAAAGCCTTATAATTAGGGTTTAAAATTTTTATGTTTGTTCACCATTCAAATATTCAAATTCCAATTTTATATCGAGTTGAATAAGCATTCAAATTAAATAAAAACCTTAATTTTTAATATTATAAAGTTCATTTTTATAATTAGGCTTTTATATTTAATGGCTTTGTTATGTAAACTTTAATTTTACGTAAATTTTCATTGATGAAGTAGATTTTGATTTAAATTAAAGTGCTTAATGAATTTTATGTTAATATAAATTTTTGAAGCATTTTTTATTAAAATTTTATTTTCAAGTTTTAAAATAAATTTGCATAGTTTAAACATTAAATTCAAGGAAAATTTATTTATTTTGGAAAAGTGAATTTTATTGGAGAGTGTATCAAAATGATTTCAGATCAAGACACCTGAAATTAAGGCTCCTTGTTAACAAGTTATGAGCATTCAAGAGTTATTTTTAGCATTATCTCATATCTAGATGTTCAACACTTTTATGACACATTATAAAAAATAACCTTTGAAGAATCAAGTATTATTTTACAAGAGAGGGTTTTAACTCTAAAATCCTAACTATGAGTGTGTTTTCGCAACTGGGTGAAATTACCCCTCAACAGAATTAGGGCTAGAAGGAGGGCCCAAAAACATGTAATTTAATTTTAGTATTTTGTTGTTTGTTATCAATCATTCACTTGTTGATTTCTAAAAATTCATGCTTAAAATACATTACTTGGATACAATGATTTCACTTTTACATTGATATAATATTTGAGTGATGTATTTTCAGAGCATCTAAGATTCATTAAGCTAGAGCCTAAGAAAATAATCACTAGATCTAAATCGACATGATCCACCATTTTTCAGAGTTTATCTCCTACTAGGAGGCATAGAAGAAGTCAGACTCAAACTGTGGTCATTCCATCACCTACTAGTACTTCAAATACAAATACTAATTTGTCATTAAACCCACCACTCATTGCTATGGCTACCCCAAATTTAGCATGGATGGGAAATTAGAGAAGTCCTTTGAATATTTTAAGGGATGTTCACTATATGTCTAAAAACATAGAAAAAATATTGCCTAAGTACAAACATGATGGTTCACATTTAGCAGAAGAACATATACATGCTTATACTAATGCTTTATCTAGATTACAAGTTGAACGTGAAGATGTAGCATGTATGTTATTTATGCTAACATTGGATGAAATCGCTTAAGATTGGTATGTATGTATTCCTTCTGGATCCATTACTTCATGTACAATGTTAAAAGATGCAATTATTACATAGTTTAAATTTTTTATAGATCATGATAGAATTTACTTACAATTTGCATCTACAAGGAGAGAGCCTAATAAACCATTACACATGTTTAACACTAGATTTCATATAATATTTTCAAGACTAACTACACCCTATAATATTGTAGAAGTAGTCGTGATTCAAACATACTTTGGATATTTGGATCCATTGATATCAATATTCATTAGGAGGGCAGGACAAATCACAACTCTTACAGGAGCTTACATAGAAGTAATCACAGTGGAGAAGCAAATGATGCCACCAAGTTATGGACTAGGTAAATTGCCATCAATCGATTATCCAGGTATACATAATCAAGTCCCAATTATTAATCATGCATTATCTAATCATATTCCAATGTTAAAAACAATACCACATGCCATAAATCCAATGGTACATGCATAATAAAACAATATTATGTTGTTAGAAAGCCATTTTGGTGTACATAAGATAAGGAATAATGCTGTACCTAATACGAATACATTTGGAGATGTAGAAGCAACACAAAATGTAAATTCATTTCAAAACATTCATGCTCAACAAAATAATCCAATGCTTGCACAAGCTTTACAAAATCAGGGTAATTCAATGTATGCAAATCCTTGGTTAAATCAGAATGTTCAAAATACGTTACCAAACCAAAACATTTCAAATGCTATATCAAGTCAAAATATTCCAAGTTGGTTAAATTCAAGTTCTCAAAATGTGTTACCAAACCAAAATGTTCAAAATATCATGTCGAATAAAAATAAAAATAATCCTCCTAATACTTCTAATGAGTCTAATTCAGAAATGGCAGATATAAAAATAATGTATCAAAAGTTAAGCAATGACATGGTTCAAATGCAAAAGTAAAATTCTCAAAACTTACAACCAGGCAGAAAATTCACCATGCAAAGAAAATAGTTTAACACAAAATCTAATAACAGGGGTGTACCAAATCCTATTACTAACAACAATGGTGCTTCTACTAGTTCTAGCCATAAAGCTACAATTGTTAATTTATCTGAAGTTGTGTTGGATAATTGGTATATATTACATAGCACTAGTGAACACAATGAGCTTGAATGTGCTGAATTTAGACATGTTACAAATTTCATTCAACAGGGATTGACAATTTGGAATTGGTTGCTAATGATGATGTTGATGAAGCTAGTATGAGTAAAGGTAAAAGTTATGCTTTTGTGATAGACACATATGGATCAAGCGAAGATGATGATGATGAAGAAGAATAAAAGGATGAAGTTATCAAAGAAGTTCATACATTGAAATAGTACAAAAAGGGAATCATGGCTATCATTTGAGAAGTAAAAGTAAGTCTTATAATACTACTTCTACTCCTCCTAACAATCTTGTTATTCCTCCTGATATTAGTGCAAGTAATAATCTAGTACCTCCATCTTCTCCAGATGTATCTAATGTTATACAGAAAATGCAAAATGATGAGAATGTGACTTATAATATCATTGAAGACCTTAAGAAAACTAAAGCTAACATTAATTTGTATGAAGCTTTACATTTACCTAAACAGAAGAAATTATTAATGGAAGCTTTTGGTTTACAAGAAAAAAAGGAAATTAAAGATATGACAGAATTAGAGGTTTGATTGATGAATTCATGGCCTTTAACATTTCTTTAATATCTAGAAAAGGTAATCGCATTGCAGATTCACTAGCAGTTGTCGTAGGTACGCTCAATCCAATTGACAATAGGAAGTTAAAGAAGTTTTTGATTGAGTTGATTCCCTGTCCCTCAATACCTGATAATGTCAATAATTTACAAGTATTTGAGAGTGATAGACATATTTATAGTTTTGTAACTAATTCTGGTGTGTTTGAAAATCAGGTGATCGACAAGGATGAAAGGTTACAAGAGGATCTTTATGAAGACGATGAGCTAACCAAAGTAAACAAGATTCCCCAAGGTATGTTTTCACTTGAGAAAATTTTTGATATTGGTTATAAAACAAAACAATGTGATAAAATTTCACTACCTAAGGATGCCTATGATGCGTTTAACATTAGTGATTCTGATGATTCACAAAACATACTTATAGGTAAATCTAGCACACCTAAGGAAAAAGAAGATATCATACATGCATTAAGAGATTATAAGGATGTAGTGGCATGGAGTTATAAAGATCTTAAAATGTATAATCAAAATATTATAACTCACACTATTCCATTAAAGCTAGATGTTAAACCATTTAGGCAGAAACAAAGACCAGTAAACCCTCTCTTAGAACCTTTGATTGAAAAAGGGGTTAAGAAGTTATTAGATGCCAAGATCATTTTTCCTATTAGGCATTCCACATGGGTCACAAATATAGTGCCAGTTCGAAAGAAAAATGGAGAAATCAGATTATGCATTGATTTTAGAAATTTGAATAAAGCATCACAAAAAGATAATTATCCTTTACCTTCTATAGATCATATCTTACAAATGGTTAATGGGTTAGAAATGATGTCATTTTTGGATGGATATTCAGGTTATAATCAAATACTTATTGATCCTAAAGATAGAATGAAGACAAAATTTACAACCAAATGGGGAACGTTTGCCTACAGGAGAATGTCATTCGGTCTTTTGAATGCAGGAGCTACCTTTCAAAGAGCTATGGATTATGCTTTTAGAGACTTGATTGGTAAGTGTATTGTGGTATACGTAGATGACATACCTATATTTTCAAAAGATAGAAATGATCATGTTAAGGATTTAAGGAAAGTGTTGCAAAAATGTAGAGAACATGGAATTTATTTGAATCCCAAAAAGTGCATATTTGGCTTAACTGAAGGTAAATTGTTAGGACATGTAATTTCAAAGGATGGTATTTCTATTGATCCCAAAAGGATTAGTGCTATTCAAAAAATTCAGTTACCAGGAAGTAAGAAAGAATTAAGATCTTTCTTTGGAAAGATTAATTTTGTGAGAAAATTTATTTCTAGATTTGTTGAAATAGTTAAACCTTTGAATGATATGATGAAAAAGGATGCTAACATGACTTGGATTAATGAAGCCAAAACTGCATTTCAAAATGTAAAATATGCTATATCAAAAGCTCCTATTTTGGTAAGTCCTGACTATACAAAGCCATTTTACATTTATTCGTTCGCTTTTAAACACTCGTTTGCAAGTGTATTAACGTAGAAGAGTGAAGGTAATGTTGAAAATCCCATTACTTTAGTAAGTTCACCATTCAAATATGCACAAGTAAGATTTTCAATTCTAGATAAACAAATGTATGCCTTGTTTAAAATAGTTAAAAAATTTAGGCATTACATTTTGCATAGTCAAATATTTGTGATTGTACCTGACCCTATGGTAAAAAAATGTTATTGCAGAATGAACTGGGAGAAAGAAGAGGAAAGTGGATTTCCACTTTACAAGAATTTTATCTTGAAGTTCAACCCATGAAGCTTGTTCGAGGGTAAGGTTTTTCTAAAACTCTCGCTCAAATTGATCCACAGATCCATTGTCAACAATATTCAGTAGAAGAAATTACAGATGATGAATGGTACAAAGACATAGCATATTTTCTTATTAATGGTAAATGTCCTTCTAACCTTAATGCTACACAAAGAAGATCCTTAAGATTAAAATGTGCTAACTTCATGATAAAAGCAGGAATCTTATACAGGAGAAATCATGAGGGGATTTATCTTAGGTGTCTTAATCAAAATGAAGTATCTCAAGTTTTAAATGATTTTCATGGAAAATATGGAATAGAGCATGGCTCTGCTAACACTACAACTCATCAAATTTTAAGAGCAGGTTATTATTGGCCTCATATATTTAAAAATGCACATGCTCATATTTGGAATTATCATGTTTTCCAGGTTGCAGTGAATAGGGAGAGGCATGCTTCTATGCCATTACAACCAGTGATTGAATCAAGGCCTTTCACCCAATGGGGATTAGATTTTGTAGGAGTAATTAATCCAAATTCTTCTGCAGGTCACAAATACATCTTGAAAGCTACAAATTATTGTATGAGGTGGTCTGAGGCAGTGCCTACAAAGAATTGCACAACTGAAGTAGTAATTAAATTTCTAGAAGAATACATTATCACAAGATTTGGTATGCCTAACTCTATAGTTAGTGATAATGGTTCAACTTTCTCATCACTTCATTTTGCAGATTGGGCATATGACAACAAGGTGAGCTTAAAATTTTTGTCTAACTACTATCCACAAGGTAATGGTCTAGCCGAATCCACAAACAAAAATTTGTTGTCAGTAATCAAAAAGTTATTAGAATTAAATCCTCGTGAATGGCATACCAAGTTAAAATTTGCATTGTGGGTAGATAGAATTAGAGCTAAGGATTCTATTGGGACATCTCCATATCACCTAGTGTATGGTCAAGATCCTATATTTCCTACAAATTTAAAACTACAAACTTTGCAATTCATGAAAGAACATTTAGAAACTGATGATAAAGTTGAAGCTCATCTTGTACATCTCATGAAACTTGATGAAAAATGACAAGATGCATTATTACATTTTAGTAATCACCAAGAGGTAGTTAAAATATGGTTTGATAAATGAGCAACAATAAAGGCATTTAGAATTTTTGATCTGGTTTTATTGTGGGATAAGGCCCATGAAAAGAAAGGTGACCATAACAAGTTTGATAATCTATGGTTAGGGCCTTATCAAATCTCAGAAATCTTAGGGGAGAGTACATTTTGATTGAAAATCTTAAGTGGTGAGGATTTATCACTTCCTGTGAATGGGCAGTTTCTTAAGCATTACTTTCAGCCTTGAAAATAGGAAAATCATTTCATTTGTATATATTATGTATATAATAATTTTTTTTAGCAATTTTATGTTGTATATATAATAGTTGTTTTGGTGAGTTTGTCAGTTGTTTGATTTTGTTTATTTTCGTTTGTTTAAAGTTCATCAAATTTTGGTTGTGTTTCATTTATTAGTATAGCAATAAATTGGTTTTTGCCAAATTTTGGAGTTTAGTTATTGTTATGATGTTTGTTGTTGAGTTTGGTAAATATTGCAGTGAGGTTTTCCTTGATTGAGGTAGTTGTTATATGGACACTAAACATTTGATGATTTCATTTGGTATTTGTTCCTGGGTCATTCAAGATAAAATTGCTTATTTTGAAAGCATGCAAAACTTGAAGAAAAAGAAAGTGAGATGTTTAGTGTATATCTTTATGAATTTGGACTAAGATAATGAAAACTTGGAACAATGGAATCATCTTGCAAAAGCTCCACAAATACTGCAACACATTAAAAGAATATTCCTTGAAATCTTGAAGGATGAAGTTATTAGTTTTGTAGGTTAAGGTGAAAATCCAATGAACTCAATTTTTAGCCTTACTTGATCTCTAACCCAAGTGGCAGGTGAATTTTGAAAAAGTAGTATAAAGCTTGAATAAAATGCAAGCAAAAGCAAATACAATGGAAAGTAAATCCAAATTAGTCACCACGGTCTAGATAACCTTCACCAAGGCTATAGATGCCTAAATGGCAGTGGAGCTAGGTCTAGACTGAAATAAAGAAAAGAAGCAAAATAAAAATTCATCTAAGATTTGGATGATTCAGATAACCTCTATCGGGGCTATAAACACCTGGCTGGTAGTAGAGCAATGTCTTGAAGAGAGCAATGTAGAAGTGCACTTAAAAGAGCAAATTTTTATAGCCTAACTACAAAAATGATAATGGAAATATGGATAGTATCAGGAAAATAAATGAATCATAGAGCACACACCAAGCAAAAGTAAATTTTTTAGTTATTTCAGTTCAAACTTATCTATTCACATTCTTTATATATTATTGATGCTCATTTGTTTGATGTTTGGGTTTTATTGTTTTCATAATAGTGTTCTTAAAATCTAAAATATTAAAGAACATTTCCTAGTAGAGTCACAATTTGTTGTGACCATATCACAATGCCCCAAAATTGGGGATTGTAAACCAAAAGCTTTCATTAACAATTTCTTGTTTAGGTAAATGTAAAGCTTCATACAAATTAATGTTAGATTTAGTTTTCTTAAGGTCTTCAATGATATTATAAGTCACATTCTCATCATTTTGCATTTTTTGTATAACATTAGATACATCTGGGGAAGATGGAGGTATTGGATTATTACTTGCACTAATATCAGGAGGAATGAAAATATTTTTATGAGGAGTAGATGTAGTATTATAAGACTTACTTTTACTTCTCAAGTGATAACCATGATTCCCCTTTTTGTACTATTTCAATGTATGAACTTAATTGATAACTTCATCATATTCTTCATCATCATCATCTTCGCTTGATCCATATGTGTCTATCACAAAAGGAAAATGTTTACCTTTACTCATACTAGCTTCATCAATATCATTGTTAGAAACCAATTCCAAACTGTCTAATCTTTGTTGACTGAAATCTGTAACATGTCTAAATTCAGTAAATTCAAGATCATTGTGTTCACTAGTGCTATGTAATCTACACCAATTATCCAACACAACTTCAAATAAATTAAAAATTGTAGCTTTATGGCTAGAACTAGTAGAAGGACCATTGTTGTTGGTAACATGAGTTGGTACACCCCCATTATTAGATTTTGTGTTAAACTATTTTCTTTGCATGGTGAATTTTCTACCTAGTTGTGAGTTTTGAGCATTTTGATTTTGCATTTGAACCATGTCATTGCTTAAATTTTGATACATCCTTTTTATATCTGTCATTTATGAATTAGACTCATTAGCAGTATTAGGAGGATTATTTTGATTTTGATTCGACATGATATTTTGAACAATTTGGTTTGGTAACACATTTTGAGAACTTGAATTTAACCAACTTGGAACATTTTTATTTGACATAGCATTTGAAATATTTTGGTTTGATAATGTATTATGAACATTCTTATTTAACCAAGGGTTTGCATACATTGAATTACCTTGATTTTGTGAAGCTTGTGCAAGCATTGGATTAGTTTGTTGAGCATGGAATTTTTGAAATGAAGTTGCATTATGTGTTGCTGCTACATTTCCAAATGTATTCATATTAGGTACATCATTATTCCTTATATGCAGCAAACGTCCTTTCTAACAACATAGAATTGTTTGCTTGTGTATGTACCATTGGATTTGTGGTATGTGGTATTGTGTTTAACAATGGCATCTGATTAGATAATGCATGACTAATCATTGTGTAGACACAAAAACAACACCAATACGATTATGTGACTACAAACACTGATCGCTTTGACACACACAGCCCCCAGGGCAGCCCTCGAAAGTTAAACAGTGGTCCTAACCACTTTTGTAGCAATTTTGGAAGGTCAAAAGGCAATTTGGCACATTCAGGCACTTTGCTCAGTATTCGTCTCACCCAGGGATGAATTCTATCTGGGATCCGTCTCACCCAGGGACAAATTCTAAATTTGTCTTTGCTCAGGACGAATTCTAGGTTTAACAGGCAAAAAGAAGAATGCCACCAAGTGGTAGCTGAAGACAGTCATTTATTGCTTCTTGCCATGCATGCGCATGTAGGTGGGTAGATTTGCCATTGGAAGACTCTCATAAGGGTAGTCATGGAGGCCCAAGTCAGGGAGGAGTATCCTCCCTCTTGGGAAGGCATGGCCGCCACATGGCATCCCTACATGCCCATCCAAAAGAGACCCCCTAGGTCTATAAATTGGTGGACTTTCCCACCCAAAATAGGACAAGTTGGAGGCATTTTCAAGCAACGAAGTGCTACCAAATTGAACACCCTGGGCATTTCGGCCCATTCTATTTTTGGTTCGTACTCCTCATAAACTTCTTGAGGAGTCTCTGGGTGAGACCTATGACCTTGAGTGAGTTCCCGCTGAGGGTACCCATCGTTGTTTTGGGGAGTGGCCTCCATATCAGGTCTACGAGGTCTTGAAGGTAATAAACACCCCACCTACACGCGCATGCCAAATTGACATAAGTGAAACAGTAATCCTGCCAAATTGAACACCCCACCTACACGTGCATGCACGACAGGAGGCAATAAATGACTGTCTTCGGCTGCCACTTGGTGGCATTCTTATTTTTTCCCATTAAACCTAGAATTCATCCTGAGCAAATATGAATTTAGAATTCGTCCCTTGGTGAGATAGATCCCAGATAGAATTCGTCCCTAGGTGAGACGAATACTGAGAAAAGTGCTTGAATGTGCCAAATTGCCTTTTGACCTTCCAAAATTGCTACAAAAGTGGTTAGGACCACTGTTTAACCTCTGAGGGCTGCCTTGGGGGCTGTGTGTGTCAAAGCAATCAGTGTTTGCAGTCACATAATTGGATTGGTGCTTTTTTGGTGTCTACACATTGGTAATTGATTATGTATACCTGGATAACGGATTGATGGCAATTGACCTAGTCCATAACTTGGTGGTATCATTTCCTGCTCCATTGTGAGTACTTCTGTGTAAGATTCCATCATATTTATGATTTGTCCTACTCTCCTAACAAACATTGCTATCAACAGATCTAAAGCTCTAAAGTATATTTGAATCGTGGCTATTTCTGCAATGTTATAAGGAGTAGTTAGTCTTGAAAATATTTTATGAAATCTAGTGTTAAACATACATAATGGTTCATAGGTCTCTATCCTTGTAGATGCAAATTGTAAGTAAATTCTAGCAGGATCTATATAAAATTTAAACTATGTACTAAATGCATCTTTTAAAATTGTCCATGAAGTAATGGATCCATAAGGAATACATACATACCAATCGTAAGTAATTTCATCCAGTGTTAGTGGAAATAACCTACAGGCTACATCTTCATGTTCAATTTGTAATCTAGATAAAGCATCAGTATAAGCTTGTATATGTTCTTTTGCTAAACATGAACCATCATGTTTGTACTTAGGCAAGTATTTTTCTACTTTTTTAGGCATATCGTGAACATCCCCTGGAATATTCAAAGGACTGATTTAATTTTCTATCCATACTAAATTTGGGGTAGCCATAGCAATGAGTGGTGGATTTAATGAAAAATTAGGATTTGTATTTGAAGTACTAGTAGGTGATAAAATGAACACAGTTTGAGTCCGACTTATTCTATGCCTCCTAGTAGGAGATAAAATCTGAAAAAATGATGGATCCTGTTGATTTAGATCTAGTGATTATTTTCATAGGCTCCAGCTTAATGAATCTTAGATGCTATAAAAATATAGCACTCAAATATATATCAATGTAAAAGTGAAGTCACAGTATCCAAGTAACGTATTTTAAGCATGAATTTTTAGTAATGAATAAGTGAATGATTGATAAAAAATAATGAAATGCTAAAATAAAATTACCTATTTTTGTGGCCCTCCTTCAAGCACTAATTTTGTTGAGGGGTAATTTCACTCAGTTGTGAAATCACACTCACAGTTAGGATTTTAGAGTTAAAACCCTCTCTTGCAAAATAATACTTGATTCTTCCAAGGTTCTTTGTTATAATGTGGCATAAAAGTGTGGAATATCTAGATATGAAATAAATCTAAAAATAACTCTACCGGTAAGGACACCACTTGCATTATCAGTGATGAGACTCGGGTTAAATACCCACGACGGATATGTATATGTATAAGAAGTATTTACTCAATAAAAAAAATGCTAAAAATAACTCTTGAATGCACATAACTTGTTAACAAGGGGCTTGGATTTTAGGTGTCTTGATTTGAAATTATTTTGATACACTCTCCAATAAAATTCACTTTTCTAGAATAAATAAATTTACCTTGAATTTAATTTTTAAACTATGCAAATTTATTTTAAAACTTCAATTTTTTTTTTTAATAAAAAATGCTTCAAAACTTTATATTAACATAAATTTCATTAAGCATTTTAATTAAAATAAAAATTTACTTCATCAATGAAACATTACGTAAAATTAAAGCTTACATAAATTCCAACAAAGTCATTCAATATAAAACCCTAATTATAAAGTTTAAACTTTATAATATTAAAAATTAGGGTTTTTATTTTATTTATATGGTATGCGAGCCTGAACTAGAACCCGAACCCGAACCAGAACCCGAACCCGAACCCAAACCAGAGAAAGAAAAACAAAAACAGAGAGAAAGCAAAACAGGTCGGCAATTTTTTTCACCATTTTTATTGATAATTAAGGACTGTTTGAAAAAACCATTTATTTAAACATGTTTGTAGCATGCTTGAGTCTAGTGTCACAAGATTAGGTGAATTTTATCAAAAATGTTTGAATTTATAACATATTTAAACAAACAACAATCAATAGAAAATCATAAAAGAGAGGGGAAAATGATTTTTAGGACAACTCTTTCTGTAAATAGTAAATGTTGAAACATAACAACTAAAAGAAAGTAGTTAAAAGATAGGGAAAAATGATTTTAGGACAACCTTTTGGAGAAACCTTTTAGAGTTAATATCATTTTTGTATGACACGAGAAGTTTTTTATACATAATTTGGATATTTATATTAATGAAATTATTATTTTTGTTTAACAATCGTGAAGAATTTTACAGCTAATTTTTTCAGTGATGATTTTGTTTTATTTTTTATCAACCTGAACCTGGTGACTTAGCTTGAGTCTTCATTGAATTGGGATGCAGTTGATTTTGGAGTTACTCTTTTAAATGTGTTTGTTTGCTTCAGTGCATAGGTTATAAACTAGGGCTCTTTTTAACAAAGGTGAAATTTATACATATAAATACTTTTTATAACATCCATCATGTAGTCACATGCCATGAGCTTGCAGAGCTACCTTCTACTAAGTAGAAGACATTATATTTTAGGTCAAAGAAAAGGCAATTACAAATGTGAAGATCTGGTATATGTATACCAGAGTGAAAAGTGAATATTTATCTAATGATGTATTTCGAGTAATCACAATGATAGACCTTTGGAGACTAGCTTCACTTCCAGTATACGAGAGACATTGTGAAATGACTTGTCCAGTAATATGTCAATCTTATGGTGCCATTCATTCTGTGATGTTCTTTTGTGAAAGCCTTTCTTCAATGTAATACATTTTTATATTCAAATAAATACTAGCTTATATATAAATGATATATATCTAAAAACATCGAGAGTTATCAATACCGAGGTGCCTATCTTGGAGATCACACCCCCAAGAAATGAGATAGGCACCTCGATATTGATAACTCTCGATGTTTTTAGATATATATCCTTTATATCTAAGCTAGTAATATTAAAAATTAAGGTTTTTATTTAATTTGAATGCTTGTTCATCCCGATATAAAATTAGAATTTGAATATTCGAATGGTGAACAAACATAAAATTTTTAAACCTTATAATTTGATATTTGTTCTTGGGTCATTCAAGGCAAAATTGCTTATTTTAAATCATATAAAACTTGAATAAAAATAAAGTGAGATGTTTAGTATATATCTTTATGAATTTGTACTAAGATAGTAAAATTTGGAGCACTGAAATCATTTTGCAAAAGATCAACAAATATTGCAACACATTAAAAGAACATTCCTTAAAATATTGAAGGATGAAGTTATTAGTTTCACATGTGAAGGTGAAAATCCATTGAACTAAATTTTTAACCTTACTTGATCTCTAATCCAAGTGGCAGGTAAATTTTTCAAAAGCGGTATAAAGCTTGAATAAAACACAAGCAATGCAAATGTAATGGAAATTAAAGCCAAATTAGTCACCACAATCTAGATAATATTCACTGAGGCTATAGACGCATGAATAGTAGTGGATCTAGGTCTATACTGAAATAAATAAAATAAGCAAAATCAAAATTCATCTAAGACTTGGGTGATTCAGACAACCTCTACCAAGGCTATAAACGCCTGACTGGTAGTAGAGCAATGTCTTGAAGAGAGCAATTCAAAAGTGCACCTATAAGAGAAAATTTTTATAGCCTAACTAAAAAACTTATAATGGAAATTTGGATAGTATCAGGAAAATAAATGAATCAAATAGCACACACCAAGCAAAAGCAAAATTTTTAGCTGTTTTAGTTTGAACTTATCTATTCACCTTCTTTGAATATTATTGATGCTCATTTATTTGATGTTTGAGTTTTTTTGTTTTCATAAGAGGGTTCTTAAAATCTGAAATGTTTAGGAACATTTCACCATTCAAGAATATTTTGTAGTAGAGTCACTATTTGTTGTGACCATATCACAATGCCCCAAAATTAGGGACCCACTAAAAGTTTTTATAATTTTGATGATGGTGTTCAATGTTTTGGTTTGTATGTGTTGAGTAGTGATGTTGTTTGAGTGTGTTAGGTTTGAGCAATGTTTTTATTTTATTGTTTTTTTTGTATTTATTTGCAATTTTTGTTGGTATTCTGTTAGGTTATTTTGTAGGTTATAAGATGTTTTGGTATTATCATTTGTTCAAAGCCTTATTTTCCTTGTCTTGATTCATTAGGTTAGTGTTAGTTTTAAGGTTTAATAAGTTTTTTAAAGTTTTGTAAGTGTTATTTTAAAATATTTTAAGCATTTTGGGTTAAAAGTTTTGAAGATATGATTTAAAAGAAAAAATAAAAATATTTTAAATTAATTTAAAACTATAATTATTGAAATATTTTAAGATCAATTTAAGTATATTATTTTTGAAAGTTGTAATAAAATATTTATTATATGTCTAGTAGGTTCATTAAGGTGGCCACATGATTTTTGAAGGTAAATCTATCGATCAATTTTGAGATAGTCAACATGGTGGTACAAAGTTCAAAGAAATCACTTGATCAAGAGGCATCATTTAATGTGAGTGAACAACTCATCAAAATATCAATGGAGTATTGGTTAATATAAAGTTATTGTTTGGTAATAGATTAGTATATGTGGATAACGAACTAGGTTCAGATATTTGGCAAGTTTAGAAGGTTGTTCCTTGGTAATTTGTATGTCGGGCATAGCGAACAGGAGGTCGTAGAAGAACCACTCCATTAATAGGGGATGTTACTATTTGTTCAAAATGGAAAATGTGAAGAATATTTCCTTAAGGTAGTGGGCGCCTTGAAATAAAGTTTGTCAAAATAGTGCATATGGGATGCAACAAATCATGAATAGGAAACAACAATGTAGGATAGAAGAATTCGGGTCAAAGTGGTTGGAAATTTCAAATCAGGTAGAGCATTATTCATTATTCAATCATAAATATTTTGGTAAATATGAATAATTAATAAATATAAATCATGACAACAGTGATCAGAAGGACAAGTGGCACCCTTGAAGTGATGGCTCTAGTTTGCTTGATGTAAATGCTTGCAAATGTGAAGTACAAAAAGGTATTTCATTCTTAAATCCAATATTCCAAACTGTAAGAGACCAAGTTTAAGTTTTTATAATCACTGGTTGGAAATATATGATGGTAAAATTATCAATGAATGATATTGATAAAAAGTGAAGCATTATTACGTAGGAAAAATGGTAATTAATGTTATAAACAAGTATTATCATAAAGATAAGTTTTAAATCTTGTAGAAATATTGTTATAAAGATCATTTAAGTTGGTTTTGGAATTGGTTTTAAATCTGTCATGGAACAAAATGAACACGATAATTTCAAATTATAAATAAGAGATGAAAATCTAGGAAAAGGGGTCAAACAATTTTTACAGGATAGAGGAGATATTGAAGAGGAGAAGTGGAAGGACAGGTTGCACTTGGTTTGGCATTGAAATAATAGAGGAGCTTCTAGAGATTATTTTATTGTAAAATCTAAAGTTTTTATATCAAATTATTCTTGTTAAAACAAGCATGCGGATGATGTTTTAGTGGATGAAATAGTTTGATATAATTTCATTTTAAAGTTTCCTTTAAAGATAACATTTGACTTATATTATATTGTGTTAGTTATGATCAATATAGGTTAAGTTTAAATTTCAAGAGAGTTTTTTTTTTCATTTTGTAGCTTGTAGATTAATTTTATTTTAATTTTTTTATCCTTAAGCTTTTTATTTTATTGCAAAGGTTCAATTTATGAAACCTTAATTTCATATTATGAAGCTCAAAATTTATAATTAAGGTTTCCTGTGTATTCATTATCCAAATATTTACGTAAATTTTATATTTGAATAAATAAGCATTACACTAGTTGGAAGGTTATAGAAACCCTAACTGCCATATTATAAAGGTGCAAAACCTTATAATTAGGGTTTAAACTTTTTATGTTTGTTCACCATTCAGATATTCAAATTACAATTTTATATCGGGATGAACAAACATTCAAACTAAATAAAAATCTTAATTTTTAATATTATACAGTTCAAAAATTATAATTAAGGTTTATATTTAATGACTTTGTTGGAACTTAGATGAACAAACATTCAAATTAAATCAAAATATTAATTTTTAATATTATAAAGTTCAAACTTTATGATTAAGGTTTATATTTAATGACTTTTTTGGAACTTATGTAAAATTTAATTTTATGTAAAGTTTCATTGAAACCCTATTTCATATTTATAAAGGTTCAAAACCTTATAATTAGGGTTTAAACTTTTTATGTTTGTTCACCATTCAAATATTCAAATTCCAATTTTATATCGAGATGAACAAACATTCAAATTAAATAAAAACCTTAATTTTAATATTATAAAGTTCAAACTTTATAATTAGGATTTTATATTTAATGGCTTTGTTGGAATTTACATAAACTTTAATTTTACGTAAAGTTTCATTGATGAAGTAAATTTTAATTTTAATTAAAATGCTTAATGAAATTTATGTTAATATAAAGTTTTGAAGCATTTTTAATTAAAATTTTGTTTTGAAGTTTTAAAATAAATTTGCATAGTTTAAAAATTAAATTCAAGGTAAATTTATTTATTTTGGAAAAGTGAATTTTATTGGAGAGTGTATCAAAATGATTTTAGATCAAAAAAGCTGAAATCTAGGTCCCTTGTTAACAAGTTATATGCATTCAAGAGTTATTTTTAGCATTATTTCATATCTAGATGTTCCACACTTTTATGACACATTATAACAAAGAACCTTGGAAGAATCAAGTATTCTTTTGCAAGAGAGGGTTTTAACTCTAAAATCCTAACTGTGAGTGTGATTTCACAACTGGGCGAAATTACCCCTCAATAAAACTAGGAAAAATAGTTGTCATATTCATATTATCAATAGCATTTCATCATTTAGCAACATATCACTCATTGAAAAACAATTATACTCCACAATCCATACTACATGAATTCTATATTGATATCGCAACTGTAAACAATTAAGGAAAAATAGTGAACCATAATGAACAACCAAAAAATGAATAAGGGAGGCTATATAATGCATGACCAAATTGTTCCAAAGTGGTTTCTAAAGCATTGCATCATTTACAAATACCATTTCCAATGGATTTCCAAAAAAAATCTTTTTTCAAAGTTTATTAAGGTCTAACTAATCCTAAATGCACGTTCAAACTTCATTTTTAATGTGCAACCTTGTACGTTTTGATCTTTTCTTGTACGATTAGATATTCGTACACTTTGATCAAAACTGAGAAAAATTCAACATAACTGTGCAAATCCATGGATTACTTATTTTTCTTCTGGGAGGTGGATTTGCTACCTACATTCATCCTACACCCTTAGCCACTCAACCTTCCCTTAGAGTTTATTCCTCTCTATTACCATAACATTTCACTCTCTTTATAATTAATCTCTCCATCTAGGCCTTATATTGATTAATAGTTAGTATATCCAATCACGTCTAGAGCCCATACATAGAAATAATCATTGAGTCTCTCACTTTGTAAGTCTTACATGTATTTTGTGGCTATCTCTATCATCATTATGGCTGCATCTCACTCTCTACAACCTATCCCTATAAACTATGGCCGCATTCTTCTTAACCACTACTCTGATATGATTAGTATTGAAATTGACTATGAAATGCAGTATTATTCCTAAGTCTAAGTTATAAATATGATGATTATGAATTATTTTTACCAATTATTATGCATAATTTAAATGATTTTTGATGAATTTAATTTATAAAAATTTATGTGCTAAATGTTGTTAATTTTACATAAAGTGTGTGATATTGTTGTACTTCTAGTAGGTGGATCTTGTAGGTAACTCGTAGGGGAATGCTATAGCCAAATGCCATTAGAGTTATCCATAGAAAATTATGGTGAAGAACGAGTTACGAAATGATCTACGAGAAATTTGATCGTATAAAACACATCCGATGCATTAAATTCCACGTATGATGACAACATCATGACACCACATGGGTTACCTAATCCACATGACTATTTTATGTGGTGGTATTATTATTCAAAATTATTATTTTCCACTAATATTGGCATGTTATCTTAATTTTTATTATATAAAGTTGTAATATGCCATTAAATTAATATTTTATTATGTTTGTTAAAGTCATGGAGATTTGAATGAAACTTTATTTGTTCATTCCCTTGAGAATAGGAAAAATAGTTAATACTTAGTTAGCAACTTATTTAAATTTAGAATTTTTGTTATGTTAGTTTATTATTTTACCACTTGTACAATTGTGATTATAATAAAGTCCAAGGTGGTTACAAAATTGTATTAATTTAGATTATTATTGTTGTAAGGTTAGTATTTGAATCATCAAGATGATAAAGAATACGTAGAAGAATTCCATTGAAAATGTCTAAGCGACATTATAAAATATAGGGAAGGAACCTTTGAAAATTTCTAATGCTTTGTATACCTTTTTTCTATTCTGAAGGCTTGATTTTCAAGATCCTATACATTTGAATTTTTAGCAATAAAACTTAAACACTTTTCTTCATGAGATTGGTAACTATGTACATTTTCTTATGATTTATTTGCTTATGTAATATTTGTTGTATTTTCCTACATCCATGATTTAAAATAGTGTTAGTAGTTTTAATGAACATTAGTTACTGAAGTATAATATTTTAGGGGATACATATTTACACTATTCTCTAGGAGGTAGGGCCCACTCCTACAGCTAGTACCTATTCTCTCGCCCTTGAAATAGATTAAGAATAATTAGTATATAGAATTAACTTTAAATTATCAATTAGATTAAATTGCATCATCATATACTATAATGTAAAAACATATAGTTAAATCAATAGGTTGCATGTGGATCCATATAAATAAATATACATAGCATTTAATTAAATAAAAAATCTTAAAATTGCATTTTATTTCAATTCAATACAATTTTTTCCTATAACTTTTATTATTTTATGCAAACCTAAAACTGAGAAAAATAAAATTAAGTCTGAGATTAATAATTCAGTATAATCTATATTGGATTACTGCTCTTTAAATAATTCACCTTGGATTGATAAATAATTGTAGAGTTTACAACTAGATATTTTGGCACCATTATCGAGGAGGGGAATACCATAATT
Source organism: Wollemia nobilis (assembly GCA_028583015.1). Classification (NCBI taxonomy): domain Eukaryota; kingdom Viridiplantae; phylum Streptophyta; class Pinopsida; order Araucariales; family Araucariaceae; genus Wollemia; species Wollemia nobilis. The sequence goes on along the minus strand of JAQPPZ010017149.1, from coordinate 1,830,825 downwards.
TTTAATCAAAAATTGTTGGTTGCGTAAGAAGAGAGACTTACTTGTATGTGGGAAGAGGTACGAGTCCTTGGATTGCATACAATTTTGAGTGGCACAAGAAGTCCCAACAAGCTTCTTTTTTTGACATTGCCAGGTTCTTTTTTTTAGGATCATTTTACTGCTTTCATATTTAATAATTCATTTTAATAAATTTCTAAGCGTTAGGTGATTGTTGTTGCTTTATTTGGTCTAGGTTCTCTAACCTATGAAAATAGGAAGTAGGCATGATTGAGTGGCACAATCATAGTGAAATGCTCCTTAAAATCAAGAAGTAACAAACATTTTAACCTTTTATTTCAATAATTTCATTTTGAGCAAAATTTAATTTTCAAGAAATATTTTATTTTACTTTATTGTGCTAAGATTACCTGTATAAATCATTGACTGTGGGTTGCACCTGGATTTAGTGACAGTAATTTTTTTTTAGAATAGAAATTTTACTTTCCCTTACTGCACAAAAATTGGCTGGAAAATCAAACCTAGTTTTAGTGGCAAAAAGAATTGATTTAGAAATAATTTTTTTTTTTTTTTTCTTATTGTGTTAAGGGTTGGCTATATAAATTCATTGGATGTGAATTGTAGATTGAATATTAAAAATAGTATTATTTATTTAAAGTTTAAACAAAAAAAAACAAAAATAAAACTAAAAAATAATAAAAAACAAGAATATATATATAGAAAAAAAATGGGAAGAACAAAAGAGAAATAAAAATGTTTAAAGATGATAAAAAATTGTATCAAACAGTATACATCCATTGACTTTAGAAAATTACTACTAGAACAAGAAGTTAACCATGTTTTTGAGCAAGGGCATCAAACATCTGGGAAGGATTGGAAACATCTGTGTGAACATATTGATATCATAAAAGATAAATCTAATGAATTAGGTAGAACCAAGAGGGTAAACATAGCTAAAATTCTAAGGCCATATTATCACTCACCCTACCTTGACCTTATAAAAAGTTGTGAATGATGGCTTGGATATAGGAGAGTGATAGTAAATTTAGTTACTTACCCTTGGGATCAGTATTTCAAGGTCTCCATTACCATCCACTGTTTCCTAGAAAAGATAAAATATAGGGAGGTGACCCTAGAAGATAGCACGAGATATCATAGGGCTCTTAGAGTAGTACGCTTTAGATAATTGTGTCAATACTTACACTATGAATTACAGTTTGAGAGCCCTAACCCAATTCTAAAATATGATTTTATTATACAATTGATTACTATGGTAATAAAAGAATTTGAATTTTAAGAGGAGCATTATATGAATCCTAAACAACTTGATCCAATTAATAATTTCTATAGGTTGTTCAAGGAAGATTAGAAAGATAAAAATTTATTGCAAGAACCAAAGAACTTGAAAATTTCATGAACAGACCTAGAGATTCAAAGGGGAGATTTATTAAGATTAGTAAACTAGAAGGAGATTGCCAAAGAAAAGTTAGTAAGAAATATAAAACTTCTGAGTTAAAAGAAACTGAAACTACAATCCAAACATCTACAGATTTTGCATCATCAACAAAACAGATTAAATTTTTAGAACAAGATTCCAACATATATCTACTACTTGAACCACAGTTTGACAATCATATAGACCTCTCAACAATATTTTTTGAATCAATACCTGAACTAATCCTTGAAATATTATATTCAATCATAGATGATCAAGATAGTGAATAAGGGGAAGTAAATAGAAACCAAAGGGAACAAATGCAAAGAAATAATGATCAAAGATAAGTAGAAAATCAAAGGGGCAGTGGACAAAGAAAGATTTTTATCTTCCCAATTCCTTCTTCTAAAGATAGGCTCACAAGGGAACCAAAATAAATCTCTATTTTTGTTTTTCCTACCTTCCATGGGAATCCACATGAGGATCTTGATGCCTTTCTCTTTGAATTTGAGGTTGTGTGCCAAACCTACTTTTACACCACTGATGAGAAAAAATTAATACTACTCTCTTATACACTTAAGGATGTAGCCTTAATATGGTTTATGGGTCTATGAGAAAGTATTTCCACCGATGGGATGGAGAACATCGATTAAAAGACATTCCTAGAGAGATACCAAGACTATTGTTGAGTTCAGGATAAGAAAGTTGAATTTTTTTGCATGAATAAAAAAGATGATGAATCCCTTGAAGAATATCTCGAGAGGTTCTGGTTTGTGGGATCAAGAATAAAAATTGATTTGGATGAATAAATTCAAAAATATTTTTTTCCTAAATGAATAAAGGAAGATTTCCTTGACATATTAAACCTTATGGCAAAGGGGGATATTCATGATATGGATTTAGGAGAAATTATAAATATTTGCAAAAAATATTTGAGAAATAAGACATTAAGAAGTAATAAACATCCATCATCATGAAGGGGAGTAACACGAGTTGAAATTGGCACATCCATCATGCTAGAAAGTCTCAAAACTGATTTATTGAGCACATTAACAACATCTCTTGACCTCATGGACAATAAACCGAAAGAGAAAAACATTGAAGAAATATATTGTCATAGATGTAGAAAGAAACATAACTTGAGGGAATGTCCCCTCAACATTATAAAAATTTCCAACATTTGTGCTTATTGTAAAATATATGACAAGAACCATACTACTAAAAATTATAAATATCTTTTGGCTATCAAAAAAAATATAAAATAACCAAAGGTTGAGTAAACAGAAGATGTTTACTTTATAGCTCAATGAAGGAATGGTCCATTCAATGGTCCACCCAGTTTGTCAAAATCTAACTATTACAATCAATAAAAACCTAATTATTGGTTAAATCCTCCAAGTGGGATGAACTAGAATCAATCTAATCAAGATTAGAACATGCCTCCTTCGGCTCAATTCATGTCCAATCCATATCAAAATTGACCTTCATGGACGATAAGACAAAATTAAAATGCATCTAGTTGGAATATGAGTGGCCAATACAATCAGACAGGACCTAGTTGGTCATACGAACAACCCCAACAACAAATATTTCAAAGTCAATTTAGGGGACAAATACCTCAAAATAAAAGTCAAAACAAACTCCTTCCACCTTTTAATAATGTAAACAGTCCTCATAAGTAGCCACCTTTACCAACTCAACCAATTACTAAGCCTAATAATAACAAGAATGTTTAAAATATCTATGAAACAAATGAGGCATGCTCAATATTTGTGGTACTTTACAAATATATTCAATTAATATCTAGAAAAATATTGGACAATACTAGAGCTACTCTCATAGAAATTGAAGAACCCATAGAAAATATTTCTAAAAAAGTAAACAAATATGAAAGGCCTAAAGAAGAGGCAAAATATTTATCCAAAAATATTTTAGCAAAACAAACGGAGATCCAAATTCCTCAAAGGAAAGAAGTGAAGATACCATTTCTTGAAAGATTGACAATACCAAATGAACCATCTAAACTGGATTTCAATTTCCTTCAAGAGTTAGAAACGTCACCCTTAAAATACCTCTGTTACAAGCCATCAAGGATATTCCTATCTATTCCAAATTAATCAAGAACATATGCACAAATTTTGGAGGTAAAAAATAATGAATCTCAAACCATTCAATTTATTGGACAATTATCTGAGATAATGACTGGAGGTAGGTTATTACCAAAATATACATATCTGTAATACCTATACTCATAGTTCACATTGGTAAAATAGCCTTGCCCAATATTTTGGTCGATTTAGGAGCTGCTATTAATGTCATGACCAAGAAAACAATAGAATCCTTAGGAGTACACAAATTGCATCCAACTTCTATAGTACTCCAACTTGCAAATAGGTCTACCATCAGGCCAAAGGAAAACTACAAGATGTTATAGTCTATTTAAGTTCATGGGAATACCCTATAAACTTTGTAGTATTACAACCCAAGAAGAAGTTAGGGAAATATCCCTTAATTCTAGGACACCCATGGATTGCAACAGTTGATGCCTACATTAGCTGCAGATCCAAAAACATGACAATTTATGATGGTGAGAACACTAAAGACCTTAGCCTATTTCCTGGATCTATTAGATAAAAATTTTCCAAAATAACTATGGCATGATTTCCCTCATGATTTGTATGATATTAAAACCTTATTAATTAATATTTTGAGTGAACACCTTCAACAAGGAATTGAGGGACCATTATCATTGCTACTAGGATATCAAAAGGAAGATCAAGGTCAAGACAATAGTTGTTTATATGAACCTACTATGGCCAATAACGAAGCAAGTACAACTAAAAATCAATAATTGATACCTTACACCTATCACTTAAACATATTTGAATATAAAATTATGGGAATAGATGCAAATACCAAAAATTGCAAATAAATAGATATCACACCGAGAAGGACTTTGAATATTAATAATGATCTTACAAGCATAAAGGAATCACAATTGATAAATATGCTTAAAAATCATCAACTAGAATTTGCATGGAACTATGAGGATATGAAAGGAATACACCCAAATATTTGTACCCATTGCATATTTATTTAAGAAGGTTACCACCTAGTAAGACAATCCCAAAGAAGATTGAATCCAACTATGAAATACATAGTTCAATAAGAAATCATTGAAGTCTTAAAAACATGGTTTATATATCCAATTTATGATAGCCAATGGGTATAACCATTAGTAATAGTCCCTAAAAACAATGGTAAATAGAGGATTTGTGTTGATTATAGTGAATTGAATATGTTGGATATTTTGAGTAGATAAGTTATCATTGATGACAAAAGTGAGTGGTCATTGATGTCAAGATTTAAACACCAGTCAGTGGTATTTTTAGTGGTAGTTTTAGTGGAGAACATCAGTTTTAGGTTCTCCAGTTTTAGTTGATCAAAACCCAGTTTCAGGTAGTCAAATGTGGTCTAAAGTGCAAAAAGCCCAAGTGAATAATATTATAATATTATAAAGGGAAGTTTTAAATTAATTAATATAATTTTTATTATAAATTAATTTACTTAACTTAAGTTATTTAAATTAATTATTAATTAATTTTGATATTAGTTATAAGATTGATTTATATTAAATTTTTAACTAACCCTAAGGAGAGTTATTAAAATTAATTCAAAATTTGAATTCAAATTTCTAACACCGACGTGGGAAGAAAATTTATCATGTGTATAAAAGGGGGATTACCCAACTTACCAAAATCCCCCAATGCTTTCAAATTAAATCCTATGCTTTATGAATTTCATGCGAATTGTGTGTGCAACAAAGAGTTTTTAATTTTTAAGAAGTGCTAGGAGGACGTGAGATAATTTCATCCACCAAGGAGGGAGCCATGGTCACCAACCATTGGTAGTGCAGTTGGTAACTACAGCGGTAGCAAGACGTGAGGGCAGCGACAAGTGCAGGTTCGAATTCCCATGGAAGATCATTTTGTTTTTTTTTGGAAAACACAGTGGAGTAAGGTCGCCTTCCTTCACATCGATACCTGTAGCCCATGCGGTGGGCTCCAAAGTGATAAGGTGCTTGGCGCTTGGGAAGACGGTAGATCAAGTCATGCCAAAACATTTTTGGGGGATAATAAGGTATGCATTAAATTTTGAGCGCAAAATTTTTCGAAGAGGGTTGTTGAAGTATTAAAAATTAATTTTTGCATATTTTATTTTGTATATGAGGTTCTAGGGAGTTATAAGGATGTTGCAAAATAATTTTTTGGTATTATTTGCTTTAGGGTTTGGAAAGGAAATAAAGATATTTTAGAAATATTGGTTGTGGTTTTTGTGGTGTTGGATATTATTTTAAGTTGGATATTATAAGGTGTATCCAAGTAATTATTTTTGTGCATGATTTGATGAATGTTAATTACAAGTAGGAGCAAACAGGTGTATTTGTGCTTTGAGTATTTTTGTGTCTAAGGAATATTTTGAGAAAGTGTTGAAGTGATATTTTGTCATCTAATCCTTGAAATAGGAAAGAAGGAAATAGTGATTTAGATGGGTTTTTCTAGGGCAATTCTACATCAAATAGAAGGTATGTGCATATTCTTCCTAGTGAGTGATTGTTGAATTTTGTGAATGCTAATTTGGAGTGAAAAGGATTTGGTTATGGTTTTCCTTGTTGAGTGTATTGAATTAATGCTTCAAGGTTTTTTGGAATAAATAGTTGTTGATAAAACCTTGTTTTATAAGCATTATTGTTGAAGTGATTGGTTGAGTGAAGAACTTGAACTAGGGTTTGAAAAGAACATGAGTGTCATTGTTATGTGAAGAGTATTTTATAAACATTGTTGAAAATATTTGAGTGAGTTTTCATATTCTTGGACTAGGGTTTGTGAGCAAGGATTATTTTATTGAGTGATTGGTTGAGTAGAGTTGATTGATCCTAGTCAAATGGATGTGGTAAGGTGATAGTTCAAGTTCTATGAAATAAATAGTTTTATATTTTGAATTGATTTTAGAAAGGGGTTGAGTGTTGATGAGTATGAAACATATTGAATCTCTAACAATTCCCTATATGTTTATGTGATAAAAATGTTATTGAAAGTAATTGAGAGTTTGTGAGTGTGAAACATATTGAGTCTCTAACAATTATCTGTATGTTTCTAAAAGAGTGATTGAAAGTGATTGAGCATTGAGGTAAATGTGAAGCATATTGAGTCTCTAGAAATTCTTTATATGTTTCTAAAAGAGTGATTGAAAGTGATTGAGTATTGTGATGAATCTGAAGTATATTGAGTCTCTAACAATTCTCTTTATGTTTCTATGAGATTGGACAATTTCTAGCGAGGACTTGTAGAGAAGATTTGAGGTAAGTATTTGAGAAGACTTGTGGACAGATTTGTGTGACCTTTTGTGGAAGCTTACAATACAGATTGAGATTAGAATTGAATAAGTTCTAGTGAGGACTTATTGAGCAGAATTGGACAATTTTTAGAGAAAACTTGTGTATAGATTAGTGTGAGCTTTTGTGGAATCTTACAAGGAATATTTGAGATAAGTATTTGAGAAGAATTATGAGTAGATTTTATTGATTGATTTTTTCAAACCTTGAGTTAAGGTTTGAGCTAGATCTAGCAGAGTTAATTTGAGATTGATTCAAGCTTTATGTTAAGGGTTGAGGACAGATATTGAGGATAGATTTGTGCTAGACCGAAGGACTATGTTTAGTATAGATCAGAGGACAAATATTAAGGATAGATTTGTGCTAGACCAAAGGACTATGTTTAGTATAGATCAGAGGAAAAATATTGAGGATAGAGATTGGTGCAAATTTGAGGATAGAGATTGAAAAACCATTAACATCCCTCACCAATAACATCAGAGGAGAAAAACATTAAAAAACTAATTAAACATAACTGCTAGCCAACCCTCAAAAGGGAACCCAAAAGCGGGAAATGACAAACAAAATGCTACCATCGTCACCATTAATAGGAAGGTGAGAACACAACCCAGAAAGACAATTAAAAAAAAAGTAATCCGATTCATGCAAAATCTCTGCCACAATACGGTTCACTTCCTTAGAATAATCCACAACAATATTCAACGAACCAAGAATGAACAGCTGTTTAATTTCCACCATCTTGAGTTTCAACAACAAGATCCTAGCTATGAATGTCCTTGACATATTTACTTTTCAGATTAGCCTTGAAAGGATTATTCTATTTCGACTGGATCAGGGTAGGTTGGGGTTCATATTTCTTTGAAATCTTCTCCCTAATGATCTCCTCGCCAACCCTCTCCAACACCTCTGGCATAAACATAAATACTGCCAGATCTTCTACTGCTTTGTGTCTCTTTAGGGGATTTGGCATGGCCCCCCTGTTCACAAACCTGAGATAGCGGTATCGAAGCACTGGACTACCGAGCTTTTACACGAACCCATTTGGACTAGACATAAAGCCCTCTGTTAGAATTATCGCCTTCCATCCCTTTGGGCGTTGAGTATAAATCTCCCCCTTTCAAACACTCACTCGAGCCTTTGGAAGGAGACATTGAAGACTCCGATTGATAAAAAATAGGAATTGGAATTGGTTGCGTCTTAATGGTCTTAAGATCGTCCTCCGCACATAGACCTTTTTATTTAGCAAATTGTTCAAAAATTAACAGGTCTAGCCCTGGTGGATGGGATTAAAACTTTTGCCCTCCTGAACGTCAGCTATGGATTTTTGCAAGGAATAGAATAGAATCATCCATTTCTGCCGTACATTACATGGAAGGTCCGAACCACCTCAATAGACGGATCAAGAGTGAAGTAATCCATAATAACAATAATCAGCCTATCCCAAGGAGGGATGAGGGTTTTGGTGCTAAAGCCATTTTGATTCCTTGGAAGGTACTCTTCCACGTCTAAGAAAACACTAATTTCCTTAAGGAAGGAATATTTCTCATTTTGATTCCTTGGAAGGTACTCATTCACGTCTAAGAAAACACTAATTTCCCTAGGAGGGAATGTTTCTCATTTTGATTTCTTGAAAGGTACTCATTCACATGTATGAAAACACTAATTTCCCTAAGGAGGGAATGTTTCTCCCAGTTGTCACAAACACAATCTAAAGGAAACCCAATGGTTCTACTGCACAAATCAGCTAAAACATCGAATTCCTAACTGCCCACCTTCACCCAGCCATCATTCCAAGAGTGTGCCATCCATCTTGAAAGCCTCAGATTGTGTAGCCATGATTTTTTTTTGAATGCAGCTGAAAAGACCACCCTTCTTAAGAATTAACTTAACGTCTATTATACTACTTTTTGTTTATAGCTTTAGAATAAAATTTATTCTTCGTGATGGACCTTGTTCAAACCACCTTTATGTTTATCATATTATATTAGAACAAATTACTAACCGTTAAATCATTGCTTTCTTAGAAGTCAATTTATCTCTGTAACTAAATCACATTCAAAATAATTATTTTTTAAATGATCACATGAAATTATTACATCCTGAAAGATTTTAATGGGTCTTTAGTTTGTGACTCAAATGTATCCACTTTCCACACGTAACAAGTGCTGAAACGATGAAAACAACCTACCAATGCAAGCAGATGTTGTGATTATCGGTGGAGTTCTCTCACTTTGTTGGTCTGGAATTTGAAGGGCACCTTTTTAAATTTTTTTTAGCGACGTTAAGATAACTTTTAAAATAAACATATCGATACTAGTTTGCGCGCTAATTAATTAGGAGTGGCTGAGACGATAACGCGGCTTGGAGGAGATGGACATCAAATAAGGGCAGAGCTATCAGTACAAAACAGAATCATCATCACATTTATGGTTTGTCATGGTCTTTTTTAATAAGTAGAGGAGATGGACATCACATAAGGGCAGAGCTATCAGTACAAAACAGAATCATCATCACGTTTCTTGTTTGTCATGGTCTTTTTTAATAAGAACACACATCCCATCCCTATGGTGTCTCAAAGGACACTTTGTCATGCTTTCGAACTCACTAATATGTTATTGATATTGTCAGGGAGTGATAGGAAATGGTTAATATCTTCCTTATTCTTCGCTTTGTCATGCTTTCGAAGTGACTAATAAGTCATTGCTATATTCATATATTCATATCCTCTATACTAATAAGTCATTGCTATATTCATATCCTCTATAGGTTTCATAATAAATAACAATGTTATACTCCTCTTCTACTTAGCCATAGCTATATAGAAGCATGTATTCTTTCCGGAAGCTACTCTTATCTAAATGGAACATCCATTCTTATCATTAAAGGTCGGTAATCATTAATGAAGTGATGACCACATGGAGGAGCTGAAAAAATCTATGGCTGATCTGATAATTACACAGAGTGGTCACTAGTTGCTGAGAATGTGCTCTACCTCCTCCTGTCTAGATTTGTACTGGATGCTTGTTATGGACCGATGTTTATTTAATATTGTTAAAGGGGAAATGAATCTTGTAGTGTAAGACTGTATGTGTTTAAAAATAAATAAATGATTGAATGAATGGAAAAGAAGTGATTTCATGTGTGACACTTTATCAGGATATACTCTGTGTTCTTGTGTGGAGAATGACTTAGAACCAAGGTTTATATTAGAGCTAGAAGAAAGTGAACATCATCAATAAGCCCCGAATATGTGGGGCCTGAATGTTCAGAGAGGTCGACAACTGTCACTAATCAAGGAATATTTAGAGTATCCTCTTGTGGTTTTTAATAGTCTATTTGTAAAAAACAATATTGTATTTATTTTTTATTTTTTTAATTTATAATTATAATTTTTAACACTATAATTTAAAATATTTATATTTAATATTAATATTAAATATTATAATTTAAATGTTATTGTTGGGCTATTTTAGTTCCATATATTAGAGTTTTCAACAAGGAGATATTGGTTTAAACCAATATCTATGAGATAAACCCTTTCAATAATTTAGGATTTATTTTAAAAATTTTGATATCTTCCGGTTTTTATATGTAGGACATATAAAAGTTCTCCATACAAAATTAAATAAATAAAAATTAAAAAAATAAATTATAATTTAAAGACTTTTATTATTAAATTTTTTTGATTTTGCGTTTAACTTTAATAGCTGCCGTCAACCGTCCTATAAATGACGTTTTTGTTGTATCTCGTGTTTGTCTCCTTTGAAGGACAGCAGGATTAGCAGACTGATGGCAGTGCCAATGGATTCCCCCAAGAGAAAACGGGGGACGCCAGAGTAAACGGAGAGAACGGAGCAGAAGTAGGCGACGGAGTAGGACATAAGGGCGTCGACGCTCGGAACAAAGGCCTCTGAGGCCGCCAGATTGGCCGTGGCCCTCGAGATCATCAAATTTAAGTAACACTTCATAGAAATAATGGGTAATACTTTTGTATCGTCTTAGTATAAGACATCTATTATTTGAAGAGGACGCATAATTATACGAAGAAATTAACTACTGCATTATTCTGTGTGAATATCATGATATGGATGTATTGAGTCTCTGCATACGATTAATGGCAGTGTAACGTTAGATATCCGTGAATTGTAGGAAGCTTCATCAATCCGTACGAAGGAGCACATAACGTGGGTCGCATGGCGCATGCTCTATTGTTTTCCACAATACAACCACTTCCAGTCACTAAACATATCAAGCACCTCGCTTTGATCATCTCTATCATCAAGGAAAATATTCAAGGAGCATGAAACAGCTGATTTTAATTTTTAGGTGAGGAGGAAATAACATGTCCATTTTATTATGCAAGAGATATTGATTAGATTTTAGGTTTTAAATGGGTTTGAAAAGTTATATTATATTTAATATAGTAGAAACTATAAAGTAATATTATTTAAATTAAATTATATTTTTTTATTAAAATTTTTTAGAGTAAGAAAGTGCTAAAGGTTAACTTTTTTAAAGAATGTTGAATGTGTTTATGTTAGAATTAAAGTTAAAAAATATAATTTTAACGAAAATGTATATTTTCAAATAGTATGGGTGTTAAATGGTATGAGTCAAAAAGTTAAATGAATATCAGGTTAAGTATATGGTGGTTAAGTTCTTTTAGGTATAGTCGAAATTTGTATTATATTGTTTATATTAGCTTTTGGGTACTTATAAAGCATGAAAAAGATATTATACTGTTAGGGAGGAACCGAGAAATTTAATAGTCCCGGGCGTGTCTGATCAAGCGGGCTTTTGTCAACTACTCAGAAGTCTTTGTATGAATTTAGTTATTTTTGTTTTTAATTTAAGTAAAGGGACAGCTAAAATTTCTGAAACTTTTCCCGCGACAATAAGAAAAGGAAAATGAAGGAGGACGGACTGCATGCGGAGATGTAAGTTGATGGGAAGGCGGGTCGTTGGATCATACAAATGGCGTGGGAGGGGCGTGGACCGGTCAAATTGGCCGATTCCAGGCATCCACGACAGTCAAACTGGCAATGCAAAGCGGTTGTACCGACGATTCGAGAGCGAAGAGCGTGCATAGACAAAATAATGGCGAGGGCCCACCTGCCTTACTTCCTGCGATTATTTCTGGTGTAGGTGAGTACTGACGAACTCCGTCACTCTCCTCCTGCTGTTGGGGACCAACGCAAATTTGGCTATGCGCGCTAATTAATTAGGAGTGGGAGGGACCGTGGCGCGGCGTGGAGGAGAGGCAGATCACACAAAGTCAGAGGTATCAGTACAAAACAGAATCATGATCACATGTTCATAAGAAATTATGAATTAACATGTTCATCATTCTTGGTTTTCACATTCAAACTTTACGTTATTTTTAATTTGCGATATTTTGAAAAGTTTTGAAAAGAGTAATTGTATGAAAGAACAATTAAGGAAGATATCAGTGATGATAGGTAATTCATATTTTAATATATCTTTGCAAAGGATTGACCTATTTAAATGATTCTTTATATGGAATTAGAAGAGTTTTAAAGTGAGTGATCATATAAATGAATTTGAGTAGTATTGAGGGAGATATAATTATATGATCCCAAACAAGGGTGGAAACAAAATTGTAGATATGTAAGGTTTAGATGATGACAAGAGTAATGAAGTATTAGGATATACAAGGAGAGACATGTGATTTGGGTATATAATTTTTTAGGTAAGTTTCTTTTATTCCTTCATTATTTTAAAAGTTTTGCATGCAGATTACTGTAGGTATATGTTATAATATATACTAGTAAATTTTAGTAGATATTGAGTTATAGTTTTATTTCGACGATTTATAGGTAAATCCATAGAATCATCGCTAGTAGTAGAGGTTACGAAGGATCTTATAAAGCAATGATCTTTATTGCTCAAATATAAGGCAATCATTGGTAAATTTGGTGGGTCTTGGTAAAGGACTTTGACTTTGAAAAAGTGGATTGATAGGAGATAAAAGTCTTTAGGAGTGATTATTATTTCTTCATAAAGTTTTATTCCTAGTCATTTTATATTCCAATTAGGAAATAACTAAAATCTTGAAAGGGGGCCCATGGTTTATGTGAAGAGCAAAGTATTCCTTACTTGTTACCATGTAGGCTTTGTATGTAAAAATATAAATCTATCCTTAGTACCAATCTAGGTTTGAATGTATGGATTTTCTATTAAACTCTAATAAATAAATACCTTCAAGGCAATAGGCAACACTTTGGGAAAATTTCCTGAGATTTCAAAAACTATAAATGTTAGAGTCTTGGCTATGTAAGCTCAGATATTGGTAATAATGATATCAGTAAATTGTTAACCAAATCAATTATTCTTGAGCATGGGGTTAAGCTATGGACCCAAACCATAGATTTTAAAAATATATCTTTCAGATTTAGAAGATGTTCTGATGTGGGGAATATTGAGAGAGCATGCCCTACAAAGAGTTTAAAAGAAACATGTAGAAAACAATAAGAGAAACTTACAAATGGATATAAATGAGGATGGTTTTTAAATTTCAAAACATACATCTAGATAGATGAAAGTAAACTAATAATGGAAACCAGTAAGAATACTAAGAGAAACACCAATTATTTTGAGGCTTTAGCCTATGATGAAAAAGTAGATAAGATCTTAGAGGACACGATGCAATAGGATCAAAATACTAATAAGGAATTGTTGTTGGAATATATTACATTATTTTGTACTTGTTAATGTACCACCATGGCTAGATGATTATATTAGAGTTTGAGTCTTTACTTTATGTAATGTAATAAATGCACAAGTATTATTAAAGTGTGCATAATACTTAATAATGTAAATGTGCATATTAGTCCATCTATACATGTTATAATTTCATAATAGATATGCAAAGCATTACAAGAGATGAAGAGAAAAGTAGAACTGATTTATTTATCTCTAGGATCAACTTTGTATAAATAGCAGAGTTGATCATTGAGAGCCGTTGGATTACAACAACTCACAAAACCTAATGAAGACACCATTGAGAGTTCTCCTAACACATGGAGGAGTGGAAATTCAAGTGTGTATCCTAGTGAAACTTAAGAGAATATTCACTTATTCTAACACCCCCCCTTAAGTGATACTAGGGGAGATTCTACAACATAGATAGTTGGTGGAAAAAACCCCTGTGGGGAAAAACCAACTATCACCCCTTTGTTTTGAAATGATGGTAAAAATCTAGTAGAAAAAGCCATCAATAAACATCAAAGAAGTATGAAAGAGGCTTGTCTTTGGATGGAAAATATTGTCCTCTTTAACAAATTAAATATGAGTCCCGGTAAGAAGGCCTGATGAGGTACTCATGTACAATATAATGAGAGGTGGAAGACCTCTTTGTCAATGCAGTTGTAACACTCCAAGTTTTTCTCACAATTGAAGGTAACGCGGAGAAGGAAATGACATGGTGAAGATGTCTGCAAGTTTATTCTTTGTCAAAATATATTCCAAGTGTATATCCCGATTTTGAATATGTTGCCTGGTGAAGTGCATGTGGATCTCAATATGTTTGGTGTGCTGATGCTCAATTGGATTGCGTGCAATATGAATTGTGCTTTGATTATCACACCAAAGAGTTATAGGCCCCTTATGGAATAAACTAAATTCTTTGAGAATTTTACAAAGCCAAAGGGATTCCTAACTGGCTGAAATTGCTACTCTGTATTCTGCCTTTGTAGAAGATAATGCTATTGTTTGTTGTTTCTTGCATAACCAGGCTATTGGTGAAGAACCAAGGCAAAAAATATATCTAGAGGTAGAAAATCTATCATTTATTGATCCTACCCAATATGAATTTGTATAGCCAATTATATCCATGGAATATCCCTTATAGATGAGACCAAAGTGTATAATACCCTGCAAATAATAAAGAATTCTTTTAGATGCTTGCCAATGACTAAAATAAGGGTTATGAGAGAACCTGAATATGAGCCCAACAACATAGGAGATATCAGGACAAGTATGCATAAGATATAACAGACTACCTACAAGTTGATGGTATAGAGTAGCATCACAAGGAGGGGATGCGCAAGAAGTATTGAGATGAATGTCAGATTGAAAGGGGGTAGGAGAAGGTTTGCAATCTATCATTTTAAAATTTTGAAGGAGGTCATGTGTGTACTTTTTTTGACATAAGATGATTCCTGCTTTATTTTATTTTATTTGAATTCCAAGGAAGAAATGAGCTAGACCTAGATCATCTATTTAAATGTTTTTTAGAGAGGGGGTCTTTTATATTATGAATGTGAGTGAGGTTACTACCAGTGAGAAGAAGATCATCAACATAAAGAACAAGAATGGTGATATTTCCTTTACTCCAAATGTAAAATGTATTATCAGACTCACAATGAGAAAAAACTACTGAAATATGGAAGGAGTCCATCTTTTCATACCATTATCTAGGGGCTTGTTTGAGGCCATATAGAGATTTTTGAAGCCAACAAACAAGAGAGGAGTCTTGAGTAAAACCAGCGGGTTGTTCCATGGATATTTCTTCTTGAAAAATTCTATTTAAAAAGGCACTTTTTACATCCACTTGATAGACTGGCCATTTATGGGAAGTGACAAGAGCAAGAACCAATCTAACAGAATCAATATCCTCTATTTGAGAAAAACCTTTGGCTACAAGACGAGCCTTGTGTTTATCTATTTCTCCATTAGGCCCATATTTGGTTTTGAAGATCCATTTACAACGAACTAATTTTATTCCCTTAGGTAAGGGAACTAAATCCCAAGAATCGTTTTTAATCAAGGAAGAAAATTTGTTATCCATGGCATCTTCCCATTCTTTTATACCTAGGATTCTTTGAAGGATTGAGGATCAGAGAAAATGGATTGACATACAATACTAGTACCTATGGGGTCGGATGATTTATTTGAAGGAATATTTTGAATGTAGGGAGTAGCTTCTTTAACAATGATGCGGGCCCATTTTGACATAGAATAAGGAGTTGAAGGAGTTGAAAGACATTGATAAAGAGTTACAGGTTCTTCATCTTGATTATCAATAACTAGATTAACTTCAAGGGTTGACTCTTCATAATATTGAGGTTCTACTATAGGAGAAGGATCAATGGAGGAAGAGGCCTTTGGAGGATCTTTTTGAGGGAATGTTTCATCAAACTGGATATTCCTGTAAAAGAATGCCTCATGAGTTTAGGGATTAAGAAGCCTGTATGCTTTCAATTCTTCACAATAACCGATAAAGATGAGCTTTCTACTTTTATTATAAAGAGCCTTCCTTTTATTTTTTGGGATGTGAGCCCAAACAATACATCCAAAAATAATGAAATTGGAAACATCTGGTTTTAAACCAGACCATGCTTCTTCAGGGGTTATTTGGTCATGAGCTTTATGAGGTGTACGATTTTGAATATAATTTGCACAGTTAATAGACTCTGCCCAAAAAACTTTTGAAATATCTCTTGAATGGAGCATACAATTAGCCATCTCTTTTAATGTCCGATTTTTCCTTCCTGTAATACCAATTTGTTGAGGATTATAGGAGATAGAATATTGATGTATTATACCATGATTAGAAAGAAATATGGAGAACTCATTACTGTAGTTTCCCCCCCCATTATTAGTATGAATCTTCTTGATTTTTCACGAAGCCTAATTTTCAACTAAGGTTTTAAATACTTTAAAGTGGGATAACACATCAATTTTATATTTGAGGAAGTGGACCCAGGTTCTTCCAGAAAAATCATCAAAAAAAGTTAAGAGCATACTTTGCTCCTTTTAATATAGAGGAGATGAGGTTTTTAGAGAACTACTTGGGTGGAAAGGATCTTGATGTTGCTTTCCAAGAGCACATCCAGGACAAACCCCATAAATGGAAGAGACTTGGGGTAATCCTTTAACCATATTATGGGTGCACAAATCCTTTATGTAGTTATAATTAAGATAACCAAACCTTTCATCCCAAATTTGAATTTTAAGATTACTATGAGCCACAAAATAGGAGTCTCCTAGATTTTGAAAGCCTTTGAAGTGGAAAAGATGATATTTATAATCAATATTCCCTTTAGCTACAATAGAATGATGGAGTTGAAAATCTCTTATCTAAACTCCTGTTGGGGATAAGAGAATAGTTTTCCCATTTCCAAAAGTACACATTTAATAAATGGATAGTATATTGGTGGCAGTTTCTGGAACATAGAGAACATTGTTTAGAGAGCCACTATCAATGGTTATATCCCATTTCCATTTGACAAGGATGAAGGAAGAGTCCCCTACTTCTATGCTATGAATAGAGTTAGAGGAGATAGAAGAGAAAGACTTGTCTAAAGCACACATGTGATGAGTTGCTCCAGAATCTAGGACCCAGTAATTAGAGGAAGAATTGGAGGTTTTTCCTTGAATGTTAATGGTTTTTCTTATTTGCTTATTATTTTCTATCTTTTGATCCTTTATAGTTGCCTCTAGTTGCTGTAATATTTTCCAAGTATTGGTTAGTAGAGTGACCATTCTTTTTATAGTGAGTACAGGTAATGGGAGTCTTTTCCTTCTTTTTAAAAGTTTCTTTAGAGGAGGTGGAGGCTACTAAGGATTTTGAATAAGAATAAGAGATTTAATATCTAGCAAGTTTGGTTTCTTCTCTAGTTAATCTATCACAAAATTCTTCTAAAGAGGGCATTTTAAAGGTTGCACCAAAAGCATCTTTAATAGATATGAATGTGGTTGCAAAAATTTGAAAAACACCATTTAGCTTAGAAAGGATTAGATAAATGTATTCTTATTCCATATTAGTCTTACCACTACATTTGTATTGAGTGAGGTCTTCATTGAACTTAGTGAGGAAATCAATAATACTACTAAAATATTCAGGAGATAAAGAAGTTAGTTCGGCTTCTAGTTGTATTGATCTCATGTGATCTACTTTCCCAAACAAAGTCTTCAATTTCTCCCAACTTTTATAAGGAGTTTTACAATATTTAATATGAAACCACAAACTTTCATGAAAATTAGAGCTAATAATACCCATAGTTTCGTGCATTTTTCCTTTATGAACAAAGATTTCATGTTCTTTGTCAAAATTTGGTTGCTTTTATTCTAACAAATGAGTAAGACCTTTTTGGGAGATAAGATTTAAAATTTTAGGTTTCCAAGTGTGAAAGTTATGAGGGGTGAGAGGTTCAATTGAATTCATATTTTTAAAAGGATTGAAGTTTTATAATTAACCAATATATCCCCCCTTAGAACTTCAATTAATTTATTAATGCGAATGGAAGAAAGAAAATATATGAAGCTTTTCAATATATATTACTCAAAATGGCCACCTTAAAAAGAGGGAAACTATAAGTATAATGAGTTTTTAATATCGTTTGCTTTGAAAGAGCCAAATATTTTTTTTTTTATTCTTCATAATACCCGCCCTTACTTGAGGTCGAATGTAAGTAGAGAGAAGAATTTGGAAGGGTGTTGTCTTGATATACAGGAAAACAATCAGTTTATTTTTTGTTTTCTCAAAAACTTACCCTTACGATAGGGAAACTATAAGTTAGAGAGATACCCAAAGAAATGGATTATTGAAAAATATCTGCCAGGCCTTTATACCAATTGCCTAAAAAAGCTCGCCCTTACGAGAGGGAAACTATAAGTTTTTATGGGTACTGATACATGGAACGTAGGCAAAAGATATTTGAAAAAGAAGGAATTAATTTGAAATCTTGTAAATTAAATTTTTTAATGATTTAAAAAAAAACACTTAAAAAGAAATGATGGGAGAAAGAAAATCTTCTTTTAAAAAATAATCTTATCTATGAAATAAACAAGGTTATAATGAATAAATATAATTTATAATTGCCCAAGAGATTTTTTTTTTATAAAATAGATGGGCCTCTTAAATATTTTGAATTTAATAGTAAACTTGAGAAATTTTAAATTTTATATTAAATAAAATAAAATACAAAGATAGCAATAATTTAAAGATAGGCCCCCCTTTTTGTATAAAGCAATTTTAAGGATTTAATGTGATTTTCTCTATAAAATTTAAATTAACAATTAAAAAATATAACCTCATAAATTTACTTGAAATAAAGAAAAGACATAGATGAAGATAGACAAAATAAAACACACCCCCCTTAAATGATGGACCAATTGAGTGCAAAAAATGCACTCACCCCCTTCCCAATATATATTTTTTTTAATTAAAAAATAGTACAATTGTGTCTCACGATAAGAGCTTGTTGAGAATCAATGAAAGACCCAGAGACAAAGTAGGGATAACCTATTTTATTTAAAAAATAATATAGGGAACACTAAAGAAATTATATAATGCGACATTAGAAGACAACGAATGAAATAAAATACAAAGACACTCGAGTTTAAAATTTGCAAAATAAATTATATAATTTCTAGAAAACTGATGAAGGAGATGCTCTTCAACGATTGAAAGGAGAGGATGCTTTAGAAACTCGATGAGTCAACGATTTGCACTTCGAAGAGATATTTTTGAGAACGATGGCAAAAAAGGAACATAGTTACCTGAAATTACTCTAGATAAGCGAGGGCAAAAGACTTATATTGAGCTGAGAGAAACTCAACCTTCTACTCTTTTAACCTTCAGAAGAGCGAACCTATAAAAAACATGTTAGACGCCCTTACAAAAGCACTATATATAAAATATAAACAGTGTTCCTCAAAGGAACATTAAACTGCATCGAGCTGAGGTGAACTCGACCCTTTCTCCTTTAACCTGCAAAAATACTTTATCATGCCCCTACAAAAAAGACTTTATAAAAATAACCAGTGTTTAAAAGGAACGTTATATTGCACAGACATAACCAGAGGGTGATCTACAAAATACACATTAACTAGAGGGCACCAACCAGATTGAGCTATAAAAACTTTAACCAGCTCTACTCAATCAACAGGCAATGCAAGTTATAAGGACCGACTGATAGAGCACTGGAGAAAAGAAATAAATCTTAGAGATTATTTTTGAGTTTGCCACAGAGCCAACTAGAAAATAATGATCATCTAAGCTGACGTGGGTTCCAGAAGCAATCAAACGCCAAGGGACAACTGGAGAGAGTATCACAAATAGAGCATCAATAGGAATAAACGATACTCTAATATTTTGAGCACAAAGCTACGAGGATACACGATTCTATTTTAAGATCGAAGTCTCCCACAATATTAAAAGAAACACCACACTAAGTTCTAACAAGTGTGGATTAAATACGTAGCTCGAGAAAGATGAAAAAAATTTTGAACCTAATAAAAAATCTTATTTACTTTTAAGATAAAAGCATATTTTTTCAACTTATTTAAAAAATGGCTAAAAGATGAATCGAAGAGAGGGAGTATCAAAAAAATAAAAAATAAGATCCTCCATTTTTAAATGGGCCAAAAATAGCCCCTAGCACAGGGTAAACCTGATTCGAAGCAAAGGAAAAGATTTAATATTTTGAATACCCTCAAAATATGACTTAGAACAAATATATTAAAAAATATTGCATCAAATATTTTCAACAATAAAGATTTTTCTAAAAAAAAAATTAAACAATGGATAACGGAAAATGACTACTGAAATAATTTCAAGAAGATAGCCAAAAAAAATATCCAAAGTAAATGAACCAGATCCTAGAACCTTCAAGAGAGAATGCTAGCAAAATCTATCCTGCTCTGGTACCATGTTAGAATTTCATAATAGATATGCAAAGCATTACAAGAGATGAAGAGAAGAGTAGAACTGATTGATTTATCTCTAGGATCAACTCTGTATAAATAGCAGAGTTGATCATTGAGAGCCATTGGATTACAACAACTCATCAAACCTGATGAAGACACCACTGAGAGTACTCCTAACACATGGAGGAGTGGAAACTCAAGTGTGTATCCTAGTGAAACTTAAGAGAATATTCACTTATTCTAACAGTACATACATCCATATATTAGGAAAATATAGTGAAGAGTCATATTATAAGTGTATATCAAATAGAGCTTCATATATATGCGAAAGAGATCCAAGAGTCACAAGGTATGGAAGAGTCATAGCCATACAAGAGTCATTATAGAAAGGCTATTTATACATGTTATAGCCTTGAGTTATGTAATACTTACTTGATACTTACAAAGCTAATGTACCATTTTTATAAGTATTTTTAATGGTATGTTTATGAGTGATTGGTAAATGTATTTTTGAGTTTTACACATTTTTAACATTGTCATTATCATGTATTTTTGAGTTTTACTCATTTTTAACATTGTCATTATCTATTTAGAATGATCCAACTTAAGGATGAACATTCCTACTAAAGGATTGTACCTCATTAGAGTTTGAGGACACTCTTAGAGTACTATGTAATGTTCAAGAGAAGGAAAATGGTAGAGAAAATTTAGTGTTAAATGCTAGTACCTCTACCATTAAAAAGAAAATGCCAAAAAATGAGTAGGATAAGTCAAAATATTCCATTACAAAGCCAAAAGAGAATAAGTCTAATAGTTTCCCTCAAGTAAGGGTGTGTTATAAAGATTCCCAATATAGGCCTGGTTGATATTATCCTATGTTCTAAGTATCAAATCTTTCAATACTTATAGTTTTCCTCTCATAAGGATGGGTATTTGAATAGAATAGATATATAGGTATGGCATATTTGTATCCCTAAATCAAAAATAATATAAAATATCCTCAAAATACTTATAGTTTTCCTCTCTTTAGGGCAGGTATTTTTGAGTTATTTGGTGTTCCTAATAGCCTTGGCATATTTGTTCTCATTTTCTTATTGAATATCACATTTTTCTCTAATTACTTATAGTTTCCCTCTTGTTAGGGTGGGTAATTTTTTAAGAATTTGGTACTTAGTGGGGGCTTCCAAATATTCATATCCATTGCATTTCATTTTATAAAGTTAAAGGGGTAAATTTGGGTTAACTTCAAAATGAATTCAATGAATACAATTGATCCTCTCACTCCTCATAACTACCATTCATGGAAACTAGAAATTTTAAATCTGATTTCTCAAAAAGTGCTAACACACCTATTAGAAGAAAAGCAACCTATTTTTGAAAAATAATATGAAATATTTGTTCATGAAGAGAAAATGTATGAAACTATGGGTATTATTAGCTCTAATATTCATGAAAGTTTATGGTTTCACATTACAGATTGTAAAACTCCCCATGAAATTTGGGTGAAAATAAAAACTTTGTTTGGAAAAATAGATCAAATAAGATCAATGCAACTAGAAGCAGAACTAACAACTCTATCTCCTGAAGAATTTAGCAGCAATGTCAAATTCCTCATCAAATTCAAAGAAGTCCTCTCTCAATACAAAGGCAGTGGGAAGACTAATACTAAAGAAGATTGCATTTATCTAATTATTTATAAACTAAATGGTGCATTTAAAATTTTTGAAACCACCTTTCTATCTACAAAAGATGCTCTTGGTGCAACCTTTAAAATGTCTTCTCTAGAATAATTTTGTGATAGAATAATTAGGGAAGAAACTAAAATTGCAATATATGAGTCCTCTTCCTCCTCCTCTTCCTCAAAATCCTTAGTAGCCTCCATCTATTCTAAAGAAAAATTCAAAACTAAGGAAAGGAATCCCATAACCTATACTCACTACAAAAATAATGGTCATTCTGCAAACAAAAGATTACAACAACTAGAGGCAGCTATGAAGGATAAAAATATAGAAAATAAAAAGCAAATAGGTAAAGCCCTAAATGTTCAAGGTAAAACCTCCAATACTTCTTCTAATTATTAGGTCCTTGATTTTGAAGCTACTCATCACATGACTGCTTCAAAATGAGTCATTCTCTTCTATATCCTTAAGTTCTATATGTAGCATAGAAGTAGGTGACTCTTCATTTATTCCAATCAAATAAAAGAAGGACATAATAATTGGTGGTGGCTCTATAAATAATGTTCTCTATGTTCCAAACATTGGCACCAATCTCCTCTCCATCTATCAAATTTGTACTTCTAGAAAATGGAAAACAGTTCTCTTCTCTCCAATAGGAGTTGAGATAAGAGACTTTCAAGATCCCCATTCTCTCATAGCCAAAGGAGATATTGATCACAACACTCACCTATTTCACTTCAAAGGATTCCAAAATCCAGAAGGGACCTCCTATTTTACGACTCATGGATATCTTGAAAGAAAAATTTGACATGAAAGGTTTGGTCATCTTAGTTAAAACTACCTAAATGAATTGAGCACCCATGATATGGTAACATGTTTACCCCAAGTCTCTTCTATTGATGGGGTTTTTTATGGATGTGCTCTTGGAAAGCAACATAAATATCCTTTCCATCCAAGTAGTTCTCTAAAAGCCTCATCCCCTCTGGAATTAATCCATAGTGACTTGATGTCTTTTTCATAACCTTATTTCAAAGGAGCAAAGTATGCTTTAACCATTATTGACGACTTTTCTATAAGATCCTTGGTCTACTTCGTAAAATATAAAAGTGATTTTCTATCCCACTTTAAAGTATTCAAAGCCTTAGTTGAAAATAAGGGCTCTTGCAAACTCAAGAAAATTCACACAGATAATGGGGGGAATATGACAGTAATGAGCTATCCATATTTCTATCAAGTCATGGCATCATTTATCAACACTATTTCTCCCATAATCCTTAGCAAAATGGCATTACAGAAAGGAAAAACATGACATTAAATGAAATGGCAAATTGTATGCTCCATTCAAGAGATCTTCTAGAAGTTTTTTGGGTAGAAGCTATAAATTGTGCCAATTATATTCAAAACCACACACCTCATAAATATTTTAACAATTTAACTCCTGAAGAAGCATGATCTGGCTCAAAACCAGATGTTTCCTTCTTCAATATTTTTGGATGTACTGCTTGGGCACACATCCCAAATAAGAAAAGGAAGGCTCTAGATAAGAAAAGAAAA
Source organism: Wollemia nobilis (assembly GCA_028583015.1). NCBI lineage: Eukaryota > Viridiplantae > Streptophyta > Pinopsida > Araucariales > Araucariaceae > Wollemia > Wollemia nobilis. The sequence continues at coordinate 1,807,091 of JAQPPZ010017149.1, read as the reverse complement.
AAGCTCATCTTTTTTGGTTATTGTGAGGAAATTAAAGCATACAAGATCCTTGATCCTTCAACTCATGAGGTCTTTTTCCATAGAAATGTCCAATTTGATGAAACATTCCCTCAAAAAGATCCTCAATCACCCTCTTCCTCCATTGAGCCTTCTCCTATAGTAGAACCTCAATATTATGAAGAGCAAACTCTTGAGAATAACTTGGAAATTGATAATAAATATGAGGAACATGTAACTCCAAGTCAATGTCTTTCAAATCCTTCTACTCATTCCACTATGCCAAAATGGGCCCGCAACATTGTTAAAGAAGCTACTTCTTACATCCAAAATCTTCCTTCAACTAGATCAACCAACACCATAGGCACTGGTCTTATCTATCAGTCTATTTCCTCTAATCCTCAATCCTTCATAGAAGAAACAAGAATTAAAGAATGGGATGAGGCCATGGAAAATGAATTTTCTTTCTTAATAAAAAATAAAACTTGGGATTTAGTTCCCTTTCCTAAAGGAAGGAAGTTAGTTCATTTTAAATGGATCTACAAAACAAAATATGGGCCTAATGTAGAAATAGACAAACAAAAACCTCACCTAGTAGCCAAATGTTTTTCTAAAATTGAAGGTATTTATTATGTAGAAACCTTTGCTGCAGTTGCTAAAATGGATTATGTTATACTGGTTATTACTTTGGTTTCTTCCCAAAAGTGGTTTGTCTATCAAATGGATGTAAAAGTGCTTTCTTACATGGAGACTTAAAAAGAGATATTCATGGAACAACTTGCTGGTTTAACTCAAGACTCCTCTTGTTTGTAGGCTAAAAAAGTCTCTTTATGGCCTCAAACAATCCCCTAGAGCTTGGTATGAAAATATGGACTCCTTCCTTCTTTTCGTAGGTTTTTCTCATTGTGAGTTTGATAACACAGTCAAAATTTGAAGATATGAAAACAAAATCATCATTCTTGTTCTATATGTTGATGATATTCTTCTCACTGTTATTAACTTCACTCACATTTAGACTATAAAAGACCCCCTCTCTAAAAAATTTGAAATGGTTGATCTAGGTTTAGCTCACTACTTCCTTGGGATCCAAATAAGTCAAACAGATGTAGGAATTTCATTGTGTCAACAAAAGTACATACTATATCTTCTTCAAAGGTTTAAAATGATAGATTGCAAACCTTCTTCTACCCCTTTTCAATCTAGCATTAATCTTATTACTTCCTGCTCATCCCCTTTATGTGATACAACTCTATACCATCAGCTTGTAGGAAGTCTTTTATGCCTTACTCATACTTGCCCATATATCTCATATGTTTTATGGCCTAATATCTAGATTCTCTCATCAACCTCACTTCAGTCATTGACAAGCATAAAAAAGAATCCTCCTTTACTTGCAAGGCACTACACACTTGGGCTCTTATATAAGGGAAAATCCATGGATATCATTGGCTACACGAATTCAGATTGGGCAGGTTCAGTAGAAGATAGATGTTCAATATTTTGCTATGTATTTTGCCTTGGTTCTTCACTAATAGCCTGGTTATGCAAGAAACAACAAGCAATAGCCTTATCTTCAATATAGGCATAATACAGGGTAATAGTTTTAGCTAGTTAATAAGTTCTTTGGCTTCATAAAATTATGAGATATTTTGGTTTTTCCCATGAAAAGCCTATAACTCTTCTGTGTGACAATCAAAGCATAATTCATATTGATCACAATCCGGTTGAGCATCAATGCATCAATGTACCAAGCACATTAAGATACACATGCACTTCAGATGATAGCATATTCATAATATGGATATATACTTGGACTATATTCCAACTGAGGATAAAATTACATATATCTTCACCAAGTCATTTCCTTCTTCGTGTTAGCTTTAGTTGCAATATATACAACTGCATTGACAAATATGTATTCCACCTCTCATTATATTATTTGGAGAATGGTTTTTCCATTATGATTTTTTTTATCATCTCTTTAACAACATGTATATTATGAGGACAATCTTCGCCATTCGAAGACATACCTCTAGATTGGATATTTTTTTGTGTGACATATGGTTTTTTCCAAGGGGGTTTTTTCACCATCTATACTTTGTAAATGAGTACCTAATCATGCCAAGTTGTCGGGACTCATAATTAAATTTATAATATGAGGACAATATTTGCCATTTGAAGAGAAGCCTCTTTCCTTATGATGGTTTTTCCCCAAGGGGTTTTTTCACCATATATATTGTAAATGAGTACCTCATCAGGCCATGTTTTCGGGAATCATCATTCTTATTGTATTAAGACGATAATATTCGCCATCTGAAGACAAGCGTCTTCCTTAATTCCCTTTGATTAATGGATTTTTCGATTGGGTTTTTACTATCTCTTGAAAATGAAGTCATTGTACATGAATACCTCATCAGGCCTTGTTTTTGGGACTCATTTGTACAAACATCCCATAGTATCACTTAAGGTGGGGTGTTAGAATAAGTGAATATTCCTTTAAGTTCTACTAGGATAGACACCCTTGAGTTTCCACTCCTCCATGTGTCAGGATAACTCTCATTGGTGTCCTCATCAGGATTGACGAGTTGTTGTAATCCAACGACTCTCAATGATCAACTTTGCTATTTATACAAAGTTGATCCTTGGAATAAATCAATCAGTTCTATTTTATTTCTTCAAACTCTTATAATGCTTTGTAGATCTACTCTTGGTTATTCTAACAAAAATAGTATTATTTTACTAAGATCTTTAATATAATATAGAATGTAATTTTAAATCAATTATCCTCACTTATATTTATTACCAAGATATATAAACAAATGACTTATAGCAAAGGTAATGAGGAAAAAATAAAAGAGGCAAATAATGACACAATAACAACCCCCATTGATGCTATGATAGGTGCTAAAAAATGCACCTATAAAACATCCCCAAAAATATTATATTATTGAGATTACAATTGTCCTTTAATATCTTCGAGCCAAGGAGAGGCCAAAAATAAAAGGATAGAAACTTTTTCAAGGCTAAAAATTTAAACAAGGATCATATGTAAATTTTTATCTTAAAAAAACTTAGCAGATATGAGTTGAAATTTAATTGATGTCAGAATAGAGGACAAGAGGCAATGAAGAAACATTGATGTTGCGTTTGTCAACAAACAAGCAATGCCAATAGGTAGCGAGGAAGGAGCTTTGAAAGGCTATGATTCGTTGCACTTAGAGTTGAGTAGGGCAGAAACATAAAAAATAATAACGATACCTGAAGGGTCGTCATCCATGATTATATGGATTAGATCTTCAAAAAATGTAAACTTTTAAAGGTTTGCTTCATATCACTGCACCTAAAAGGCTAATAAAAGGAAGTGAACTTTATAAAAAATTAAATAATTGAATACCACCTCTGGTTGTGATTGCGATACATACGAAAGATGTCTGTAGTACACAGAGAAGGCACTGAGAAGATAAGTTTCACGAAATATTCCAAAAAGTTACACACTAGAGAGGCTCTTGGGAATGAGGATGTCATAATATTCACTTTTAGCAGAGAGTCTCTTGTGGTTGCGTTATGCAGGGAAGATTCCCATAGCAGTAGATAAGGTGGTAAGAAGAGAGGCTTCTTAGAAGATAAGAGGAAGGTAACAGTGCCACACACACACACATAGATATATCTTAAAAGTAGAAGATGTTAGGCATTAGAAAACCCAACACAAAGAACAAAATGATTTGGTTGAATATCCTTGAATGGTGCACTTGTAGAGATCCTCAAAGGATAGAAGATGATAATCAACACTAAATTCAAAAAATCATCAATATAATGCTCTAAACAAAGAAAAATTATTCAAAAACAAGAGAATAATATTTTTCAAACATTATGGAGATGATTATATAACAAAAAAACTAAAGTTATTCAGACAAAATAAATAGAAGAAGTTCGAGTTGAATGAATATTGGAAATCACAAGATCTTCGAATGATTGATTTTTAAATAGGTAAAATACCCATTTTATGAGACGTAGTGTCTATGCATGCTAATTTAAGTGGTGGCTAAAATCCACATTTCTTAAAAAAATAAATGGAATTTGTTCTATTTAAAGTTAGAATAAAAGTCCATTCTATTTTGATGCGAGGAGCGTTGCTTCCTCTAATTAAATATATCACAAATATTTTAATGAAATCCAACTTTAAATTAAAAAAAATTATATTGCCCACAAAAATATTAATGCCTATGAATCTTAGGCTCCACTTTTGAGTGACACGTAGTGATGGTTAAATGGAGCCAAATCGAGCTACATTCGATATGGAAAAAAAAATTAAAACATAGGCATACAAGGAGGACACATAAAATTATAGAAAAAATGAGGAGATTATTTGAATAATAAGGTAAAACAATTTTATCTAGATATTACCATAAACAAATTCCTCAAAAAAATTTGCAGATATAAAAACAATCTATAATAGATATAAAACCTCTTTTCTTTAAAAAAAAGATAAGAGAGTAAGAACCAGTTCGAGAGGCTGCATTCAAGAGAGAATGCCTAGAAAAATATATCCTGCTCTGGTACCATGTTAGAAATTCCTAAGAGTAGAACTACAAATCATTACAGGATTTGAAGAAACAAAATAGAACTGATTGATTATTCCATGGACCAACTTTGTATAAATAACAAAGTTGATCATTGAGAGCCGTTTGATTATAGCAAATCATCAAATCTGATCTGGACTATAACTGAGAGTTCTCCTAACTCATGAAAGAGTGGAAACTCAAGTAAGTCTATCCTAGTATAAATTAAGATAATAATTACTTATTCTAACACCTATTACCATTATAGACATTGATCTTGTCATCACCACCTCTGTCTACCAATTCCACATTCCTCTCCAATTTAATATTTGAAAGCACAATTATAAAGTTAAAATGAGATTAGCACCATTTAATTTGACATATTAAGTTAAAATATTTCAATAAAATATATTTAAAGAAATAATTAATATAAATCAATTATAAAAATAAAAAATTATTAGATATTCAGATTTAATAAAATCAAATATTAGACATCTAATATGAAAAGCAAATATTTATAAACCAATATTTGAAATATATGTTTATAAAAATAAAAGATAAACCAATATTTGAAATATATGTTTATAAAAAATAAAAGATTAGATATCTAGTTATAATAGACAATGAAAGATGTAATGCAAAGAAATAACACCCCTCTCTTTACACATAAGAGTGTAAATATTATCAGTAAAGAAACTCCCTAAAAGATAAATTTTATTATAAAATTTTACAAGTTAATCCTTTGTCGTTTGCGGAGTCCCACAATAGAAAATGTGGTCTTCCAAAAAATGTAGATAAGGATTCGAATCAAAAGGGAAATAGAAATAGGAAACAAAAAATATTAAAATACACAAATCGCCATGAATCCAGAAGAGTTGAAAAATGAAGTCGGTGAAGCCTAAGTCCTCCATGAAATGACATTTTTTTCCATATTCTCTTTATGACGTAAACAGCGATCGGTGATTCAGTTTCCTTTTAGTGGCACTGGTGCTTCCAAAGTGCAATAGCGATGAAGGAAAACCTATATAACATTGCAAAAAATACTTTATTTGATACACGAAAAAGTGTAAGAGGTTTGAAACCAATAATATTGCAAAAAAAAATTCTAATAAACCTGCTTTTTGTTAATCTAGAGACTTGTAGAAAAGGCATTACAAAGGAAACAAGATATTAATGAATATTAATAATGATCTAAAAATTGAATATAATCAAATATGCTACCTTCGAAACCTACAAAAAATATTAATTGAAGGAAAAAAAAAAAATGAATACACCTACAAAAGAAGTTCATGGTAGAATATAAACAAAATATATGAGATCCCTCTCTTGGTCCCATGAAAAAGATTGTTTTGGATGGAACAACACTACTAAGGGTGAGTATTCAGTTGCTCAAGGTTATTTGACCTTATTCCTTAATAATCCCAACCATTCTTCTTACATATTTTCTAGATTGTGGTCTCAAAATCTCTGGCCTAAGGTGAGGTTCTTTAATTGGCTTTTATTGCATTGTAGGGTGCTTACTGGTGAACAACTTATGAAGCATGGTTTTCATGGCCCTTTTAGATGTGAAATGTTTGAAGAGAATGTAGAAATTATAAACCTTCTTTTTATTGAGTGTACTTTAGCCTTTGAGCTATGGAGGAGAATGGCCACTTTACTTGGCTTACAGTGGTCCAATTTTTTTACTTTTGAACATCTTTAGAGGGATTGGCCTAATCAAAAGGGTGTTGATCATTTTATTAGGCAGTTAGTTTGGATGGGTTCTACCATTCTTTTTTGGAATATTTGGAATGAAAGGAACAACCAAATTTTTAATCAATATAGGAAGGATATTCACTATATTTGGCAAAATACCATAGCCAACTTAGTTGAATCAGTCCATCAACTCTTTAATCACCCCCAAAAATCCCACCAAATATGGGATCAAGTGATGCAAATATTGAAGATTAATTATTATACGGAAAACCATATTAAAGGGAATGTGAGTATTAGTAAGATGGATAGGACTAGAAATTGGCAACCTCCTCCTAAGGATTTTGGAAAAGTCAATACTGAAGGAGCCTCTAGAGGGAAGCCTGGAAAAGCCAGTGTGGGAGGAATTGGTAGACTTTCAGATGGCTCCCTAGTTTTTAATTTTGTTGAGAATTTGGGTATTATTTCCAATAACCTTGTTGAGGGGTATGGTATCCTCAGAGGCCTTCAGGAGGCTACTAAGGTTGGATGGGAAAAGGTGTTAGTTGAGTCCGACTCTCAACTTATGATTAATCTCTTGAAGACTCCTTCTAAGAATCATAAGGTGGATTGGAGAATAAAAATAATTATTGAGAAGATTCAGTTAATCCAGATGGGATTTTTGAAAGTTGATTACAATCATGTGGTCATAGATCAAAACAATAGTGCTGATGCTTTAGCTAATTGGGCTTTGGACAAAGGTGATCTTACTTTTTATGGCCACCCTTCTATATGGTGGGCTTCTCAAATTAGGGAAGCTCTTCTTTCTATCATTTCTTTGGATGGCTCCAGTTCTGAAGGTCCCTAGTTTCTTCTTGGTTTTTTTTTTTTCTTCTCTTTGGTTCATTCAATTTTTTTTAGTTCCCTAGCTCATTCTATTATTTATTTTGTTTCCTCTGTTGATTTTGTCCTTAATAGTCTTCTGGTCTAGATAGGTCATTGTTTTGTTCAATTTTTTTTTGTTTAGTTTTTTAATGTGGGTGGGTTCTTTTATTTTGTTTTGTTTTTGTGTTCTTTGTGTTGTTTTTTGTTGTTCTTGTGTTTTTGTTGTTTTGTTTTTTTATTTTGTGTTATTGTTCTTGTGTTTTTTTCGTTCTTGTTCTTGGGTTTCTCTTTGTTTGTGTTATTTCATATTTTTATGTGTGAGTGTTTTCTATGTTTTTTTTTTTTGTTATTTGATTGTTGTTGGTTATTTTTTATTTTTATTTTTATTTTATTTTTTAAAATTTTTTAGGTTTTGGTTGTGTTTATTTTTCATTTTTTTTTTTTGGGTTATGTCTTTGTAGTGTTCTATTAATTTTGTCTTTTTTGTGTTTTGTTATGTGGTTCTTGTATTTTTCTTTGTGGTTTGTGTTGTGGTTTCTTTTATCTTATTGTGCATGTTTGGTTGTGCTTTTGTTTTTGACACACTCAAGGAGCATGTTTTTTATTTTATTTTATTATTTTTGTTGTTATTTACTTATTTTTAAATTGCTTTTCTGTGTTTGTTTTCTCCTTGAGTATGTCAAAGGTGGTAGGCCAAGTCCGAGTCCTAGGTGTTTTTGGCGGAATGGATACCCCTGCTTCCTTGGGTCTTACCCGAAAGTGGCATCCCTTTTGGGATGTTTTCCACAAATAAAATATATATATATATGGGGATTTGAAAAAAATGTATGAAAGACATTTTGTCAAACCAAAATATCGTGCATTAGAAAACTTTTAGAAAAACGTTTAAGGCCATGAAGTACAAATTTCGTCAGAGAAGAGCACTATATATAATATGAAATTACGCAATAATATTGAGAAAATAACCTCAGGGTTGAGGGATATAAATAACAATTGTGCTAGCAAACTTTACAGAAGAATTTTAGACGTCAATGAGTGTGCCAAATATTGTAGATGTTTGCAGCCTTTAAATGCAAGTGTGCCAGCAAAATCTATGGAGGAACTTATAGACATCAATGAGTGTGCCAAGGATTGTAGACATTTCTCGGGCTAAACAGTGAAAGCGAAATAGATGTTGCAATGGGCAGCTATGGGAGCACCAACAAGAGTGTGGATATCAGCCCTTTCAAATGCTTTATCGAGGGACAAAGAGAGCCAACAAATAAAGTGCTTGATATGTTGATTTTAAACAAAAGAAAAACTAAAAAAAAATAACAAAGTAACACTTGGTTTATTTGGAGATTCTACTTGGAGAATAGCCGAAAACCAAGTGTTAGATATATATGAAAACGTTGAGAAAAAATGAATATAAGAAAATTTAAAAAATAGGCTAATTCCTTTGAAGAGAAGGGCAAGAAACCAACACCTTCACACAAGAAAAAAATAGCTATATTTTCTTAAAAGTTTCCTTTAGCACAACTTCAATATAGAAATGAAATAATATGCAACATAAAAAAATATGTTGAAAAATAACAATGGATGAAAGTAGACTAAAGCAAAATTTTGAAGTTAGATAGCCAAAAAAAATATCCAAAGTAATTGAATCAGATTCTAGAACCTTCAAGAGAGAATACTAGAAAAATCTATCCTAGTCTGGTACCATGCTAGAATTTCACAATAATAGATATGCAAATTATTACACAAAATATGAAGAGAAAGGTGGAACTGATTGATTTATCTCTGTATAAATAGCAAAGTTGATCATTGAGAGACATTGGATTACAACAACTCATCAAACCTGATGAAGACACCACTGAGAGTACTCCTAACACTTGGAAGAGTGGAAGCTCATGTTTGTATCCTAGTGACCGTAAGAGAATATTCATTTATTCTAACATAATCCATATTCATTCCATTCAGTTATTTTCTCGTTCTTTCTTCTATAAAGAGGGTAAAATCAAGCTCACATTCTAATGGATCACATGTAGAGATATGGATAACACACATAAAGGTAAAGAAATTTTGTAACTAATTGATTGAGCAGTGGCTTTGAGACCACCTAAAAAATAATATTTATTATTTGATACATATGCTTCTATAAGTAGCCCAAGGGGAATCAACCTTCTCTAATGAAATCAAATATAGAGGACCATATGATATTTTATTTTGATTTTCAAAAATATCCATTTCAAAATTATTTGAAATTGTAAATCATGGTTTAAAATTATGATTTGGAAAGAGAAAACTAGGGCATAATTTGGGTTGTTGAAGAAATTTTTGGTTATTTTGGATCTGAACACAAGATTGTTGCCCTAGGAGGGCCCAATGGTCATAACTTCAGATCCTCTTTTAGAGAGATATAGTTCATTTGCAGATTTATTAAAGGATAAATCTTCATCAGAGACTGAAGAAACACACAAAACTATATTAAAAATGCTCTTTATGGTTCCTAGAAATAGATCAACATCTCAATGAGTTAATGGAAGCTTGCCATAGTTAGAATCAATACCAAAGATTGTCATTGAGAAAAGGATGGTTGAAAAAATAGTGTTATATAGAGCCAATCATGATTTGATCTATAAATTCATGGGTATTCACCCTACCCTATTTTATTTGCATTCATGGGTCCGATAAAAATGGGAGCCTCTTCATGAGTATTCTTTGTGTTTTATTAGAAATGGATATTTTATTGTGAGTTTTTCTTCACTTGTCGATAGAAATAGGGATTTCAAATTAGAAAAGAGGAATCATGGTATGGAAGGATTATTTGTTCAATCCTAAAGAGTGGTATTTGATCCTTGAATGGGACCCACTGCTATCCCAATTTGGATCTATTAGTATGCACTTGCAATGGAGTTTTGGAGTGAACAGGTATTCAAAATTATCGATAATTCCCTTGGAAGACATTTGGGCGTTTCCAAAGATGCAATGGAAGGAAACACATTTTTTTATGCAATATTATGTGTGGAAATGAATCTTAGCCAATATTTGTTGGTAGATGTAGAACTTGAACTAGAAATACTATCTTGGATTCAACAAATGGATTATGAGGCATTACCCTTCAAATACAAAGTTTACCACAAATATGGGTATTTGGCTTGATTTTGCCCAAATAATATGAACATAAAAATGGAGGCTCCTCTGGGAATATCAAATATTCCTAAGGAGGGTGAGTCAAAAATCAGTAAATAAATAACCAATACTTACTAGGGCAAAGAAGCATAGGGAGATGGTTTTGAATAGCCCAAAAGAAGAAGGTAAAATAAAAAATATGGTAAAGAGAAAATCCAACTCAAGCCTTCCAATGGGTATGATATCTTTAAGATACTAATGGACCAAGAAGAACAATTCATGGAAGGAGTGGATGGGAAGAATAAAAATAATAACCATGTTCAATTCCCTCTTTCATATCGTCTCATCATAGAGTAGGTAATTAAGTGCAGTGAGTCACCATAATCAAAGGGTGCAGGGGAATTGATAGTGCATAACCAAGAGTAAATGATAATTAAGGATGTCATCATGGGCATAGTAGAAAATAATAGAGAAAGGTCAACTCTAAGGATAACTTAGGTGGAAAAGAGATCAAAAAATAGTAGATCTCAAGGAGTGGGTAGAAAATAAAATAAGGAATTGATAGTAGTTCAAGACGATAAATTGATCACTGAATAATTGGTGAGGCCAATACATTTTTACTACTCTTAAGGTAATAAATGATTATACAATCATGGAATGTTAGGGGTTTAAATAGTAGAACCCATCAATATGTAGTTTGAAGACTCTTAGAAAAATGTAAAACTAATTTTTTGCTTATTCAGGAGACAAAATGTCATTGGATCTTATGTGTAAAATAACAAATATACTTTTGAGGGGTTTTGGCAATATAGAAGTGGTTGCTTAAGGAGCCTCAAGGGGATAGTTACTTTTTGGAACTGTCTTGAATGGACTGCAATAGAACATATAGCTTGGAGGGGTGTTCTAAAATCACATTTTAGGAACAATGTCACAACTAAACATGTTTTAATCACAATTTTTTTGGGGGCTTAAAATATAGATGGTTAGATATATCAATGGAAAGTTGTGCATAGCATCAGAGTCTCAAGATAATAGTTAGACTGGATTATTTCTATGCATTTTAATGCTAAATTATCATATAGATACCATGAATGGGGAAACCCAATTTTGGACCCAAAGGATTGACTTATGATTGCCCAAGTCTAGGCTTTACACTTGGTGGATATTAAATGCCCTGGAACCAACTATATTTGGACTAATAAGAGGAGTGAGCCACATAGAAGGAAGGTGAAGTTAAACTAATTTTTGGTTTCATAGGAGGTATTTGTAAAATGGAATATATAATTTTAGATTTTAGAAGGTCTAGTTTCATATCACTTTTCTATTTTTTTATAGGGGGGATCAAGACAGTGCAACTTCACAAACAATTTTTGTTAAAAAAATAGGAAATTTAAAAGAAAATTCTATAGTGGTCGGAAGGTCGCCCATCATATGGGACAACACTGTTTAGATTCCTTAAAATTCATTATATCAAAGATAAACTGAAATAATGGAGGTGAGCTAACAAGATAGAATTCCAGGTCCAAAGAGCTCCATTGGTGGCTAGATGCGATGAGGTTCAAAATTTTTTTAGTGAAGGAGCAATTACAAAGCAGCTCAAATAAGAGGATGATGCATTGCGTAAAGTGGTTAAGGGCATTGACAACCAACAGGAGACCTATTAGAAACAGAGAGTAAGAACCACTCGGTTATTAGAAGGTGATAAAAATACCAAAATTTTCCGTCAGGCTGCTTGTACTACGAGATAGATGAACAACATGGAAGCTCTTCAAGATGATAACAAACACTCCTTTTATACAATTCTAGGTATGCATTTCCATTCAATGTATTATTTGTTTAAACTATTAAGGAAAGTATGGTGCAATATGAAGAGGCTAAAAAAAAAGTTCTTTTTGTCATAGCCTTTGTTATCTTTGAAGAATAAAATCAAGCCCTACTTAAACCCATTGATAGATAGGAACTGAAGAATGTAGTCTTTGGAATAAGCACTAGAAAAACACTAGGTCTAGATGGCTTTCCAATTGAGTTTGTTTAGACCTTCTGGGACAACTTGGAGGAGGATGTAATGGATGTTATAGAGGAGTCCAAAGATAGTAAAAGAATGTTTAAAGCATTAAATCATACTTTGATTGACTTAATTCCAAAATGGGAGGATGGGTGCATAATTTAAAGGGTAGGTAGATCTTGGATGGTGTGGTTCTAGCTTAAGAGGCAATGAATTCAATGCAAACATCTAGTAATAGAGAAATATTGATAAAATTGGATATGTCAAAGGCTTATGATAGGGTCGAGTGGATATTCTTGTCAAATATGATGGAAGCCTTTGGTTTCTCTCAATATTGGATAGAATGGGTCATGAGTTGTGTCTCTACTTTGACATACTCAATTTTAATCAAGGGTCTTCCCTCACAACCATTTGGAGCTACTCAAGGCCTTCATCAAGGATATCCTTGTTCCCCTGATATTTTTCTTATATTAGCTAAATCCTTGGGTAGACTTATCTCGAGAAGAAGACAACAAGGATTGATAATTGTATATACTAAAATCATTTCAATCAAATTAGACTGAAAAGACATGAGCTAATCACACAACATTCCCTCGGGTAAATCTCAATGGTTCTATAGTGGTCCTAACCACTTTTAAAAGGTTCTACCCCACTTTTGGGAGTTTTTGGAGCATGTAGACATAGTCATTCCACCCTAGGATGACCACAGTTCATGATCATCCAACCCAATGATGACCATCAGTAGTTGTATTTGGGTGGCATGGCCATGGTATTTGACCACCAAAAAGGTCAAATTTAGGATAAATACCACCCATAAACTACCATTTATCTTGCCTATTCAATCATGCAGGCCTGACGGTGCATAAATATTGTGCCATATTGCATTTTGGAATCCTAAAAGGGATATTACTTCCTCCTCCAGTGCATGGCATGTTTTGGGCAAGTGGCATCTACTACCTCGCATGACCTCGCATGCCCATATGACCATAGGACATATTGGGCTATAAATTGGATTAATTTTACATCCAATTTATACATAGAGAAGTCTTATGATATTGCAACAGAGTGCTTCCAAGATTTCCCCTCAACCTTTTGTGCCTTTTCCCTTGAAATATCTACTTAGTAAAGGAGGTTCTAAACTAATTCAATAGGTGCAATTTATTTACAAAACCCAATAAATTGAGTGAATCCCACCCCCAAATTTTATGACCATTCCTAAGAGAGTTTTGACCAATCCAAAGGAATTGGTGGTAAAAACTAGCAAATCTAGTGGTCGTCCCACCCTAGAATGGTCCTAAGATTGTGATAGTCACCACCATCCCTAAAAAGGATGGTCATGTACTAGGAAACTTTTTTTCTAATATTTATTTATATAATTATTCTAGGATATATTAGGAATATGTTGTTCAAATTTGGTTTAGTTTGGAGCTATATTTGATGAGCTATCATACTTTTAGTACTTTGCAGCTTTAGTTTGCTCACCCAGGGATTTACACAAATTTATGACAAATTTTATTAATATTTTTACATGGGTTCATTCAAAATCTGATTTTGTATATGCTATCCAAAATTGGTATGATTTAGAGGTGTTTATGATTAGATATCACCCATTTAGTGTTTTTGCAGGATTAATTATCACACCCCGTAATTGTCACAAATTAAACTACAAATTCTTTGTTTTTTCAATTATATTAGTCCAAAATCCCATTTTATGCATGAAACCAAGATTTTTATTCATTTGGATAAGTTTTGGATAGTTTATTGCATGTTTGCCCTTTCTAGTCTATTATTGCACATATCACTTTGCATGATTCATAATCAACACTTGCTATTGACGAATTTGGTTTCCTTGTGTGTAGGTGAAGGTATAAAAAATAATTAGCAAGGCATATATAATCATAATATAAAATAACAAAGTGATGGCATCATAGGCCCACCCACTTGAATTGTGGGTATGAGGAAGAACATTGAAAGTGCACTATATTTATTGAAAGTATTTAATACTTGGGCACCATTTATAAGGAGTGTATCAATATAGAGCCCTCCAGGGGAAATTTGTGTAACCATTATTTGACCAATCAAATAATAAATAATAACTTCATTTCTTGCACTTATTTGCCTTATCATGCTTACTTGAATGTGCTTTTTGTAATTTTTTATTAATAGTAGCGATAGATGCATATCGTTTAACATTGTTAGATGCACCATTTTTCCCATAATTTAGTGACAATCACAGTGGGAATCTATCCCTATTGATTTGGTTAATATTTTACCTCTTTTCTTGCTTTAAAACTATTGTAGGAACTAGTTGTTATGGCCAGAGATGACCCTGAAACTACTAAGTGTCCCACCCAAGGATGGCTGCACAACCATCCCACCCTGGGATGACCCCCAAACTTGTAGCTATCCCACCCTAGGATGGCCAAAAAATAAATATGTTTTTGCTGATAATTCCAAAAATAGCAAGTTCTTAGGCTATCAAGGTAAGTGCCTAAACCTTAAGTTTGTTTTTTTAGAGTCCAAAATTGCTTAAATTAATTTTTTCTTGCTTCCCTTGTTTTCTAGAAAGGTAGAAAGATAGATTTCACTTTGTACAAAAAAAATAAATAAATAAAAATAAAAATAGAAAAAGAAGTAAGTAGAAATTTATTTCTATGGCTTTTTTTCTTGTAGCCTACCTAATGGGTAGGTAACCATTTAGGGTATGCATTTTGTAGGTTTTCCTTTTATCTAATATTTGTGAAAGTAAAACATCCATTTTTGGCATTTAGTAAAACTTAATTGAGTTCTATATTGTTTTACTTTATTTAAGCATAAAAGGAACCACACACGCTTGCACATATCACAATAACATTGGTAAGGTTGTATTTCATCACCAACCTCCAATTCAAATCAGTGAAATTATAATTCACCTCCTTCCATTGGCTTACCCCCTCAACACCTTAGATAGAATAGAGCACTTTCTTAAGATGGAATAGGTCACTAGTGTTCAAACTACCTTCCACTATCAGAAACTCTTATTGATTTAGAGTGGAAGAGCTAGGTGAACCCTCCACACATTATGGGTTTTAAGCGATGTACCCTAGACTCTTTTGAGAACCTCATGTTTTGCACTAGTGTTTCTAGTCACCACTTTGGGTGAGTTCCCTCATTCTAAGTCCATAACATGAACAAAAAAGCAAGAGCAAAAATAAATATAAATACACCAGACAACTTATGGATTCACTTCTAAAACTTAAAGGAGATAACTACATTTTTTTCTTGTGTCCTTATTTTATCATTTGATTGTGTGTTTCTAATATTTAAAAGAGATAATCATATACATCTAATCCTTTAAAGAGATAATCATGTTGTCTACTTTGTATGTTTCCTTATTGTTTGGGTAATCAACATAAGATCCATGATGTGGGATTAAACCCTAAATGTTTTATATCCAATAGATCAAAAATCATGCAAATCAGAGCAATAATGAAGAAGTTATGTTGGTTTTATGATTAATCAATTTTTGAGTGATTTTAAAGCCAAAAATATGGAAACACTACAATAAAATAGCCATAAAATGGTCTAGAAAACCCCAAAAATCACCAAATTTGTTTTATTGTCTTAGTTAGATCATTCTACATCTCTCACAGAAATTTGAAGTCCTAACTCTTTATTTCTCAAAAAATTTCAAAAATTCCTAAAATTGGGGCATTTTCCCATGATCCCCGATGGGTCGAATATTCCAAAAATACAAAATTTTGACCCAAAAGTCAAATTTTGGAGCCCTAAACCATTGTGATCAGCTTGTCGTACTAATAATTTTGGTATGTAACACTTACAACTTTTTTTGAAAAGTCAAATTTCTAAAATGATCGATGGACCCCCCTTTTATGAATTTGGTCCAAATACGGTTGAAAAAAAGACCTCCAATTCAAAGAGATATTCAAGCTTCATCACTAGTGAATATCTCCAAATTATTCCAAAGGACATGCCATCCTAAATGGTATTCCAAGTTTTATCATAAAAACAATACAATCCCCAATGGCGTAAACCTTCGAGATGCCCCTAGGGAAGAACCCATAGGTCCTCTAGGAAACCGTCGTAATTTGGATACCCTTATGGAATTCTATATGGTGAATAATCCATCCATTGAGAGGTCTAGTAGGTCAATATCATGGATTCACATCCTAGCTTGTTCTATACATCAATTGAAATATAAACATGAGAGTACACCATGGCCTATCTTGGATGAGAGAACCACCATTTTTGATCGAGTAAGTCACCCCAGACTCCCCATAGAGAGCACTCAGCATCTACACATTGTGCTTCTACATAGCTTGAATATACAAAGCTTACATCTAAAACTGAATATGAGTGTTTCTTCATATATGAGGAAGAAAACCCAAGTCATCCTCCTACTTCTCATGAAGAGTACTTAGTACAACCACATGATGGATCTACATCATCGAACTATACATAGCCTATTCATAAACTAGAGTATCAAATAAATGTAACCTTTAAGGAGCATCAAAAACAAGCAATAGATCCTAATAGGGAGGAAAGACATGATAATCCTTTTGTATTTCAAATACGAGGGCAAACAAACCCCATACAATAGAGTAATGAAATCATATTCATCAAGCACATAGCTTGAGTCTTAAAAAACAACATACAAATCAACTCCAATTGGGTCAACAACAAAGCAATCAATAATGGGTGGATGCACAACAAGCACACATCCAAAGGTGATATCAACAAAAGATACAAGAACAACAAAAGATACAACAAGAGTAACTGCAAAATGCATTACATGAAGTGGTGCTTACAACTAGAACCTATACTATTGAACAACATGAAAGACATCCAATACAATCTCAAATATCACCTCCTCGACCTTCTAGGCTTAACATAGATTGCCTTCCATAGGTTCTTATCACTCCTTATAGGCCAATTCAAGAAACACCCTATGGGGCCTACAATGAGCTTGAAACTAGAGAAGAATACCATGAAGCACCTTATAGAGGTATGGTGGATGACATTCAACCACTATGCAATAGGCTTGGTATTCCTCACCCTCCCCTACAAGACCAAAATAAATATGAGGATCTTGAGTCATTTGAAGCATTTAAAGCATTGCTATAATGCATCGAGTCAATTGAAAATAAAACCTCTAGGTTAGGGTCTCAGAAGCCTACTTTATGCCCAATTATGTATTCAATAGGTGCATCCTTTTGTGCCTACCCCTATTAAAAATAGTTCAAAATATCCCAATTAGCTAATTTTAAAGGGGAGGAAGATGCGTAGGAACATGTTACCAAATTCTTAAACCAATTCTTTGGAATCCAAGATAATGATACTTTACTCTTGAGGATATTATTGACTACCCTCTCCAACCCATCCATGGAGTGGTACAAGCAACTCCCAAAGAATAGAATCTATAATCTTGACCAATTCATAGACATGTACCTAGAATGGTTTACCTTTAACACTAACTAAAAGTCGACACTGGTTGAACTCGTGGGATTGAAGCAATATGATGACGAATCAATCATCGACTATGGAAATAGGTGACGAACACCTCTTTCTAAGCTACCATACATATTGCCCATGTTTGAGTAGACTTACATATTTTCTAAGAGTTATTTGAAGCTAATTTCCTTGTTGTTTTGACTTCAATAGTATCCAACTCTTGAAGATGCACTAGTGCAAGATAGAACTATCAAAGAAATAAAATTCCAAGAGCGGGAACTAGCAAAACCTTGTAAGAAATAATGGACTAAGAACACCAAGAGCACCCCAATGTAATCCAAGCTGGCAGTAATCAACCAAGTTGCTATTAGTATTTTGGTGCTTGCACAACCTGCACCACCTTAAAAGCCCAACTATCAGGCCACACCTGGAAACTATGACAACAACAATAAAACAAACCAAAGATAAGACTAGCAACATCAACCACCATGACAATATACTCATTTTTTAGAGCCCTTAGCATCGTTTGTATGAGGCACAAGCAATCACTCTTCCCAATATTTTTCTATTGAAACCTAATAAGTGTATATCAAATGTGGATAGGAAAATTTTATGCTGTGTTTACCATCAATGAAGAGGCCATGACATCCAAACATGTTATCCCTTTAGAGACTTATTTTAGGATATGATTGAGAGGCAAGGTCTTCTGATGGGCAATCCTCTTGCTCTAAACAACCAAAAAATAAGAGTCTTCCAAGACCCCTTGCTCAAAAATGAAGTAAACACAATACCTATCAATCAGGTCAGGAATTCTAATTAGGTGCATATTAATCCACCTCCCAAGAGTTTGTGGGAATGATTAGTGTCGTAACAAATGATAAAGAATTTCAAAATTGATCTACACAATCAGTGATTGCATCCAACGTTTCACCTTCACCCATCTCATCTCATTGAAATATGGTATTTTTGACTATATTATAGTGGATAAAATGCATGTTGGGGGTCCCAAAGGTAGCAAACCCTCCCCATCATACACATCACAACCAATGAAGCATAGTGAGAACTCTAAAGGTATCACACCTTTCTCACTTTCATTGAGTAGCACACATATTGGATGTGCCTAAGGTTTCAGGACATCCCCTCATAAAACAATCAAAATTTAAAAACAATTAAAAAATCATAAAATTCCAAAAACATTGCAAAACATAAGAAATTAAAAAACATTCAAAAAAATAAAATAAAAAATAAATTCAATTGAAAACTTCAAAATTTCAAACAAATAAAAAATCAATAAAATCCAAAAGCATTGCAAAATATTAAAACACAAACATTTGCATTTACATTTTGCATCTACATACATTTAATTGCATTGCATTAGGTATTTTTCATCCATTTCACTTGCATTAGAATAGGTTGTGTGTACAATCTTACAAACGACACCACATTTGTATGCCGATCATGCAACCACAAAATCATCATAATTCACTCACCCCTGTGAGTAATTGTATTTCTCAACACAACCCCTTTGTGTTTCTATAAGGAATATAATAGGGTTTTTTGGTCATTCATATTTACCCTAGGATCTTCTCAAAAAATTTAGAAAGCTATCTTCACTTTCATAATACAAGGTCTAGTTCTGGTAGCATCTAGCATATCTCAAAATCCTATCACTAATCAAATACTAATAATCCTATTTTGAATAAGGGAAATATGAACACTACAAAGTGATCTTGGTCACCTTAAGCAAAAGGTTTTTTTACTTGCTCACGTTGTGATGCGTATGGTCTAGGATAGTGATCATTGACAAAAGGACAAGCTCCCCCCACCCAAATAAATCCCTTGCTTTCATCAAAATAAGAAAAATCCTAAAGCAAAAATCAAAAGCAAAATAAACAGTGTTTATCATCACCAAATCCCTTGCTCAAAGAAAAAAATACAAATTAAATGGTGATTTTTATCACTAAGCATGAGCAAGTATCCCAAATAAATGTGAATAAAATAAGGGGGGAATAGATTGAATCCTTGGAATGCTCTATATTAAAATATTGAGTGATCCCCATACAACAAGGGGCTGAATGAATCTCGCTTGTCATTGGGGTAGTTCTAAGCAATGTACAAAGTGATCTATTTTTAGATGGCTTGTACCTCCTAGTGGTCTAATCCAACTGAATAAAAAAATAGGATCATGACGAACATAGGGTGGTCCTCATTATAGCAATGGGTTGAATAAATCTCACTTGGCAATAAGGTAGTCTTATGTCTCATCTAATATATTCATTTGCACACATAGGAATAGTGATTATCTCGGTATTCATAAAGATTTTATATTTTAGAAATTATGTATATTCATTATACAACTTTTGATTAGTCAAATAGGGCATCTAAGTATCATGGAATATCTCAAAAATTCCCTAATAGCAACAAATCATTTCATCAAATCATACACATATTGAATCATATCATCTCATATTTGGATGTTTAAATGAGAAATTCTTATGATAAGAGTTATCATTTTTATTCATGATTGTCATACATTTTGTGGTGTCATCCATTATATTGTTAAACACATATTACATTACATTTATTATGTTTTAAGTGGTTAAAATATACAGGTTCATTTGTATTAGATCATCCTCATGTAACTAATACATTACATAAAACATATATCATAGCACATATCACATAAATTAAATGCATAAATAATTGAAATAAATTTAAACATGCATTTAACATTCACCATTGCATCCATATATGCATACATAGTAGAGCATCTACACATCTATATCATAACATATAATCATACATGCATCATATAACTAGTGCATGTCATTAGTACATCACATACATATAGAAGATTCACATCCTCAATAGGCATTACATACATTAATGCATCCATAAGTCATGACACATAATGCACCTAATGGTACAAAATCACACAAATGTTTTTAGACATAAACTAGGGTATATAACATTGATGAGGTATTCATTTCCCTTATTCTAAGAAATTACATCAAAAATCAAAAAAATCAAAAATAATTGAAACAATAAAAATCACCTAAGAAAACATAAAAATAACAAAAATGGCTTAAAAACCATCAAAAACAAGTCAAATATGATGGAATTAACTCAAGATCAAGATTAAACCCAAATTCTTCATGAATGCATTGAAAAGTTACTACTTCAATCCCCAAGAAGGCCATTATGGCCAGACCACCCAATGGGAATGAGGTTTTTCAACTATTTTCTTCCATGAAACATCAATAAAATCATCAAAATCCTCATAAAATGCTCCATTCTACAAGGGTTAAAACTAAAGAAACCCAATCAAGTTATATTGGTCAATAAACTCATTGCTTTTATCACTGGTCATTCCCTCATCAACTTATTGTCTAAGGGGGTATTCATACTTAAAAAAATTATAATCAAAATCAACAATCAAACACTCAATCATGCAAATTGCGTTTGTCCAATGAATCATTGAAAAAGACAACCATGCCCCTTCTTGGGATAGTAAATAAGAAAAAATTTCAATTAAACAAACGCTTGGCATTCTGGAAGTGTGAAGGATCATAAGCTTTGCCTCTTCATGACAGAATAATATCCAAGATCAAGTAAACCTCATATGAACGATTGTACTTGAATCAAGTTCCTTAGCTTGTCAGAAGTAAGGATTCAAGAACGCATGCTATTTCCATGATTGAGGCATTAAGAGTTGGTTATGGTAGCGAATAACCTTAATTAATTGACATTTTAGTCATCTATTTTTTACTCAATGCTATGCTACACACAACACATCTCAAAAAGGGGTATTTATAGACACTAAAATTGTGTCAATCTGATTATACTACCAAGACATGAGATAATTGACACAATATAGCCCCATTGGGCAGCCCTTAGTGGTTCTCTAGTGGTCCTAACCACTTTTGGAAGGTTCTACCTCACTTTTGGGAGGTTTTGGGACATGTAGGCATGGTCGTCCCACGCAAGGATGACCATTAGTAGTCATCCTTGGGTGGGATGGCCATGGTATTTCACCACCAAAAACACCAAAATTGGGATAAATGGCATCCATAAAGTAATATTTACCCCACTTATTCAAGCATGCGGGCCTAAGGGTGCATAACTCTTGTGCCAAGTTGTATTTTGGAGTCCTAAAAGGGAGATTCCTTCCCCCTCCAATGCATGGCAAGTTTTGGGCAAGTGGTACCTCCTACCTCGCATGGCCTCAGATGCCTATTTGACCATAGGCCTTCTTAGGTTATAAAGTGGATCTATTTTCCACCCAATCTACATAGAGAGGAGTTTTATAACATTACAATTAGTGCTACCAATATTTCCCCTCAACCTTTTGTGCCTTTTCCCTTGAAATATCTACCTAGCGAAGGAGGTTCTCAAGTGATTCAAGAGGTATAATTTTTTTACAAAACCCAATAAATTGAGTGAATACCACCCCCAAATTTTACAACAACACCTTTGAGAGAGTTTTTGACCAATTCCCAAATGAATTAGTTGCATAAAACCAACAAATATGGTGGTCGCCCCACCCTAGGCTGGTCTCCAGATTGTGAAAGTCACCACCATCCTTGCCAAGGAATATCATGGACTGGAATACCTTTTTTTCTAATGTTTTTGCATAGGCTTAATCTAGAATAGATTAGGAATACGATGTTCAAATTTGTATTAATTTGGATATATATTAGATGAGTTATAATACTTTTCATATTTTTTAGGTTTAGTTGGCTCACCCAGGAATTCCTACAAATATGTGACCATTGTTGTTAATCATTTTACATGGGTTCATTATAAATCTGATTTTGTATATGTTGTCAATATTTGGTATGATTTAGAGGTTTTTAGGACCATATATTACCCATTTTGTATTTTTGCAGGCTTAATTGGCACATCTCATAATTGTCATAAATTCGACTGTAATTTCTCTACAATTTTCAATTAGATCAGTCCAAAATCACATTTTATGTATGAATCTAAGATTTAAAATTGTTTGGATAAGTTTTGGATAGGTTATTGTATGTTTCCCATTTCTAATTTATTATTGCATATATCGCTTTGCATGCTTCATAATTTGCACTTCCTATTGATGAATTTGGTTTCGTTGTTTGTAAGTGTAGGTATAACAACGCATGAGGAAGTAGCATAGGATCAGAATATCAAAGAATAAAGCAACAATATCATAGGCTCGTCCACTTCAATCGTGGGTATGAGGAAGAATGTTGAAAGTGCACTAGAGTTATTAGTAGGATTTAATACTTGGGCACCATTTTTAACAAGTGTATCAATCTAGAGCCCTTAAGGGGATATTTGTGTAAACGTGATTTGATCCATCAAATAATAAAGAATAACTTCATTTCTTGCACTTATTTGCCTTATCATGCTTACTTGAATGTGCCTTTCATAATGCTTAATTAATACTAGCGATAGATGCATCTCGTTTTACATTGTTAGGTGCACAATTTTTCCCATACTTTAGAGCATCCTTAAGCTAGACCATAGTCATCATTTCCATTATTAGGTATTCCCACACACTTCTAATGAAATTTTTTACTAAGGTTCTAGATGAGAAATATAAGTTAACATAACCACCAACTCTAAAGAGAAACTATTTAAATTTTCCATTATTAGTTATAGTACTACTTGAAGACATAGCTTTTCCATTTACAACATACATCACCTTGTTTGAAGACTTCAACATACCCTTTGAACACTTGATTTATATGACAAAAATTTATTTGCATGAACCTATACAAAAATTCCAAGAGAACCTAGATAAGAATAATAGGAAGAGATCATAAATGATTAGATATTTGTAAAAAATCTTGTTCAATAGCCCAAAGGAGGAAAATGGATTGACTAAAGCTCATTCTAAATCCTTTTTCTATATGCCTCTAAAAAACACTAATCTACTAAAACCATCACAAATCCAACTATATCTCCCAAAAAAGTAAATCAAATATTTTGATTGCATACAATATGGTAAATCCAAAATTTCAAAATAAGGTTAAAGCTTGAGGATTATTCCATATAGTTTGATCTCTAACACTAGAAAAGGTATGTAAACTAATGTCACTAATGTGTACAACTCAAAGAATTATGTGATTTTAACAAATGATCTCAAAATATGTTTGTACATGAATGTTATAGCCCCTAAAGATTTTGTATAGACATCCCAAAAAAAATTGAAGCCACATACATGAGGAAAACACATTCAATTGTAGCTTACCATGTGTCACTTGTTCATTTGTTAGTGTGCACCACATAATCTATGTAACTTGGATGGCACTCACATGCTTCTTTTGTGATATTTATTCCTTCCTAATTAATTGAGATTGTATAAGTAGGTAAAAAAATTAGTTGACATGGCATACCATAGTCTCAAATTGTCTACCATGTCAGCAAATAATCATCCATGTAAATGTTTCAAGGTGCTTGATGAGACTTGAACTTAGGTCTCCTATGGACTAGAATATTTGAAACAATTAAGGTGTTGAATAGGTCTATATAATTCAAGGGAGATACATTATCAGTTATGAATTTAGTCTCCTCACTTAAGTTACTCCAAAAATATTTCTACTGGTAGATTTCAACAAATAATATTCTCTCTACAATATGTTCTAAATATTGAATGTAAAAAATAGGGACCTCTATCTTGTAAAGTCATCAACACTTTTGTAGACAATACCATCAAACTTCCCTAAAACAAACATAAATGGTAAAATATGGATCATGTATGAACCAAGCTACAAAGGTCCCTATCAAATTTCTTAAATCAATGCTTTGCTAGCCAAAATACCATGCTTCCCATTTTGAGTGACATGTAAAAATGTTTAAAGAATAGTGTTCACTACGAATCAAACCTAGAATGTAAAAAACATAGACTTTAGAGGGAATCGAATTGGCCATGTTAGTGTCATCTCTAGGATGATGAATGGACACACCCTTTACATAGAGAAGAAATTGGATCACACCATAAAGAAGACAAATAATTATTTTTTAACGTATAAAACATGCAAAAGCATACACTTGAACTCATGTTGTAAGGGAGAAAACACCTTGAATTACTCCTTGTTGACCATCTTGACACTAGTGTCTTTCAATTGATGCCTAACTTCTCTCAATGAAGAATGATTCTAAGCTTAATACACAATAGCAATGCTAATCTATTAAGGGCATATGGGAGAAAGCACAAGAATTCAAATTTAAAAAAGTAATCACCTTTTTATCTTTCAAAGTGAATTTTGTGGCATACCATGAAGGGGTGATAAAAAATAACTAAATATAAATATACAAACATACCTTTGTGAAAACAAAGTAAGATAAGGCAAAAACTCTCTATTTTATTTTTCAAAAGGATAAAAGATCATGAAGAGAAGTCTCCTCATTTTCTCTTATGCAAAAGATACTTATGAATCTTAGAGAACTAATCTACCCTAAGATTTGAAGGAAGGATCACAAGATCCACATATTGTTCTACGTAATTTCTATAATAGTGTAATATCCTTATCCACCTTCTACTATAAAGTTTTTCCATAATGTTTTATCATTCTCAAAATTGTTGAGACAAAGGAGGCAAACCATCCCAAATGCCTGCACAAAAATTTGCTTGATAACCATTCCTCACTATGCAAAACAATTATATCACACATTATTAGTGATGCCAAAGTAAAATGGATAAGTAATTTTTAACCTTGTGGGTTTCTTCTTCAAATTATAAATTGTTATTTTTGATTGGTTTGCTTACATCATGCCTACACCATATTATTCATGGATCTCAACTGTGAATTAGTGTTTGTAGGTTGACGTATCATTGATTGATCAATCTACGAATGACAATAACACTTTAATTTTTTATATCTTTATAAATTATGAATTGACAAAAGGATCGGAATTCCTAATTCAAAATCCGATGAAAAACGTAGGTAACGGTGAACAGAAAGATTGTTTTTAAACCTTAGATGTTTAGAGTGAATTTCCCATTTAGAAAATAGTAGCTTATGTAAAGAATACACCTCCGTGTACATACCTCAACATCACATATTTATTATGCATCCGATAGAGGATATGATAATATCAATTACATGTTAGTCACTTGTAAAGCATGAGAAAGCAAAGAATGGGTAACTTACAAAAACAATATGGAATTCTTGCTTACAAGTTAGTGTTTTGAATTATAAACATCACAAGTAGGATGTGCTCACAATTTTTTACTCTTCTTTGGCCACTTTTACACAATATAACCAAATTTTTTAATGTGCCTGAGTAACGTAGTTTTTTTTTTTTTTTTTAATGTCTCACAAATCAGGGGAACTTTAATGAATAATAATGGGAGTAACGTAAAGCAATTTAACAAAATTTTAACGTACCTTTACTTTTTATTTATTTGTCAATCCATCTCTTTAATCGCCTATTAAAGTAATACTCCATCTCTATCTTCTTAATACTCATAAAGTTGATGTGGAGTAAAACATCCGACGGCAAAACCGGACGACTAGACGTTAATGGTCAACGCAGTTGGAATCTAACGGTGGAGAGTTGCCCGTGGAGACGAAGAAAGCCCGAGCAGTCGATGCGCAGACGCGTTGGTTTCCTGATGAGTATGATTAATTAAGATTAGTTTGCCTGCAAATACAAAGTCAAAGATTAAAAACTAAAATAAAATAAACTAAACTACGTGAGTGACGTACATTAAAAAAAATGGTTATATTTAGAGGCTTAAATGTAATCCTCAACTTCGAAGTTCAAACCTCCCTAAATTTTTTTGTTCATAGGCGAAAGGACGGGAAAAATTATGAGCGCACCATTCTTGTGATGTTTACAATTCAAAGCACTATTTTGCAAGCAAGAATTCCATTTTGTTTTCTAATTTCCTCATGCTTTAGAAGTGGTTAACATGTACCTCATTAATGCCTTTCTCGTGACCAATATGTCATTGGGATTGTCATATCCTCTATTGGTTGTATAATAAATAACAATGTGATCCACATAAGGGGCTCTCACTCTCCAACATGTACATGGAAGTCTATTCTTTTGGGAAGCCACTTTTTTCTAAATTGTAAATAATTGGAAATCTATTCTTAACATTAAAAGTCCGAAAAGGGTGAAAAATGCACAGTGTGACTGTATTCATCTTAAGTAAGTTTGAGCAGTAGGACTATTTCATTTACTATTGTTAGAGGGGAAATGAATTTTGTAATTATAATAAGATGTGTTGAATTATTGTCTATTCAATAAAAATGTATTTAGGTTGTGTTTAGAAGATGTATTTTGGCAAGCAATGATCATGGATGTTATTGTTAGAATAAGTAAATATTCTTTAAGTTCTAGGATACACACACTTGAGTTTCCACTCTTCCATGTGTCAGGAGAACTCTCAATGGTGTCTTCATCACGTCTGATGAGTTTTTGTAATCCAACGGTTCTCAATGATCAACTTTACTATTTATATAAAGTTGATCCTTGGAACAAATCAATCAGTTCTACTCTTCTCTTCATACTTTGTGTAATGCTTTGCATGTCTATTTTTGGAAATTCTAACATGATACTAGAGTAGGATAGATTTTGCTAGTATTCTCTCTTGGAGGTTGTAGGAGCTGGTTCTTTTAACTTTTTTTTGGATTCTCATTTTTTTTTAAATACCTTCAATAAGATTCTATATATAGTTTTTTTTTTCAGCTATATTTTTCTCAAAAAAATTATATTTATGTGAGTTATTCTGATAATGTTTACCTCCTTCTCAGTTAAATAAGGGAAGATTCATTGTCTTCTAGAGTAATTTTTTTTTTTAGAAATATTGCTCATTCTTTTTTCATAGATCTGTTCTAAAATACATAAGGAAAATATTCCTTTTTATTTTTTTTTAGAGATCTTCTATGAAATAATCATACATTAATTTTTTCCTTGTCTTTTACCTTAGCAAAAGAGCTTATTTTTAATCATATATCGTGATATAATAGGATTATTTCCTATCATAAGTTTTTTTTTGTAGGCAAAATACAGTCTTGCTGCATTGGGAGACATCAAAGAGGCTCATTTTCATGCTCTTCACACCCCTTATTTTGGGTGCCTTAGCTGCAAAACATATAGCCTCTTCTTTGGATGTCTATGAGTGCTCTCGAAGACCTCAAAGGAAGGCACCTTATTTCATTTCCTCCATACCCAATTTTGGGTGTCGTATGCAGCACATTATGCCTCTCTTTCGCCACTCTCTCTTTTGGTGGAGTCACTCCTTTTCAAATGTTCGAGCTAGTAAAAACATTTTTATTATATCATTGTCTTCCAATGTCTGATTTCTTTCAGTTGCTTTTATTTCATTTATTAGAGGAACTGTTTAAATAGTGTAAAAAAATTTTTTTGACAACCCTGACTGAAAACAGTTCATGTCGGAGTCTAACTCCTTAATGACACCAATAAATCAGTTTGGCGTTCAATAAATTACTATCGTTGGTTTCTTTATAAGCGCATTTGATCATAACATATTGCTCATTGCTTTCTTTGGCTTCATTATTTTCATAGGTTTAAGTCATTTCCTCAAGTAATGCTAGATTTAATTTTTTAAAAGAGCATAGTTCTCAGTCCTCTCTTGTTATTTTTTTATACAAGTTTTCTTTTAAAGAGAACATTTGCTTTGATCAAAGGCACCCATCGTATCAACAGAGATCAACTCAGCCAATCAAAACATCTTAATAGGACTTCACTACCCTTTCTTCCCAGGCTCCAAGTTCTTTAGTTTCGTCTCTAATATTGTTTTTGCAGAAAGATTATAAATAAAATCGAATCGTCTTGAAGAGGACTGTGCTCCAAATATTTTGTTCTGATTCTAATCAATTTTTTTGCAGGTAATACAGCGAGAGCCAACTCATATTTAAAATACACTATCTATTCTTCTTAGGCTCCAAAGTCTTTCGCAGAGTTTTTAAAAATATTTTTTGCAGGCTATTCAATGTGTTCCTATTTCAGGTTCCCTCTTCTGGGTGCCAATCATTTTTGAGGGCTCATCTCTGGTTATTTACCATTGCACCAGTCCTTCATTTTTAGAAGGCTCATCTATATTTTATTTGTGGTAGAAGGGCCATCTCTGTTCTTCCGCAACACCTTTGTTGCTGTCTAAAATATTTTTTTTTTTTTTTTTTTTCTTCTATTTTAAAGGTTGACTCCCTTTTCCTTTTAAATTTCAAAGGCTTTAAACAATTCACTTGTAACCTATTTAATACAAACATATCTTTTGGGGGTTGTTTCAGTGCCTTATTTGCACCAATTGTAGATCTGGGGGGTGCTTTATATTTGTGTTTGCATAAATTTTCTTTTGTCTCCTTTCATTTTGCCTTTATATTTGCTATAATTAAATTTGCTTTACGTTAAAAAAATTACCTTTTCTTTAGAATAAGAATAAAAATAGCTTTAAAATTCCTTTTTGATATAAGTTATTAATCTTAAAAGGAAATATTTTTTTTTTCTTTTTCATAAAGAAAAAATTTATATTCTACAATACTAACTTTAAATTTATTTTTCATATATTATTTAATATATAGTCCAATTTAAATTAAAGAATAAGAATTTCTTGAATGTACTTTTCTTTCATATATCTTGCTTAGTTCAATTTTTTTTTTTTTTAAAAGCAAAATTTATATGTTCAAAATAATTCTTCATTAGATTTTCTAAACTAAAGTCTTTCTTAAAATTCAAAATCTATAAGAATTGGTTATAAAGGGCTCACACACCTATTAAATTTTAAATCTCATTTCTCGGAAAGGGCTCACACACCTATTAGAAGAAAAGCAACCTGAGTTTCAAAAATAATATGAAATATTTATTCACAAAGGGAAAATGTATGAAACTATGTGTATTATTAGCTCTAATATTCATGAAAGTTTGTGATTTCACATTATTGTTTGTAAAACTCCTCATGAAAGTTGGGAGAAACTAAAAACTTTATTTCAAAAAGTAGATCAAATAATATCAATGCAATTAGAAGTTGAACTAATAACTTTATCTCTTGAAGACTTTACCAGCATTGTTGACTTATTCACCAAATTCAAATAAGTCCTCTCTCAATACAAAGGTAGTGGAAAGACTAAGACTGAAGAAGAGTGCATTTATCTAATTCTTTATAAACTAAATGGTGTATTTCAAATCTTTGCAACCACTTTTCTATCTACAAAATATGCTCTTGGTGCAACCTTTAAAATACCCTCTTTAGAAGAATTTTGTGATAGACTAACTAGGGAAGAAACTAAAATTGTAAGATATGAGTCCTCTTCCTCTTCCTCTTCCTCAAAAGCCTTAGTAGCCTCCACCTCTTCTAAAGAAAAAATAAAAAATAAGGAAAGGAATCCCATAACTTGTACTCACTACAAAAATAATGGTCATTCTGTAAACAAATACTGGAAAATATTACAATAAATAGAGGCAACTATGAAGGATCAAAATATAGACAATAAAAAGCAAATAGATAAATCCCTAAATGTTCAAGTGAAAACCTCCAATTCTTAATATAATTACTAAGTCCTTGATTATGGAGCTACTCATCACATGACTACTTTAGATGAGTTATTCTCTTCTATCTACTCAAGTTCTACATGTAGCATAGAATTGGGTGACTCATCCTTTATTCTAGTCAAAGGAAAGGGGGACATAACCATTGGTGGTGGCTCTATAAATAATGATATTTATATTCTAAAAATTGCCACCAATATCCTCTCTATCTATCAAATTTGCACTTTTGGAAAGGGGAAAATAGTTCTCTTCTCTCCAATGGAAGTTGAGATAAGATACTTTCAAGATCCCAATTCTCTCATAGCCAAAAGAGATACTGATCACAACACTCACCTATTTTACTTCAAAGGATTCCAAAATCCAAAAAGGGCCTCCTATTTTGTGGCTCATAGATATCTTGAAAGAAAAATTTGGCATGAAATATCTGGTCATCTTAGTTACAACTACCTAAAGGATATTAGCAGCCATGATATGGTAATAGGTTTACCCCAGGTATCTTCTATTGATGGAGTTTGTCCTAGAGGTGCTTTTGGAAAGCAACATCAAGATCATCTCCACCCAAGTAGTTCTCTAAAAGCCTCATACCTTTTAGATTTAATCCATAGTGATTTAATATCTTTTCCAAAACCTTCTTTCAAAGGAGCTAAGTATGCTCTAACCTTCATTGATGATTTTTCTAGAAGATCCTGGGTCTACTTCCTGAAATATAAAAGTGATGTTTTATCCCACTTTAAAGTCTTGAAAGCCTTCGTTGAAAATTAGGCGTCTTACAAAATTAAGAAAATTCACACAGATAATGGGGAGGAATACTTTAGTAATGAGTTCTTCATATTTCTATCTAGTCATGGCATCATTCATTAGTATTCTATCTTCCATAATCCTCAAAAAAATGGCATTACAAAAAGGAAAAACTTGACATTAAAATAAATGGCAAATTGTATGCTCCATTCAAGAAATTTTCCAAAACATTTTTGGGTAGAATCTATTAACTATGCCAATTATATTCAAAATTGTACTCCTCATAAAGCTCTTGATCATTTAACTCCTAAAGAAGCATGGTCTGGAATAAAACCATATGTTTCCTTTAAAATGTTTGGGTGTATTGCTTGGGCACATATCCCAAAGAAGAAAAGGAAGACTCTAGATAAGAAAAGCAAAAAGCTCATCTTTGTTGGTTATTGCGAGGAATTGAAAGCATACAAACTCCTTGATCCCTCAACTAATGAGGTATTTTTCATAGGAATGCCTAATTTGATAAAACATTCCCTCAAAAATATCCTCAAATCTCCTCTTCCTCCGTTGAGCCTTCTCCTATAGTAGAACCTCAATATTATGAAGGGCCAACTCTTGAGATTAACTTCAAAATTGATAATCAAGATGAGGAACTTGTAACTCTGACTTAATGTCCTTCAAAACCTTCTACTCCTTCTACTATGTTAAAATGGGTTTGCACCATTGTTAAAGAAGCTACTCCTTACATGTAAAATCTTCCATCAACTAGATCAACCAACCTCATAGGCACTGGTCTTGTCTGTTAGTTTATCTCCTCTGATTCTCAATCCTTCAAATAAGCAACAGGTATAAAAGAATGGGATGAGGCCATGGAAAATAAATTTTCTTTCTTAATAAAAAAACTTGGGACTTAGTTCTCTTGCCTCAAGGAATGAAGTTAGTTCGTTGTAAATGGATCTACAAAACAAAATATGGGTCTAATGGAGAAATAGACAAACACAAATCTCGCCTAGTAGCTAAAGTTTTTTTTCAAATTGAATGTATTTATTATGTAGAAACATTTGCTCCATTTGCTAAAATGGATTCTGTTA
The DNA here is from genome assembly GCA_028583015.1 of Wollemia nobilis. Taxonomy (NCBI): domain Eukaryota; kingdom Viridiplantae; phylum Streptophyta; class Pinopsida; order Araucariales; family Araucariaceae; genus Wollemia; species Wollemia nobilis. The sequence goes on along the minus strand of JAQPPZ010017149.1, from coordinate 1,775,082 downwards.
TACTGGTTCTTACTCTGGTTGCTTCCCAAAAGTGGTCCATCTATCAAATAGATGTAAACAATGCTTTCTTACATGGGGACTTAAAAGAAGAAATATTCATTGAACAACTTACTAGTTTCACTCAAGACTCTTCTCTTTTTTGTAGGCTAAAAAAGTCTATATATGGCCTCAAATAAGCCCCTAGATATTGGTATAAAAATATGGACTCCTTCCATATTTCCATAGGTTTTTCTCATTCTAAGTATGATAACACAGTATACATTTGGAGAGAAGAAGGCAAAATCACCATTCTTGTTCTATATGTTGATGATCTTCTTCTCATTGGTAGTAGCTTCACTCACATTCAAACTATAAAAAAATTCCTATCTAAAAAATTTGAAATGGCTGATCTAGGTTTAGCTCATTACTTCCTTAGGATCCCAATAAGTCAAACAGATACAAGAATTTCATTAGGTCAATAAAAGTACACACTAGATATTCTTCAAAGGTTTAAAATGATATATTTAAAACCTTCTCCTACCCCTTTTCAATATGGAATTAATCTTAGTACTTCCTTCTCAACCCCTCTATGTGATACAACTCTATATCGTTAGCTTATAGGAAGTCTATTATACCTTACTCATAATCGCCCAGATATCTCATACATTGTTGGCCTAATATCCAGATTCTCACATAAACCTAACTTCAGTCAATGGCAAACAACAAAAAATATCCTCTGTTACTTGCAAGGTGCTACACACTTTGGGTTCTTATATAAGGGAAAATCCATAGATATCATTGGCTACAAAGATTCAGATTGGGCAAGTTTAGTAGAATATAAATGTTGAAACTTTGGCTATGTATTTTACCTTTGGTTCTTCACCATTAGCTTGGTTATGCAAGAAATAACAGTAGCCTTATCTTCTACAGAGGTAGAATAAATAGCAGTAATCTTAGCTAGTTAGGAAGCTCTTTGGCTTTGTACTAAGGACTCAAATCTAGGATCCCTATCTATTGAAGTTTCGTTATCATGAAGCTTATAATCCTCATGAATAAACTTGGTATTTACATGTAGTCCATTTTTGTTGCTTATTGCTCCAAAATTCCATCTTGAGCCATTTTGTAAGTACTAGAAGCTTCTAATGGCTTCTAGCTTTAACTCTATATTTTTACCAAATGTTGAATTGAACACATTGAGATTTTTCTATAATGCTTTAGTACCAATTCTTAGGATCTATTACTCTAACATTGACTAAATTAGATTCATTTACACACTTTTTTCATTCCTACTTAACACAAAGAATACACACAATCTTTGCACAACATAATATAAATTGATATAATAAACGTGTGTGTAACTAGTCACTCTCATATTTCATTTAATAACTATTACATAGTAAATTTTAGTGCTACATTACAGATTTATACATTTTCATCAATAGGGATGATTGTGCTATCATCTCCAATCATAGAACTCTATTTAATTTATATTATACACATGCATGATCCACTCAAAAGATAGAAACAAATCAATTCATGGAAATACACGAATATTTAGATTCATTACAACAGTAATAATATTTTCTTTTAATTTAATTTTTATACCTTTCTATTATTAATATTAATGTAATTTTAAATGAATATCTTACAATGCATTATTTTTATTATTTTTATCACTTCATAATGATGATATAATCAAAAATATTAATCAATATGTTATGAGGTTTATGTTGGAAGCTTACTATACTAGTAAAGTTATTGAGTTTTCATTTAGGAGACCCAGGCTCAAAGCCCGCTTACTATGAGGGGATCATGACCTCTAATAAAAACATGTGTAAACTTAAATTTTAGGGGTAGAGCTAGTAGTATGAGGGGATCATGACCTCTCATAAAAACATGTGTAAACTTAAATTTTAAGGGTAGAGCTAGTAGATTGACTAGTATTTGCCAACTTGGAGTTAGTGGTTTCAATCCTAAGCCCTTAATCAGTTATATATATAGAGAGGTTTACTTTAAAGGTCAAATTCAACAATGTGTTGAAAATATTTGATAAACTTTTCAATTTAAAATTTTATAATTTTAAACATGTGAAACTAAAATTTTATAATTTTAAACATGTGAAACTAAAATTTTAAATTTTATATAAGGCTACAGATCACCTAAATTTATGTGCCAAATATCAACCATTTTATTAAAATTTTATTAATATCAACTATTTGTGAACTTTAGCCCTAATATTCTATGACTATTGTTGAATAGGCTCTAATTGGAAGCATAATTAAACAGGGATGAAGAGATGACTTCAAAATGATTCAACATGTGGGGCTGTTGCAAAAATAAAGCCCGCAGTTAACCAAACAAAAGTAGTCTGCAATTCAAAAACATAGTAATCCTTCAACATAAAATAATAGTACAACAATGGTTAAGGAAGAATCACTTCAATCTATATATACTAAAAACAAATGCAAGGAATGAATTATTTCCAATGAAATATTTGGTGTAAGCATAATTCATCGACAATCTTAAAGAACCAATATTTCTGCCATAAAAATTTAATGGATCTCACCCAAAAGTAAAATAAAATAAAAACTATTAAGTTCATTTGCAAATTGTTGGAAGTTTATTATATATATATGAAAATTGGTATTGTTGTTACTATAAACTTCAGTCTATTGAGTTAGACAAAATATTGTTAAAAATTATTCCAGATTTCACCTGACATATCTTGCTCTCTGCATATATCAGAATCCATCGCCAGATTTTTGAGCATTTGTATTTACTCTTGGTAGTTACAGTTATTCAGAGATCGGATCGATACCACCTTTTGCATTTAGTGCATGTCATTAAAGTAGTTGTGTTGTTTTCTTCCTTCCAAGATATATATATGAGCATCGAATGCTATTTGGAGATGATGAAGCATAGAGAAGAAGAAAGATGAAGGAAAGACCAAAGTTGCAAAAGCATAGAGAAGACCCTGTGATTACCATCCTAAAATAAATAGATCCACAAAGTTTGTTGTCTAGAGTTTAGCATTTGTCGAGCTTTGGAAAATCTTGGATCCATGCATGTACGCAAAATTGGAGAAAAAATCTAGGTGACATCTGCTTTGTGAAAATGTTTAGTTTTGTGCAATTGCATAAAACTAGAGCTTGATCCACTTTCTCATCCCAGATATATGCAAATCCCATATCTGTGCCATCTCGGCTTTATGTAAGATCAAATTTGTGCATGCTCTAGATATGTGCATGCTACAAACAATATGTAAGATAACACTAATAAAATAATGAAATAAATTTTACCTAGTCTAACCGTTAGTATTTCCTTGACAAACTCAAAGAACCAATTATTCTGCGATAAATATACTTAATTTAATGGATCTCGCAAATAAATAAATAAACTCAATTATTAAGGCCATTTTCCAATTGTTGGAAGTTTGCTGTTGGGCTTAATTTACATTCGGTCTAAATGTTTATAGTTTTGCAGAGCTTGTTTTTACCTAAACAGTAGGAGACGCTGCTCAACGTCTGTTATAATACTTATTGGTTTATAGCTTTAGAATAAAAATGATTCTTCGTGATCGTTCAAACCACCTTATGTTTATCATATTATATTAGAACAAATTACTAACCGTTCTCAAAAGTCGAATGTATCTCTCTGCAACTAAATCACATACGAAATCATTATTGTTTAAATGTTCACATGAAATTATTACTTCCGGAAATTTTTAAATGTGTCTTCAATTTGTGAGTGAGATGTATCAACTTTCCATACGTAGCAACTGCTCCAACGATGAGAACAACCCACTGTAGTACTTTCATTTTGTTTTTATCAACCTTATGGAACACCAAGGCCTGGGATTTGCAGGCCACTTTCATACGTCCAAAAAGAGTTAATCACATTTAAAAAAACATTGACGGACGTTAAGATTCATTTTTAAATAAATATAAATAGAACTTTTGGGGAAGATTGAAGAGAGCAAATACCAAGTTCTATGAGATATAATGGTCATTGGGCTCTGTAAGTCCTCAACTCAAAAGGTATTCAATGTTATTTCCTTGCTAAACACACCGAGCATCTTGTAAGACATGTTTGAGACGGCGAACTATACTACATAAGGATCACATCTAACCACAAGAGAAATCCATTACGTTTAATCAAATGGAGGAACCGAGAAAGTCAATAGTTCCAGACGTGTCTATTCGAGCGGGCTTTTGTCAACTACTCAGAAGTTTTTGTGTGTATTTAGTTTTTGGTTATTGTCAAAATCTTTTCCCGCGACATTAAGAAAAGTTTAAAGATGGAGGATGGGCTACATAGGGCAGTGGAAGTTGATCAGAAGGCGGGTAGTTGGATCATACAAATGGTGCGGCATGGGCAGGGACCGGTCAAATTGACCGATTCCACGCATATACGACCGCCAGATTGGCAATTCAAAGCGGTTGTGCCGGCAATTCGCGAGAGAATGGCGTGTACAGCCAGTATAATGGCCACGGCCTGCCTGCCTTACTGCCAGCTGGTTATTTTTCGCCTAGGTGAGCCGTAATGCACTTCGTATCTTGCGCGCTAATTAATTAGTAGTGGGTGAGACGATAACGCAGCTTGGAGTAGAGGCAGATCACACAAGGGTAGAGGTATCAGTACAAAACAGAATCATTATCACATTCATGGTTTTGTCATGTTTTTTTAAATAACCACACACATCCCATTACTACTTTGCCTCACATGATACTTTGTCATGCTTTTGAAGTGACTAATATGTCATTGGTATTGTGAGGGACCGATAAGAAGATTAACCAGTCCTCATTCATGGCTTTGTCATGCTTTCGAAGTGACTAATAAGTCATTCGTATTGACATATCCTCTATTGGTTTCATCATAAGTAACAATGTGATACTCCTCTTCTACTTAGCCATAGCTATACACGACCATGGATTCTTTGGAAGCTACTCTTTTCTAAATGGAAAATCCACTCTTAACATTAAAGGTCGGTAATATACCTCACTAATGAACTCATGACCACATGGAGGAGGTCATGAAATTTAAGGTTGATCTCACTCTTGCAACATAGTGGTCACTAATTGGTCATAATGTGTTCTACCCCTTTTTGTCTGTAGCTGTATGCTGTATGATTGTTATGTCATTCCATGTGACATTTTGCGGCAAATTCTCTTTCCATCCATGCTAATTTAATATTGTTTAAGGGGAAATGAATCTTATAATGTGTATGTGTTAAAAAATGAATGATTGAATGAATGGAAAACAAGCAATTTCATGTATTACGAAAAAAAACATCTCTGTGTTCTTGTGTGCAATATGTCTTAGAACCAAAGGTTTATATCAGAGCCACATGAAACATCATCAATAAGTGTCATTAATTAAGTAAATATATATATTTTTATTTATAATTATTATTTTAAAATATTTCAATTAAATATTAATAATAAATATTATTATAAGTATATTTTAATTATATGTTTTAAAAAATTCATTTAAATAATTTTAATTCAAATTAATATATAAAAAACAAAACCCTTTCAATAACTTAAGATTTGTCTTAAAAATTTAAATGTCTTACGAATCTTATCAATAAAACTAAGTTCAAACCCCTTCTATATCTTTGGACCAAAAACTTACAAATAAACTACGACTTATAAAAGTTCTCCATACAAAAATAAATAAAGGAAAAAAAAAACAATAAATTATAATTTAAAAACTTAAAGAATTTTATTTTCCATTCAACTTTAATAACTGCCAAACAAAACGGTCACGTTTTTGTTGTATCTCGTGTTTGTCTCGTTTCAGCAGGATTAGTAGACAGATGCGGTGCGCGGTGCCAATAGATTCCCGCAAGAGAAAACGGGGACGCCAGAGTAAACGGAGAGAAGGGAGTCGAAGTAGGCGAGGGAGTAGGAGATAAGGGCGTCGATGCTGGGAACGAAGGTCTTGAGGCCGTCGGATTGACCGTGGTCCTCGAGATAATGTATAAAAATATAAGATCATCAAATTTAACTAACACTTCCTAGAAGTAGTCTAATATAGCAAATGGGGAATACTTTTGTATCTGGTCAATATATTATTTGGAGTGGACGCATAACTATACGAAGAATTTAACTACTGCATTATATCATGTATTGAATCCCTGCATACGATTAATCCGTGAATTGCAGGAATCTGGATCAATCCGTACGAAAGAAAAGACAACGTGGGTCGCATTGCACATTCTTTATTGTTTTCCACACTACAACCACTTCGAGTAAACACATCAAGCAGCTCACTTTGATTATCCATATCATCATCATGGAAAATATTCAACAAAGACCAGTTCCCCTGCATCAAACAGCTGACTTTAATTTTAAGTGACAAAGAAATAACATGTCTCTTTTATAATTCAAGAGATATTGATTAGATTTTAGGTTTTAAATGGGTTTGCAAGGTTATATTCTATTTAATATAGTAGAAACAATAAAGCATTGTTATTATTTAAATTGAAATATATTTTTATTAAAAAAAATTTGTAAGAAAGTGGTAAAGGTTAAATTTTTCTAAGAATGTTGATTGCATTAACCTTAAAATTAAAGTTAAAAAATATATATTTTAAAATATATATATATATTTCAAAATAGTTTGGTGTTAAATAGTATGTGTCAAAAATTAAATGAATATCAGATTAGATGTGCTTGTTAAGTTTTTTTTTTAGGTATAATCAAATGTTTATTATACTATTTATATTAGCCTTTTAGGTACTTATAAAGCTTGAAAAGGTATATGTAATAGTTTATTATTTTATGTGTGAAAGCTTGTCTCATAACATTAACATAAATGTTGATTGATTTTTTGTATAAATCAGTAATCATATCAACTATTTTATAATTGAATGGAATGTAATGCTATTCTTTGTTAGTGAGTTTATTTAGTGTCCATATACATCATCATATATATTGTGTTCTTTTCTTTGTGTGTATTTTTCAATAATATTGTATTGATTCTATTCATTTCTTAAAATTGTTCTAAAATCTAATATGGTATTGGAGTAGGTGTAAATATCCATTACTCGATTGCTTGTTATCATCAATTTGACTTCATGTTTTTTTCCAAGGAAAATTATGTTTGGAGTAGCTAAGAAGGATTGTTTTGAAAGCTGACAATGAGACTAAAATTATGGTTCTCAAGAAATACCTTGGATGTATTTTGATCACAAGGAGGGTATATACTTATGTTATGACAATGTAGTCCGACATAAAGATAAATAAAAATAGGGACATGAATATGTAAAAGCTTATTTAAGTATATGGATAGCCCTCTATCTCCTAAGGGGTGCCTTAGGGATAATGACTAACGTGCATACCTTATGATAAGGCTCTACAAGTAGAAGGTATTTAGTTTGAACCCCTCAAAATTATGAATTATTTTTTAATGATGATTTAACATTACCTCAATATTTGATGACATGGAAAACTATAATTATGTGGTAGACCATGGTGACATAACACTAGATGATATCATCCATTTACAATTAGATGATGATGTGATAGAAGTCCACACACATCACATTGAAATCTATATAACTATTATGGTAATATATAGGTGATGTGGTAGTAGCAAATACACAATACATGGTAGTCCATCTAACTAATATGGTGATCCATATAGTTGATATGGTAATATATTCATATGAAGTGGTTTAATATATGTCAATTGATGTAGGTGGGGACTAGTAGTCCATACATATATTATGGCATGACATGTGCCAACTGGTGGAGGTATTGACATAAGTGTTGATATGATAGGCTTTTATAGGGCTAATATGGTAGGTCATATAACAATCAATATGGAAGATCATACACTACTTGGCATTTATATAAATGAGATTTACAAATCATATTATTACATCTTATTATACTTGATAACTCATTCATATTATCAACAATAAAATTGATAAAGCTTAAATTTTAAAGTAAATTAGGACATAAAAAGTCATAAAATGTGAGTCATACATCAAGCATCCAATCAAATTATGAGAAGTGACACATTGTAGTTCATTGGTTCCCTACCTAGTGGCTTGCATAGTCAATACATAGGTGGTAGTTTCTTGATCATGAGAAGTGGTGTTACATGATTTGTTAATACTCTATCCATTCAAAAAATTTGACATCCTTTCAATAACTCATGCAGTGAAATGTGGTTGTTAGAATTCACATCTATTTCTAAAAATAAATAAAAGTGATCCATCCACTAAAATTTTATATTAAAAAAAAACGATGGAAGAAATAAAGTTATAATGGGAACTTGTAGGTATCATAAATAATCTTTATATTATCCATAAATGTGTATCACAACAATTTGATACAATGGATAGAATAGTGGGGGATCTTAAGACCAAAATCTAGTACTAAAATTACATTAATAAGTTTAACCTAAGTAAATATAAGAAGACGACATTGGATTAATACATGTTATAAGGTGGTTCTAACCATAGCAAGGTCAATTGAAACCCATACGGGTTACATAGTAAAGTAATATATTAAACTAAATACATTATACAATGATTTCCATTAGGTATATTTAATATTATATTATATAATGATGACCCTAGCCTTGAATTAAAATACACTTTTAACGCATCCTCATAGTCTAAACTAAGGGTTCAAGGAGAGAAGAAACTATTGATAATAATGTCTTTCCCTCATAATGGATGCTATAGTGGGCCTCCACACTTGGGGTATTCTCATTTCAATCCTCCTCACCATCTAAAAATATTTCAGGTAAAATACCCTTTGCATAAGGACCTCATTAGGATGGACTGTAGTCATCACTACCACTATTACGTACTCCCACACAAATCCAATGAATAATTTCACTAAGGTTGCAGGTGAGGAAGAGAAGTTAAGCTAACCACCACCTCTAAAGAGAAGTCCCTTCAATATTCCATGTTTATATAATGTCTTGAATGCACAAATTTTATTTTCAAAATATACATCATATTGTTAAATGAATTCAACTTGCTCTTGGACAACTTTATTTTCATCACCAAAGAAATATTTGCATGAACCTACTTAGAAGAAGAGATGAAAAAATCCAAGTGTACATGAATAAGGATAAAATAAGGAAGAGATCATAAATGATTAGATATTCATGAATAAGTTAAATCAATAGCCCAAAGGAGAAAAACATATTGACTAAAGGACATCCTAAATCCTTTTCCTACATACCTCCAAAAAACTGAAAATATACAACTATCACAAATATAATTATATCTTCTAAAAAAAAGACCAAAGATTTTGATTGCATATAATATGGTAAAACCAACCTTTAAAAATAAGGTAATAATGCTTGTGGTCTATAGCCTACAATTTGGCCTCAAACATTAGATAAGGTCTATAAATTGATGCAACCAATGCATACAACTCAAAAAATTATGTGGTTTAAAATAGTAAGCTCAAAACGCTTTCATATGCAAAAATTATGGCCTATAGAAGTTTTTTCCAAATAGCCATTAAAAAAACAAAATTTAAATCCTCAACCCTTTGGAAAATGATATCTAATTATAGATTTTCATGTTCTACTCACTTATTTGCTAATATCTATATCTCTTAGAGGTCATTGGCCTACTTCATTTATGGCATTGGTCGACTCATGATTGGTTGATATTGTATAAGTAGGTAAAATATGATTTTGTGTATCACATTAGGGTGCTATTTTGACTAACATGTTTATCAAAAATCAAGGTACCAAAGTGCTTGATGCAAATCAAACTTGGGTCTCCTATAGACTAAAATATTTGCACCTTTCAGGGTTGTAAATAATTTTATGTGAAGGAAGGGATATGCTTTGTCACTTATGAACTTAATTTCCTTACTTAGGCTACTCCATTAATATTTTCACTACCAGATTTGAACATACACTCTCCACAATAGTTTTTGCATGCTCAACATAACCAATAAGGGATCCAACCTTGTAGTGATAAACTCATTGCTATTTTTATAGACAACATCATACATATTCACTACAACTAAAGAAAATAGCAAATAATGGAATATGCATGAATCAATATATTGATGTTCCTATCAAATTTATTAAGCCAATTATTTTTTAGATATAATTGCATTCTTCCAATGCTAAGTAGCATATAGGAAACCTATTTGAATAATATTTTTCTATAGGCAATTTTGCCACACTAGAATTTTTGTAAAAATTCCAAGTAAAATTTAAATTGTGCATTATCTTTAAATTTTAAATGTTTTCATTGGTTTTGTTTTGAAATTTTTGTTGGTTTACATCTCTTTTTTAATGCTTTTACTAGCAAAAATAAGTAATAATATTTTCACCCGAGTTCATGCATATTCAATGGTCTAGGTCAATCTCGCCATGATTGGGCATCTACTTTTGCTACACTAAGATTTTGTTAGCGAAGTAACCTTTTTGGTAGTTTCAGCCCTGTTTGTAATGAAATTACTTTTTTCCCCTAGATGCAACAAAATCCATCTTTGCTCCCTATCCATAGTGAAATACCAATTTGTGCTATGGAACAACAAAATTCTCTTTTTCACTCCTTTTTTTAGTAAAAACACATTTTGGATGAAATTACCAGATAAATCCCTTCTCAAGTTCATCTTCTCACAAAGTTCATGGTGAAATTTTAGATGTTAAAATTATGAATAAATGCCTTTTTACCTCATTCTCCAAAAAAAATAACTTTTCACCCAGTTACTCAGTAAAATCTATTTTCGAGCATGTTCTAGGTGAAAACATTTGCAAGAGCACATTTTGAAGTTGTGCTTTGGAGAAAGATATTTTGGCACTTCGCTTATTGAAATCAATTTACTCCATGGTAAAATGTATCCAAGAAAGAATTAAATTGGAGGGAATTTCAAGACTAGCATATTTAATTTTGGGGGTGTAAAGAGGTAAAGTTACCAGAATTGCTAACGATTAAAATCAAGCTTGATGGATAACCAGAAAACAACCCAAATTAAATTTTGTAGACTTTCGATTCTAGTACAACTCTATTATTTTCAAGGTGCCACAATAAAGATGAATTTTAGTAATAATCCAGGCCAGAGCCAGATGCATCATCTCCCAAAATCACTCATCGCTTCCCATGGAGCCACCAGATTGGTTTATTGTTGATGTTGAAGAGAGAATTACGATCGACCACTCTATCATTTCCCATAGTTTTGGTTTTATGAACATTTAATTTTAGAGGTGAAAACCTCTATAAAAACTGAGAAGATTGATGTAATAAAGGAGTATACACACACTTCTAAAAAATATTTGAGTTTAATTTTTTGCATCAATTGAAAGACTATTGGCTCTGGTTCCTGGATCAGTATTGTATGTGGTTACTTTTTTCTGTCATTTTTATTATGGTTGTTATATTTTTTAGATAATTTTAAATTCTGCATTTGAATTTAATTTCTAATAAAGATGTGAATGCTGAAATTTTATTAGAAGTTGTTTACGCAAGTTGTGAATGGTTCCTATATTATTATTTTTATTACATGCTAGTTAAAACATAATTTAGTGACTTAGATGCTAGTTTATTCCCTACTCTATTTATTTGGCTCACAGGCATATTTTCCATCTCTTTCCATTATTTCCATCTATTTCTGCCAATTTCTCTCCCTAAGCTTTAAACCCATTTTAGATTAGTAAAACAATTTTAGATTAGTAAGAGAACCAACCCTCTTTGGAGATTGGTTTGAATTATATCTCTTTCCTTTTGTCTTTCAATGTTTTTTGGGTCTAGGGTGCACATATATTTTGTACTTAGGTATATTCATGAAAAACATATTCATTGTAAATTAAACTTGTAATGCAAAAAATATGGACTTTAGAGGGCATAAATATATCCATGTTAATGCCATATTTAGAATGACAAATGAAAATACCCTTTCCTTGATTATGGACTTGGATCATTCATGAAGAAGAAAATATGCTTTTAACCTATAAAATATACAAAATCTTAGATTTGAACCTGTATCATAAAGGAGCAAATATTGCAAATGACATCATGTTAACCATCTTGGTTCCTAATATTTCGCATTGATACTTAAGTACTATCCATGAAGAAGGGTTTTAGGCTTAAAATGAATAAGTAATTCTAATCTATAAGGGGTGCATGGGGAAAGCACAAGAATTTAAGTTCAATTTATTAATTAGCCTTTTTGATATCAAATTAAACGTCATGGCATATCAAGAAGGGGTGATAAAAAATAAGTGAAACTAAATTTGCAAATATACCTTGATGAAAATAAAGCAAAGGATGAAGAAGGCATAAATTCTCTATAGCATTTAAAAATTGATAAAATATTATATGCATAAATATCCTATGTACCTCTTATGTGAAAGATAAATATAAAGCCTAGAGAGCTAATTTACCCTAAAATTTAAACGAATGATAAGAGGCTACAAATAGTATTTTTGCATGTCCAAGCATTATTACCTCATACTTCCTTTGATATCATGTTGGAATTTGCACCCATTTTAAAAAATCCACTCAAATATTATACAAAACATTTTAAAAATATGAAGAGAAAAAAACATAGTGGACACCCCTAGGTACCGTAAATAATTATTATATTATATGTAGATAAGAATTAAAATACTCTCATACAATGGATGGAGTAGTGGGGGTATTTATATACATATTGAATCCCTAACTTGCATCAGTAAGTTTATCCTAATATGACATAACAAAATGGATATATGTTAATTACAAGTTATAAGCTGGATTTAACCATAATAGAGTTAATCCTAACCTATAAGGCTTAGATAATAAAGTATTAAAATAAATTAAATGCATTGTACAATGATTTCCCATAAACCTGTCTAATATTATATCATACAATGTAAGGCTTCACATAAATCAAATTGTACTTTCAAAAGTTATGCTCTCATATTCATTGTAGAAAATAGATTTTTTATTTTTAAATTCAAATTGTTTTGGAGGTATTTTATGTAATTTTAGGGTTAACATTTGGGGCCATAATTTGTGCATACAGAAGCATTTTGAGCCCTTTTTTAAAATCATGATTTTAGGATATTTGTGTTAACATGTTGTTTTTCGTCACAAATGCACACATATTCTTTTACTATAGAAATAATAGTCATGGATCACCATGTTTTGTTGTTTAGTGGTCCAAAGTATGTTATGTAGAAAATTAAAATTGAAGCTTTGCATCAAGAGCAATGGGTTATTCAACCATGTGAGTGACCAATATCTATGGTACATGTATTAGTAGTGTAGATCAACATAATAACCCACACCAAGTGTTGCTACTAAAGTGAAATTGTTCTACAAGGTTAGCTGACAAGGTAGTCATGTAGTTGGATGCATAAAAAATATTGCCAAATCAAAATTTTTGTGAAGAGTAGAAATCCTAGCGTGTTGTTGCAATGTCAAACTTAAAATTTGGTTATGTATAAGGAAAGAGAAAGGTCAAGTATTTAAAATTACTAGCATTATCTTGAGGAGTAAAGTGTATGGTAAAAAAAAAACCAGACTTAAAAATTTTGAAGGTTTGACTTTCAAAGAGCTGATGTAATATCAAGGGTAGAAAAATTATATTTTAGATTTTGATGAATGAGCCTTGGGAGATAACAACCACAAGATGCAAAATAAAATGAAAGATAGTAAATCTTCTAGATGACTATAGTATGCTAAAAATATAAATCATATAAAATATTATAATGTAGCTATGAAGGAAATGAGAACTCCATTAACAAAGCTACTAATCTACATTGTATCCATCACCAATGAATGGTGAGGTACATAGAACTACACTATCCACTAAGCTACACTATCTGACTATGTTCCCACGACTCTCTTATCTATCTATCTATCTAATAGGCCATCCTTATATAGGAAAAATATGATGCTTGGCTAACACTCTATCTAGTTGTGCAGGCTACAACTTGTAAATATACAATTTGCACATTGATACTTGTGCATTTATTACATTGCATGAAGTAACTAGATAACTTGCACATAAAGTAATATAGAAATGTATCTTGGATGATACATTTACATAACCCAAATGATGGATTAAACTCCATTTTGAACACTGTCATGTATTATATTATTTGGTTATTGAAGACTTTAGTCTTCAATATGGATCTTCTTCATCTTGTTTTTATTTATCTTTGTAGTCTTCTTCTTATGCATTCTTTATAACTTGTTCAAGAAAATAGTTAATGTCTCTATATTATGTCATATTTGCTTATAGAGCTTTAACTTCAAAATCCTCTATGGGTTATTCCAATTCTTAAAATTATTCTATCCTCTAAACCAAGTGGTATTTTTTTTTTCTTCTGATATTCAAGTTGAGGATAATTGGCAGGTTTCTAAAACACCTACTGATGAGGGATTTTTTGGTATTATCATAGCTCAAACTGATTTCCATGATTTTTTTGATTTCTTTGGTTTTAGTTTATGGGATTATATTTGACAAAGTTGGTAGATCTGACAATACCATGTTTTTCTTCCTATTACTAAAGAAGCAATATTTCCTTATAAATTATATTTTGAGATCAATGCAATGTTAGTCATATCATATTTCATAGTATTTTCTACTTCATATTCATGAAGTATATTGACTAAATCATCAAAAGAAGTATCTTTGATTAGGACCTACAAATATGTTACCAAATGCTTATAGTTAGTTGGAAGTGCTCTCATGGTTACTTCAGTAAGAATTTCATCTTTAACTATTTCACCTAAGGTTAATAATTTCTCTTTAGTATCTGCTACCTTCCTTAGGAATAGTTCTATACTTTCTCCACTATTCATTTTCAATGAGTGAAGTTGAGTTTTGCAAATGAAGAATAGTTTTCTTATTCTTTCCTTAAAATATATTTTCTAGGTTTATCCTCCACTATTCATTTCAATGGGTGAAGTTGATTTTAGAAATGAAGAATATATATTTTTTCCTTCAAATATTTTTCTAGGCTTATCCATGCATTTGTAGTTGGCTGAATTGATATATGGTTGAATCTCATAAGTGATAGCAAAAGTTATTATTATTAAGGCCTTATAATCATTTTCTTCAAAATTTAGGATTTTTGTTTCACCTGTGGTAGGTTTCTATATTTTACCTTTGACAACATCCCAAAGTTTTTCATTGACTAAAATTGATTTCAATTTATTTTTCCAAGAAAAATAATTAGGACTCTTGACTAAAATTGATTTCACTTTCTTTTTCCAAGAAAAATAATTAGGACCCTTGAGAAGTTGATATTCTGGTAGGAAGAATTTGTTAGATTTTATTTTAAATCTTCCTAATAGGAAGACTTAGATTTGTAGTCTTCCTTATGTCTCCCTAGTATATTATAGTGCTTTTTGTAAAAATATATTTCAATTTTGGTTGATTATGTACAATTTTTGTAAGTATCAAAAATCAAAATTTTAACACCTTATTACTCCCAATTGAACTAAGCACTTTCAATTTTTGAAGATGTTTTGATGTTGGAATTATTTTATTATTTTTTGGAGATTTGAGACAAGTATAAATATATTTATCCAACCTTAATATAAATCCTAATAACCTATTTTATATCCCTTGGATTATTTCTAATTTCCAATAAAATAAATTTAATGGTGTAACCCTTGTGGTTCCCAAGTTTGGAAATTTAGGAAAATAAAAATAATGTTTGCAAAATAATTTAGTCCAAGTTGAATTCCTTATTTCTCCTAAGTTAAAAAATATAAATCTTAAATTAATAAGATAATTTACCCATTTTGATTTCAATATCTAAGTTTTAACCTTAGTTTATAACCCTTATATCTCCAACTTATGAAAGCAATAATAAATGGGATTTAAATCTTACCTTTATAGATGTAACATATCCTAAATGTTCGATGCTATATGTGGCTAAGCATGAAAACATGTAAGTGGTAACTTCGATGCTTAATTTAATGGAGATTCCTTGGATTAGTTGGTCTTTAATGCTGGTACATAGGCATTGAAGGTTTAACCTTCAAAAATGGAGGAATATTTAATGCTCCTTCCTCCTATCTTCCATGTTGCACTTCATACATTTCTGTTGTGATTCAATCCTTATTTGAATAATATTCACTCCCTCTTTGGACATATTTAACTGCACTTCACTCACACATGTTGAAATTGGACTTCAAATACATTTTAAGGATATTTTATCATAGACATTGTGACAAGTGTCACATTCATTACAAGTGAGCACTACCTTATTAATATAATGCTTCAAATCATTTGTTTAAAACTCTTGAAGCAATCCAAAAACTTATGGGCACTCATGCAAAGATGATGGAGAATACCAAGTGTCACTACTTCATTTATAACTCCTCTGTGGCATATTCTAGAACATTGAGAGAGGAATGATGTTTATAATACCAAGTGTTATTTCTACATGGATTATTTTCTTGTAACATCTTCAAATATGGATATTAAAACTCCTCAATCTCTTTTATTTGCTACATTGCTTTGGCAACAAGTAAGCTATTTTATTGTAGGTGGATAAATGATGCACTTATGGAGCTTGTATGATGATTTGGAGCTTCCTTTAGTGGATGGTATTATCCAAGTTAGATACCATGGATGTAACATATTTGCCTCTTCCTTTTATTTCTCCAATTGTTTTAAATCCATTGTATATTTTAAACGTATTTATAAATAAATATGCACTCGCTTGTATATGTAAATGTATCTCTCAAATGTTCTAAAATGATATTTGATTTTGCAGGTACGTACATCCAAGATGAGCCCTTGAGTGGCTCCTTCTATCTTGGGAAGAAGAGTGCCGACATTCAATCTTCATTGGCTGATTTTTCCCTGTAGTAAATCTTCCCTTTTGTGGCACTTACAAATATGTTCTTTTGCCATAAAAAACCAGATTTGCGTAGTGCATATAATGTATTATATTGTTGTATAATAAGGTATTTTAATATACCTTCCATTGCACTCTATTTCCAGATCTGAAAATTTGGTTTTGTGGTAGTTTTTTCTTGCAATACAAGGGTTTGAGGTTGTATTTAAAGAGTAGACACACCTTTCCCTTTTTGCTTGGATACTTTTGATAATAAATCAATGTTTTAATAACAGTAGATATTATTAATGTTTATAATGCTTTTTGATTTTGAGACTCGCAAAGTATCACTTTCATAAACTTCTATTTATGTTATTGGTTAGTTGTGTTCTTCTCCAAATTTTGGAGGATTTTAACCCTTTTAGTGGCTTCTATTGGCCAGAAAAAGTTGTTGATTTTTGTGCTTCAATAATGTCTTTAGAAACTTGATACAAATCATATTTTGAGCCTTTCAAGAAACACAAAACTAATTTTATTTTAAGACTGGTATAATAGTACAAGTTCATCACTTTTAATGCACTAATATTCCACCTTATCACTCCAATAAACTATCAAATTAATGCACTAATATTATTTATGAGTTTGATTATTTGATGTAGAACCATCTCGGTTCTCTCACTGGTCTATTCGTATGGATTTTTTTGGGTTCGTGGGCTCCTTATCATCTTTGTTTATTTGTAGTTTATGTCCTATTTTATTTCTATCTTTGTTGTTGCATGCTTTGTAAAACATTGTGCGGTCCCTTTTAAAACCCTCTTTTCTCTTAATGTTACCATAAAACAATAATGCAACTAATCAAGCATAACCTGAAATGAATACTTTAGATTTATGCTACAATTTCACTACAATCATTGTTGTAGGACTTAGTCTTTTTTTTTAAAGTAGATAATAGGTAGTTGATAGAAGCTAATATGAAATCTAATAAAATTCTAATAAATGTGCAAATAATTTTTTTAAAAAGAATATGTTTCCTTTTGCTCTTTAGAATATTGTAATCTAATTTCTTTTTTGCAACTTTAATCCAAATTCAAGTGCTCTAATAAATTTGATAAATAATCTAATTAATGAATTTTCTTGCAACCAAAAGTTTTATACCTTTTTCTGTAGCTCTTCTCCTACCTTTGTAGAGGATGTAGACAATGTCTAAAAAATCTAAGTTGTTGCTTCAAGTAGGATGTCCTGAACAACTCCTTCTTCACAAAATGATGGTCTTGAACTTTCTTTCATGAACCTAAGATTTGGTTGCTTTTTCTCCTCCTTATGCTATAGATTTGGAGAATTAAATATCTCTAAAGTGGTACCTTCTTGTTGTGAGAGGTAATATTCAAATCTCCAAGATTTGGTGAGCTTATTCTGTCTTCAAGTCTTTTTATAAAATTTTTACTTTAAGAAAGATCTTCTTCTAGGGTTTGAAACTCCTTGCCAAATCATTCTTCATAGATTTGGCACTCTTTTCAAAAGTATTCTTCTCATATTTGGTGCTCCTTAACAAAATACCCTTCACAAATTTTGTACTCCTTAGCAAATTCTCCTCTAGGGATTGTTGTCAAATGGTGATAATTGTTCCAAATCCTTCACTGTTAGGGACTTCACCTTCATAGTGGATTTCTACAATGAGTTATCAAAGAACTCTCTTGATCTTAAGCAAGACTCTCCTAGCATTTTTTGAATTCTCAATGAGAACTTCACAAGGTCTTTTATCTGGCATCTTCTTATGGTATTTATTGGGACCCTTTTCTTCAAAATGTTACTCCTAGAAGTGTTGGTGGTGAGATATTTTTCTGGATCTTCTAATTTTGCTACTCCTAGCTTTGAGTAGAAATCTCCTAATCCTTCTTATTCTTCCAAAACTATAAGTTCTTCAATGAGATCTTCTCCTGATCTCTTCACTTTTTCTTCAAGACTGAGCTAATTCTAAAGAAGATACTCTTCCTAGATTTCTTGTAGGAAGTCTCCCAACTCACTAAATATTATGTTCCTACAATAAATATATTAGTATTATAATATTTATTCTACTTTTGAATTAGATATTATTCTTAAATTCTTCTTCAGGATCAAGTCTTATGTGGCCTATTTTAATATTGAGGATCCTATGGTCTTTTTTAGTACCAATGCTTCTATGGTATTTTTAGTATCAAGGCTTCTATGGCTTTTTAAGTATTAAGGATTTTATGGCCTTTTCAGTATGAAGCCTTCTATGGCCTTTTCAGTATGAGGGTATACTATACTCTACACTATGAGGGTATACTGATATTTGTGCAACCAATTTGGAGTATCATAGATTTCTATCATAAGAGGAGTCCCAATCCTATGAGGATTAATTTCAGAAAACAAAATAAACTTTAGCCACCAGTTAGTAAATTCTAGATAACCAGGATGATCTTAAATAAATGATTTATCTATCTATTGGATTGAATGTTGAGTCCCAGCCTTCACGATTTTTCCTAACAACTTTATAGAAAAGACTCTAGACAAAAAAATCTTAGTATTTTTTGAAACTAAATTTCCTTTCAGTCCTAACTTTTTGAATCTCCCCAAATCTACTACTTAGATTATTTTGATATCTTTTGATAGTGGTTGGTCCAATGGTACATTAGTTTGACAAAAACTTTAGGCTAACTGATAATTATGGTTTTCCTATTGACCTACATAGACTAGACCTACCATGTCTTTGATACCATTGTTAGATTTTGATGAATGAGCCTTGGGAGATAACAATCACAAAATGTAGAATAACATGAAAGAAATAAAATTTACTAGAAGACTGAAGTATGCTATAAATATAAATCATATAAAATTTTACAATGTAGCTATGGAGGAAATGAGCACTCCATTAACAAAGCTACTGATCTAAATTGTATCCATCACCAATGAATGGTGAGGCACATAAAACTACACTATCCACTAAGCTACTATATTTGAAGATATCCTTCCAAATATCTTATCCCTCTATCTAGGAGGCCATACTTATGTAAGAAAAATGGGATACATGGCCAACACTCTATCTAGTTGTGCAAGGGACAACTTGCACATGTAAAACTTACACATTGACACTTGTACATTTATTACATTCCATGAAGTAACTAGATAACTTGCACAAAAAGTAATATAGATATGTATCTTGGAGGATACATTTATATAACCCAAATGATGGAAAAGAATCTATTTCCAATAGTATAGACTTTGATATTTTACTGTAAAGGCCAAATTCAAAATTTTTCCTAAGGTTCAAGAAAGAGTAGAATCCCAACATTATAAGAAGTTGAAGTCATTTAAAATGGAAGGTACTCTAGACTATATTTTTAAATCCCTACTGAAGGATATATGTCCAATAAAGCATCTAGAGCATTATAATGAATAAAATATCTCAGACCTATTTCTTTCAATAAAAACCAACCTTGTTATAGATTCAAATAGCCTAATAACTCCTCCATTTTACACCTATCCCTAGATAACTAGCCTAATTATAGAGCAACATGGCACAAATTGAATCTATATAAGGATTTTGAGATCTATGATAGGTACATTGATAGCAAGGTTGTGGAGATGATTAAAACTTACCACATTAGTATAATCAAATCAAAATAATTAAGTCAAGTTGATTTAGAAAGTGATGCCCATGATCTACACTCACTCTTGTCATGCTTGTATACATTTTTATATGATCATTAAAGCTAACTAAATAGCAATGTAATCCTATAAATAAATCAATATACCTCATAGAGATGGTTGGATCTTTAGTTTCTATGATTTGTGTATAGTATATGACGACTACTACAAATCAATAAAAATCAAAAAATTATTGTAGAACTTATAATAATGTAAGTGATGTCTAAATGCATTTTTATATGCTTCATGAATGAGTGTATTATATTAAGTAATTCTAATTCATCTAGATTAAATTTTGGATTATTGTTCATTTAATATTTTGGAATGCTTAGATATATACAAATTAAATTAAATGATATTTTGCAAGATCCTATGTTTGTTGAATTTTTAGATTTTGATACAATATGCAATGGGAGATAGCATTCACAAGATGCAAAATAATAAGAAATTAAATCTATGATTTGAATGAAATATGTTATAAATAGAAATGATAAAAATGAATACAATAGTAGCGATGGAGGAAATGAACACTTCATGATACAAACTACTACTCAATGAATGAGCTTTGAGCTTATAGCTCATATATACTACACTATTGTCTATCCTACACTATTGTGATACTATGATACTATCATATCTCTTCTATCTATATGGCTCTTTATATAGGAAGATAAGTTCCTTGGGCAACACTTTATCTAGTTGTACAAGTGGACACCTTGCACATTATAACTTTTACATTGATGCTTGTGTATTTATTACATTGCATGAAGTAACTAGATAACTTCCCCCTAAAGTAATCTAGTATCCTAGGAAGATACATTTACATGATCCAAATAATGTAATATAAGATATTTCTAACACCAACCTATATTACAATATTTGGGTATTGAAGACCTTAGTCTTCAATGTGGATCTTCCTCTTGAAAATGATATTTGGCTTCTTCAGATTCATTGTCACTATCTTCTATCCAACCACCTTTATTGGTCTCTTTTCTAGTATCTTCATTTGGTTCTGAATGTTGATGGATGAGTAGAGCATGGTGCACTTGTCCTATCATTTTCTTAATTTTTATTATTCCATTGTTGGCTTTGTGTTGTACTGGTTCTTTATTTTCATCAACATATTCCTTTAAAATATGTTAGTATCATTTTGAAACATCATAGTATTTTGTGATATTTCCATTGAATCCAGGATGTATGTATTTCCATGGATTTATCCTCTTGCTTTTATTTCACTTTGATTCATGATGAGACATGTATTAATTCCATACATATATCCTAAGTAGATCATATAGTTGTCTTCTACCAACTTGCTTATAGAAACGAGATTGAATGTTAATCCATGAACAAACAATACTTTTTGTAGTAAAATATTTAGAAATGATCTGCTAGGTGTTGCACATTCATATCCATGTATAGGATAAGTTTTGTTATCCTCAATTCTTAGTTTATAGTATTTGGTATCTTCAATATAGTCGAACAATTGCATGTTTCCTATCATATGATGACTGGATCCTGAGTCAATGTACCACATATTTTCATGTTTTGTAGACTGATTTTTGTTGAAACAAATTGCACATTCATTATATGACATTATTTTTTCCATTTTAAGAAATATAAGAAATGTGATATGATATTCTATGTAGTATACCTTATGATTCCTTATTTGAATATATTATCCCTGATAGAAGTATATAAGATTGATTTGGTAAAAACTTTATTAATGCTTGGTTTTGTAGGCTTCCTTATGTATCCCTAGTAATGAGAGTATAAACTCTTGAGGATTTTTAGGTTTTGTAGAAGGATTATATATTGCAACTTGATAATTTTGATAAATGCTGATATTACCAAGTTTTGTAGAATATCTTACGACTTCCTAGTATGATTTATATAAAGATACAAAGTGCTTTTGTATATTTTAGTTCAATTTTGGTTGATTTTATAATTTTTTGTAAATACCAAAATCAAGTTCCATTATCCTTATTACTCCTATTGAACTAAGAATTTTTCATAAATTTAAAGAGGTTTTAATGTTGGATCTTTTGTCTCGATTTGAGAAGATTTGAGACAAGTATATATATATATATATATATATATATATATATATATATATATATATACACATATATTTTTTATTGAGTTAGACAAGTAAATATTATAAATTTCCAACATTTAAAATGCTTTTAATAAACCTTTTATAATGGCCATTTAAAATTTGATTTAATTTTTTCTAATCTCTAATAAATAAATTTTATGTAGTAGACCTTATGACTCCCAAATTTGGAAAACTAGGAAAGATTGTGGGAGGTGAGCTCTTTGATACAAAGGTAAATTTGCATTAACAATTAACATTAGGTTACAAAGTTTAAATAAACATTATAATAACCATGCTATAGAAAAGGGGGGGATAGGAGAAATTAAGGGAGAAGAAAATACAATCAAATTCTCTTGCCGCCCAAAGATGCTGCCGTCCAACTGCCGTCCAGGTAAGGTAAAAGGTAAGTAATCTTACCCAAGGTAAAATACATTTTTTTAACCTTTTACCAATGGTAATTTTCCAACATTCTCCCCCTTAAAGTTGAGAGGACTGACTATACAGTCTCTCAGCTTTATAAATTGAGCTTTAGCCATGCCTTTGGTGAAGATGTCTGCTAGATTATCCAAAGTGCTGCAGTATTGAAGCTCAACTATCTGTTGTTCCACCATATCTCTTATGAAGTGATACTTCATATCAAAATGTTTTGACCTTTTGTGGTGGATCGGATTATATGCCAACTGTATGGCACTAATATTATCACAATTCAGTTTGGTTGGACCAATTTGTTTTTTGCCAATCTCTTCAAGGATTTTCCTCAACCAGAGGATTTGAGTACTAGCATGGGTAATGGCTATATACTCAGCTTATGTAGATGATAATGCTACAACCGATTGCTTCTTGGAACTCCAAGTTATTAGTCCCGAACCTAGACTAAAACTGGTTCCCTGATGTAGATTTTTTGTCATCTATATTACTGCCCCAATCGCTGTCACTATAACCAACTAACTTCACAGAGTTAGACTTGTGGTAATGGATTCCAAAATCCAATGTACCTTTTACATATCGTAAAATTCGTTTGGTTGCTTGAAGATGCAGCTCGGATGGGCATGCCATAAACCTTGATACTAGAGAAACAACATATTGTATATCTGGCCTAGTGTTGGTGAGAAACATTAAACTCCCAACCATGCTTCTGAAATTGGTCATGTCAACTTTTGGTGCTCCATCATCTTTGCTTAGTTGGATTCCATGTCTTGTTGGTGTTGCAACTGATTTGCACTGCTGCATAGCAAATTTTTGAATCATGTCACGAGCATATTTCTGTTGACATATGAAGATCCCATTCTTTGATTGATGTACTTCCATTCCTAGGAAGTATCTCATTAATCCGAGATCCTTCATCTCAAACTGATTCATCATGGAGTTTTTGAACTCCATATTCATTTTATTATTACTACCCATAAATATTAGATCATCCACATATAAACAAACTATGAGGATATCTACTCCATTCTTCAGGTAGTATAGAGTTGGTTCACTCTTGCTTTTTGTGAAACCATACTTGCTGAAATAGCCATCAATTCATGAGTACCACGCTCGTGGTGCTTGCTTGAGGCCATAAAGTGCTTTTTTCAATTTATAAACAAGGTTCTCTTTTCCTTGTTCTTGGAAACCTTGAGGTTGTTGAACATACACCTCTTCTGTCAGGTATCCATTTAAAAATGCACTTTTCACATCCATGTGTTGAATGTTCCATCCTTTATGGGCTGCCAAGGAAAGAACAGTTCTGATTGTTTCTTGTCGAGCAACTGGAGCAAAGGTTTCCTCATAATCTATTCCATATTTTTGAGTAAAACCCTTAGCTACTAATCTTGCCTTGTGCCTTTCAATGCTTCCATCAGCATTGAATTTGGTCTTATAGACCCATTTACATCCAACACATTTTTTTCCCTTGGGAAGCTTCACAAGCTCCCAAGTATCATTCTTTTTAATTGAGGATATTTCCTCTTCCATGGCATCTTGCCATATACTTTCAGTACATGCTTTTTCATAGCTAGATGGTTCTAGCTGTGCAGCAACCAACAAAGCATAATTGACTACATCACCCCTTGGTTCATGAGACTCATCATCTCCTGACATTTGAAGATTTTCAAGTCTTGACAAAATGTCGTCCATCTCACTAGCTTGACTCCTAGTGTATCTTTGTTGGAAATTCCTATCCAACATTTGAGAAGATGGATGACTCTGTAGTATGCGCTTTCCTTTATTTGTCTCTTTCCTTTGAGAAACTGGATCAATATCCATCGGACTTGGAGCGCTTACAGATCTATGAAATCATTTTGGAGAGTTTGGGGGTGCCAACAAAGAAGTCCCTCTTGGACTTGGTGTACCACTTGATGTACTTGATGAAGATTCCTGATGTGGACTTTGTGGAGGGGGACTTTTTCCACTACTTTTCTTGGGTTGTACTAATGTGGAACTTTTCGAATTAGAGTCTATATCAACAAATTTTTTATGACCCCATTCTCCCCCTTCATCAAAAATTACATCCCTGGAGATAATTATTTTATGTGTCTTGGGATTGTACAATCTATACCCTTTGGTCGATTCACAATACCCTACAAAAATACAAGCTTGACTCTTGGGATCAAGCTTCTTTCTCTTCTCCTCAGGAATGTGTGCATAAGCTAAAGAACCAAATACTCAAAAATGTTTGACATTTGGTTTCTTACCGTACCATCCTTCATAAGGAGTGATACCATCTAAACTAGAAGTCGGACTTCTATTTAGAATATATGCACTAGTTCTCACTGCATCCGCCCAATAGTTGTATGTGAGATGCTTTGTCTGAAGCATTGTTCGTGCCATTTCAACAAGGGTGCGGTTCTTTCTCTCGGCCACACCGTTCTACTATGGGGTATAGGCAGTGGTGAACTGCCTTTTTATCCCATTTTGCTTACAATAATGTAAAAATTCATTTGAGGAGTACTCTCCTCCTCTATCAGTGTGAAGACATTTGACATAGTAGTCACTTTGCTTTTCTACATTATTTTTGAAGTCTATGAAGCAATCAAATGCTTCATCTTTGTGTTTCAGAAAATAGATCCAGCACATTCTAGAATAATCATCTATGAATGTTAGAAAATAAGAATTGTTTCCAAGGCTTTTTGTTTGCATTGGACCACAGATGTCCGAATGTACTAGCTGAAGAGGATAGCTTGCTCTCCACGCTTGGCCTCTTGGAAACTTCGTTCAGAGTGCTTTCCCAAAGCACATGCTTCGCATACCTTCTTATGTTCTTGAATCTTTGGTAGTCCTGTCACCATAGCTTGTGATGTTAACATTTTCAAGCTAGCGGAATTGAGGTGACCATATCTCAAGTGCCACAATTCACTTGGATTTGTAATAGCAATGTTTGCAAGTTGAGCTCCCCCTGGCTCACCAAATTTTAGAGGGAATAACCTATTCTTTGTCATAGGTACTTCTGTGATGACTCGGTTACAATTGTTTTTATCAAGGATTGTACATTTTCTGTCATCAAAAACTAATTTGTAATGCTTCTCCATCATTTGGCCAACACTTAACAAATTGTGTTGTAGTTGTGGAGTATAGTATATGTCATTCACTTTTTTAAGGCCTTCTTTTGTTGGAACTTCCATAGCTCCAATGCCTTCAACTTGCAAAGAATTATTATCCCCTAACTTAACATGGGATTTGTAATTTGAATCTAATGTAGCAAAGAGATTTTCTTTGCCACTCATGTGGTTGGAGCAACCAGTATCCAAAATCCATGTATCTTTAAGATTTTGATCTGATTGTCCATAAGATAGAAAAATATTTGATGGACCTTCTTCTTCTCCGTAGAATGAGCCATATTGACTGCTTTGATCCTTTGAAGACTTTGACCAGCAGTCTCGAGCGAAGTGTCCTTGTTTCCCACAATTGAAACAAGTTGTTTTAGTCTTGTTACTTCCTCGTCCTTGATTTCCACGGCCTGCATTGCCGCTTTGGTTCTGATTGGCTCCTCTGTTTTGATTTCCACCTCTATTTTGATTGCCTCCTCTGTAGGAGTTGCTTTGGCCTTTGCCTCTTTGTTGTTGTCCTCTGCCTCGGCCTCTTCCTTGTCCTCGTCTTGCAGCTTCATTCGAAGTGAAGGCTTTGTCATCACCTCCATAGCTTGTTGAAGGTGCTCCTTGAAGTCTCTCTTCATGTGATGTTAATGATCCAATCAAACTATCAAATGTAAGAGTAGAAAGGTCTTTGGATTCTTCAATTATGATGGCAATGTGATTCCACTTAGGAAGAAGTGTTCTCAACACTTTCTTCACAATTGTTTCAATTTTTGTGTCATCACCTAAAGTTTGCATCATATCAACTACTGCTTTGACTCGTACACAGTAGTCACCGACTCTTTCATTTTCCTTCATTCTGAGATTTTCAAAATCTCTTTTTAAGGTCTGAAGCCTGACTTGCTTCACTTTATCACTTCCTTGGAATCCTTCTTTCAAGGCATTCCATGCATCTGTGGCAGTTAAGAAAGATGCAATTCTAGGAAAGATACTTGGATCTAATGCCGCTTGAAGATGGTATAAGGCAAAAGAATTATTTTTCTGTGCATCTTTGAAGATCTTCTTGTCGGTTGCACTTAAAGTAGTCCAATCTGTTGGAGCAGTGTAACCGTCTTCAATACTATCCCATAGTCCTTTTCCTATGAGTAATGTCCTCATTTTGATGGACCAGTACTCATAATTATCCCCACTGAATTCGGGGATTGGTAGATTGTTACTTGATCCCATTATTATCTAATAAAACAAGAAACCTCTCTTATATAGTCTTATTTCAAAAAGACTTTACAAACTATCAAGCCTTGCTTGATTTACAATCATAAACAACTCACTCTTGTTGTTGTGATTCAGCAATTACAAAATTGTCAGCGACTTGTTCATCGTCATCACTGATCAATATAATTTCAGGAGAAGGAGTTTGTAGGATTTCAACTGAATTACTATAATGAGTATATTCAGATCCTTGTGAAGCAATCGCCACTGTGTCGGATTGTTCAAATCTGCTCCCAAAGGAGTTATCTTCTGAATCTGCTTCGTATCCTAGATCAGGATTTCTCTGTTGTGCAATAACCGCGTTTTGCAACTGTGAAAAAACTGTATTTATGCCTAGTGTTCTTACGTGCTCATCAAAGCTTTCAGCGTTTGTTCTCAGTAACAAACTGCAAAGGGCTTGGTAACATCCTTCCGATCTTATCATTTAAGAAAATTTCCCAGAAATTTTCTTTTACAAGGATTTCCTCTTAGGAAATTTTTCTAAATTTTTTACCTCTTAAAGCGTAAAAAATTTTACAACTATTTCCTCTTAGGAAATGTCAATCATCAACTTTAAATGATAAATAAAAACCTTTCAAATTTTTTTTTTTTTAATTTTACAGCTATTTCCTCTTAGGAAATGTCAATCATAAAAAAAAATTCTTTAAAGTTTTACAGCTATTTGAATTTAACTTAAAGTTTTTTTTTTTAAAAAATTTTTTTTTAAAAAAAAAAAACTATTGAACCCCCGTCGAGGTTCGATCGTGCGACCTCGCGGGCGTCAAGGCAAAGGGTAGCCGCTGTGCTACCGGGCAGATCCGGGAGCTAAAGCAGGCTCCCTGCCTTTGTTGCTTTCGCAAGATCGCGCGAAGCAAAATAAAAATGACCCCGTCGAGGTTCGATCGTTCGACCTCGCGGGAGTCAAGGCAAAGGGTAGCCGCTGTGCTATCGGGAAGATCCGGGAGCTAAAGCAGGCTCCCTAGCCTTATTGCTTACGCGTCGAACGTGAAGCTATTATTGGCTTCGTGCTTCGATGCGAAGCAAGGTTTTTTTCTTTGGGACTTTAGTCCCACATCGCCTCTGCGGCGATGTTTCTGCTCTTTAAAAAGAGCAAAGCACACTAAGTGCTTTGATTGCCTATGGGCAGTCGTAGGCTGTGAACAACCTTTTGCCTCGGGCCACGCGTAGGTCGCCACGTCAACGAACCTCGGGCTACGTGCCGCCTCGGGCCGTGCATAGGTCGCCACGTCAACGAACCTCGGGCTACATGCAGGTCGCCACGTCAACGAACCTCGGGCTACGTGCAGGTCACCACATCAACGAACTTCCTCGAGCCACATGCTGCCTTGCCACATCATGACTAGCTCCACCAATGCCTCAGGAATCATGTCGATCTGCTCCTACGGGCCACCTCGGGATCCGTGCCGCCACCTCGAACTACGGGCCCCATCGCCTCGGGATTCGGGCCGGTCTCGGCTCTCGGCTCTGATACCAAATGTGGGAGGTGAGCTCTTTGATACAAAGGTAAATTTGCATTAACAATTAACATTAGGTTACAAAGTTTAAATAAACATTATAATAACCATGCTATAGAAAAGGGGGGGATAGGAGAAATTAAGGGAGAAGAAAATACAATCAAATTCTCTTGCCGCCCAAAGATGTTGTCGTCCAACTGCCGTCCAGGTAAGGTAAAAGGTAAGTAATCTTACCCAAGGTAAAATACATTTTTTTAACCTTTTACCAATGGTAATTTTCCAACAAAGATAACAATATTTGAAACATATGAAATAGTTAAACGTAAGAAGAATTCCTTATACCTCCAAGGTTTTTTTGAAAATATTATTTTGATCTAGGTATGTTATCTCCTGAATAAATTTCATTCATAATATTAATATTTATCCTTGATTTAAAACCTTATTTCTCCAATTTTAGAAAGAAAAATAAAATGATATAATTAAATTTACCTTGGTCATTTATCTTCACACTTGTATAATGCTGATTTTGGCTAAGTGTAATAGCATTAAGGCATAGCTTCTAGAGCTTGATATGATGAGAGCAATTCGTACAAGTGTGGATATTTGAGATATGATTGGGTGAGTGTTTCTTTGACACTAGAGAGAAGTGCACTACAGATTTTACATCCTTTTATTGAAGTTTTAATACTTCTTCTTTAATATCTTACACGTTGTGCTAAAAATAGTTTGACTATGTTTTCCTCTCCAAAAACCTTGACTATGAAAATATTATTTCATTTCTCCTCTATTTGCTTTAGGTTTGCATGGATTTTAATGGATATAAAACCTATCAAGTGTCACTTACATTACTCATGGGTACTCCAACCTACGTAGTGTTTACATATTTTATGTAACACCCCCTTAAAACTATAGTAATGCTTCTTCCAACTCTTGTAGTACTTCAAACATGAGTAGGTGCTTGTAACCTTCCTTGAAAGGTTTCTTGAACATTGAACGTTGTTAAGATATTATGCCAAGTGGCACTCATGGTTTTTTCATGGTGTCTCACTATAATACCTCCAAGAAGAATGTAATTCCTTCTTTATACGTATACCTTTGCTTACTACATTCCTTGAAGCACAAGCAAACTATTTTCTCTTGCAGTCAATCCTTAAGGCAATATTGGAGCTCTGAATGACATGGATGATATTATCTTTAGTGTATTTTCTTCATCATGTTTAAGTTCTTTGCTTTTAGCACATTTTCTCATCTCTTTCAATTCTCTCTAACATGCAATTTGCATCACTATTCATGCACATTTGGATAAGGTGATAGTGTCACATTCGCTTGTAGTATGGCTTCTTCTTCTTCTATGTAACTGTAGAATATTGATCTTATATTGTGTGCTTATGTTATGCAAGTTCTTCTATCCAATATACATGAGGAGTGAGCCTTTTTTATGGCTCCTTGTACCGTTAATATGGAGTGCCTTTTTTACGTCCTTCTTGGATGGATTCCTTGTGATATTTGTGCCTTAAATGACACCTTCAATTTGCTTCCTTTATATAGAAAATTTAGTGCAATACCTTGTGAATAATACACTTTTGTTTGCAACCTTTTTGCACTCCTTTTTTCATATTTTGTAGTCTAGTTTTGTAGAATATTTTTGAATGCACAAATGAGGGTTTTGAAAATGTCCTTTTGAGTAGACTCCTTACCCTATTTGCTTGGATATTTGATGATGAATCTAGGATTTGTAAATACTACAAAATAGAAGCTTTATTTTAATTGTGCTAACCCCTAAGTGCTTTGTATTCGAGACTCACAAAATCTCAATCTTTGAAGGTTCTTTTTGGTTAGTTTTTATTTACTTGTACTAACAATTTTTGGTGGATTCTATTAGCCACTAAGAGTTGCAGGTTTTTGTGCTTTAAGAGTGTCTTTAGAAACTTGATGCAAACTAAATTTTGTACCTTTTTCAATGCACAAAACTAATTTCTTTTGAGAGTACTAATAGTGCAAATGAATCAAAAAAAATTTGCTTTTTAATGCACTAACAAATTACACCTTATCACTCCAATATACTCTTAAGAAAATTCACCTTAATCAATTGACTACAACTAATCAAGAATAATTTGAAATGAACCTTCAAATACTCTACAAATTCTCTACAATCAATATTATAGGATTCAATATTCTTTTCACTTTTCCAAGTAGATAATAGGTAGTTTATATATAATTAATATTTATAATCTAATAAACTCCTAGTATGCAAATGAACCTCTAAAATGAACCTTTTTTATTTTGCACTTATCAAGACTGTAATTTAGGTTGCAACTTCAATCTGTATTAAGGTGCTTTATCAAATCTAAAAAGTAATCCAAATAATGAATCTACTTGTACCAATAGTTGCTTACCTTTTTCTAAAAGCTTTTGTTGCTTATTTTTTTCTTATGTAGAGGATGTAGATATTGGTGTCTTATATCACCAAGTTGATGCCTTGAGTAATATATTGTAGCTCCTTATATACTATTTTGAATAGATCCTTCTTCACCAAACTGTAGTCTCAAACATTCTTTCATGAACCTAAGATTTGGTGATTTTGTTCTCATCTTATGGTCTCCTTTTTTTCTTATAGATTTGAAGAAATTTGTGTCTCTAAATATATGTCCTATTTTGTGGGAGGTAATCTTCAAATCTCCAGGATTTGATGAGCTTCTTCTATATTTAAGTCTTCTTGTCAAATTCTAACTTCAAGAAAGATCTTATTATCAAGATTCGGAATATATTAAGGTTTTCACTGGATTCTTCTTTCACTCAAATTTGGTACTCTTAAAAAATTCTCCTCCTCTTTGATATATATTTATTATTGTATTTTTATATAGTGTGATAAACCCCTAACTGATGCATAGGGTTGAGCAGTTTCCTCACAACCATGACCCTTCATAATGTTAAGAGCTATACTTATCTATAGACATTTTAAAACACATCCATACACTTAGCCACTTACACACACACTCAACCACACCATGGTTTGAACTTTGGACCTCCCAAAAAAATGCCAAAGCCCAAATAATTGTGTTGTTCCTCTAGGATATTTTTTTATTATTTTAATTGAATGAAGTCAAATAAAATCATAAACTTACAACTATATCAATAATTTTACATTTTAATATTATTTGAAACCACATCCATAGGGATAAAATGATGGAGACTTTGTCTATTCCCTTGTCCAATAAATAAATAAATAAGATTTATTTAAACATAACTATTAACATAGAAATTATAATTAACCATATGTGAACCCCGTGGTCAATCTAGTTGATAACATTGGTGCAATAAGGACCAAGAATGACTCCTAGGTGATTTTGACAATGTAGAACCCCCTAGTCATGGTTTACTAGACCCTTGCAGCCCCATAAGGGGATTTTTGATAAAGTAATAAAATACTACCAAATATAATTTAAATATATTAAAATATCCTTCTAAATTATCCATATTATTAAATAAGATAATTATATATTTTTTTATTTTTTTAAAGAATATATTAAGAGAGACTCAAGAATATATTACAAATCTAATAAACTATAGCCTTTTGGCTACTATCCAAGATGTAATCCAATAAAAACTACAAATTCAAACTATTCTACCTACCCAACAAACCATCCAACCTGCCAATGGAGCTTAAGACTATAGATACAAGACCCTCTAACAACCTCTATCAATGTTACAAATGAAGAACTACACTAAAATAGAGAAGAATAGTCTACACTAATAATTTCAATAGAATTTGATAAAAATTCACAACCATAGTGAGGATCAAAATAGTCATAAGGTAATTAGGAGCATCAAGTCCTTAGTTATGGAATGCTACTCTTTTTGAAATATTGAGATCAATTTAATAATAAAACCTTGGATTGCTAATCAACTTAGTCATAGCTTCTACCATTACCATCAAGAGACTATACAAGGAGAAGATCATTCCTAGTTTGGTCTGGCCACCAGCTAGTAGGGAAATCATAGAAACTAATTACACTTTTGTCAAGAGACCAATTTGCCATAGCATCTACCACTCTATTGTGTTATTTGAACACATTATTAAAAGCAACCTCTTGAAAATTGGTTCTGATTAACCTAATATAATCTATGATTATTTGAATTCTTCAGTCTACCTTCTCAAGACTTGAAGTTGATTTTAGTTAATTGATGATTGAGATTTTTACTCTTCCATAACCCTTATCCAAACCATATTTACGACCTCCTACAAACCTCTAAAAATACCCTCTTATTTATCCAAGTTATTGGATAGTGTTCCTAATTTGTTTTCAAAAGTAAGCATCAAAGTACCATCCTACGATCTTCCTATCACTCCTATACTAGCTCTTTTAGGATTTCCTCTAAATTCTCCATCCCTATTAATTTTTCCAAAATTCTTTGGAGGAGACTACAATTATTTTGTTCTATCCATAATTTTATTGGTCATTTTCTTCCTTCTATACTGGGCTAATCCATGGTCCATATTTAACTGGTCCATCATGATAGTCTCTATCATATTTTCTATGGTCTTTATCTAGACATAGTGGATGTCCCTACTCTCTTGTTGAGATATTTACTTGTTTTTCTCTATCCAAATATTCCAAGGAAGAATAATCATTCTTGTTCGAACTATTTAGTTCACATACCAATATTTTCCTTCATTTTAACTCCAATATCTCCATCTATTTTCTATGGGTTATTCATTGGACCATCTTAAATTTAGAGGGAAATCCATAATATTCCACAACTTATAAGCTATGGGGCATTCTATGAAAAATAGATCAATATTTTAATGTTATCCTTGCACATTACACATTGAAAGGATCCATTAAATCCTTTATTCATAAGTTGCTACCTTATGAGTACTCTTTTATGAAGTAGCAACCAATTGAAAAATATTAAATTTTAGCCATAACTTTTGAGACCATAAATTTTTGTAACAAGTCGTGTACTAGATGGGGGTTAATATGGCTTAACGCTAAATATTCTTGTTCTATAGTGTACACTCCATGCCCTTAGAAATTCCAACCAAAGCAATCCTTATCTTATGACCATGAAGGTGATCGCATTTGAAGTAGTCTATGAATATCATTTTATTTTATATTTAGAGAGTAGGATTGGCCAGCATTCTACTCGGATCCAAAATCTTCCCACATTTTATTTCTAGTTTGATCTTTATAATAGTTTGAAACTTTTCACTAATTTATCTTATGCATTTTATCCATTATAAGAATTAATTTTTTATGTTGAATTGATAGTGCAAGGTGTCTGTAGAGACCAAAACAGCACCAATCCGATTATGTGACTACAAACACTGATCGCTTTGACAAACATAGCCCCCAGGGCAGCCCTCAGAGGTTAAACAGTGGTCTTAACCACTTTCATAGCAATTTTGTAAGGTCAAGAAGCAATTTGGCACACTTGGACACTTTGCCCAGTATTCGTCTCACCCAGGGACGAATTCAAAATAGAATTCGTCCCACCCCAGGACGAATTCTGAATCCATCCCTGGGTGGGACGAATTCTAAGCTTAACGGGCAAAAAAAAACAAATGGCGCCAAGTTGCAGCCTAGAACAGTCAGTTAATGACTCCTGCCTTGCACGCGTGTGTAGGTGGACAGAGGGGCCGTTAGAAGACTGTCACAAAAGGCATTTATCAAAGCCCAAGTCAACGGAGGACTCCCCTCCCTCATGGGAAGACAAGACTGCCACATGGCGCCTATGACCAACACATGGCATTTGTGCTTCCCTCCCAAAAGAGACCCCATGGGTCTATAAAAGGTGGGAATTTTCTCACCCAAGATAGACAGATTGAAGGATTTTTCAAGCAACGAAGTGCTGTCGAGTTGGAGACCCACTTGCATCCCCTTTTATTCATCTTCCCACATCCACCCATCTATTTTGCAATGGAGGTTGTTGGTTGGCTTTTGGAAGCTTGAATCCGACCCAATTCCAACACATGGACACCTGAACCAACCAATTCACTGACCCCCCACTCCTAAGAGATTTTGGGCCCATCCCAAGTGGATTGGTGCCATCGGTGGGCTGCCCACTTGGGCACCCCGCACCTTTTGGATTTAGTTGTAGTTCATTTTCTATCATTTGTTCATATTCCATGTTATTCTCTGTTTATCAATAGTTCAGAATATTGAATCTTGATTTCAAAAGGTTTTCATCGAATATTATCATGCTTTTGTTATTTTGGTTGTCCCACTGACTTGCAGGTAACAACGTCCAATTTCTCGGTGATGGAGGCCAAATTGGGAGAATCCGACCATCTGGGTCGTCCCAAAATGGCCCCAATTACATAACCCCCTTGTTTGTAGGCATTTTGTAGGTCTCAAGAATCGACATTGGAGCAACGACAGGTCGGCTTCTTCAACACAGTATCAATCATCCCTGCAGGGGACGATTAACAGCAGCAATCGTCCTGCCGAGGGACGATTAACAGTAGCAATCGTCCTTACCAGGGATGATTACCAGGTGAAAGTAGATTGGCCAGCTGTCTTAGGGGCAATGGCCTTTTGGTAACATTTTCTGTCTTCTGTGAAGTTTTCAAGCCATTTGGACTCACTGTATTTACTGTTTCAGGCAGATGTTTACATGCATATTTTGTTGATTTTAAGAGAACGAACCCCTTTCATTTGCAGCAGGTGCTACTGACATTTTCATTGTTTCTTTGACTGCAGGAAAAGCAATCAGAGGTGAAGAACTTATCCACATCAGCGGCGGCAGCATCTTGGCCCGCCCATTGCAATTGTGGGCACGCGGGAAGAGGAAGACTAGGTCACACATTGTAATGAAGACAAATTTAACGCTCCTAGCACCCAAAATGGGAGGAGACGTCTATGTAACCGAGGATAAGATATTTGAATAAAGAGGGCTGTGATTTCTTTACATCTTGTCTTTCATTTCTAAGTTGTCTCCTTTCTCTGTTTTAGTGCATAGGATCAAAGCGTTGCATTTTTGTCTTATGTTGCATAACTAGTGTTTCCTTTGCCCGGGATCTCGTGCTTTCACATGGAATTTGTGCTTCCCTCCCAAAAGAGACCCCATGGGTCTATAAAATGTGGGACTTTTCTCACCCAAAATAGACAGATTGAAGGAGTTTTCAAGCAACGAAGTGCTGCCGAGTTGGAGACCCACTTGCATCCCCTTTTATTCATCTTCCCACATCCACCAATCTCTTTTGCAAGGGAGGTTGTTGGTTGGCTTTTGGAATCTTGAATCCAACCCAATTCCAACACATGGACACCTGAACCAACCAATTCGCCGACCCCCCACTCCTAAGAGATTTTGGGCCCATCCCAAGTGGATTGGTGCCAAAATCAAGTTCCATCGATGGGCTGCCCACTTGGGCACCCCGCACCTTTTGGATTTAGTTGTAGTTCATTTTATGTCATTTGTTCATATTCCATGTTATTCTCTGATGTTCAATAGTTCAGAATCTTGAATCTTGATTTCAAAAAGTTTTCATCGAATATTATCATGCTTTTGTTATTTTGGTTGTCCCACTGACTTGCAGGTAACAACGTCCAATTTCTCGGTGATGGAGGCCAAATTGGGAGAATCCGACCATCTGGGTCGTCCCAAAATGGCCCCAATTACATAACCCCCTTGTTTTCAGGCATTTTTTAGGTCTTGGGAATCGACATTGGAGCAGCGGTAGGTCGGCTTCTTCAACATAGTATCAATCGTCCCTACAGGGGACGATTAACAGCAGCAATCGTCCTGCCGAGGGACGATTAACAGCAGCAATCGTCCTACTAAGGGATGATTAACAGTAGCAATCATCCTTACCAAGGACGATTACCAGGTGAAAGTAGATTGGCCGGCTGTCTCAGGGGCAATGGCCTTTTGGTAACATTTTCTGTCTTCTTTCAAGTTTTCAAGCCATTTGGACTCACTGTATTTATTGTTTCAGGCAGATGTTTACATGCATATTTTGTTGATTTTAAGAGAACGAACCCCTTTCATTTTCATCAGGTGCTACTGACATTCTCATTGTTTCTTTTACTGCAGGAAAAGCAATCAGAGGTGAAGAAATTATCCACATCAGCGGCGATAGCATCTTGGCTCGCCCATTGCAATCGTGGGCACGCGGGAAGAGGAAGACTAGGTCACACATTGTAATGAAGACAAATTTATCGCTCCTAGCCCCAAAAAGGGGAGGAGACGTCTATGTAACCGAGGATAAGATATTTGAATAAAGAGGGTTGTGATTTCTTTACATCTTGTCTTTCATTTCCGAGTTGTCTCCTTTCTCTGTTTTAGTGCATAGGATCAAAGTGTTGCATTTTCGTCTTATGTTGCATAACTAGTGTTTCCTTTTCCCGGAATCTCATGCTTTCAGTGGCGATCACGGTGGGACCCTATTCCCTGGTTTTTAAAATCACAAAAACTGATCAAAGTTTTGTGTTTGTGCTTGACAAGTACATTTTTTTTGTTTTAGACTGTTATTCGTCTCTGACAGGGACGAATTCTATTCTGCAATTCGTCTGACCCTGGGACGAATTCTGTTCTGCAATTCATCTCCCAGAGGGACGAATTCTTGCCTACAGATTTTCAGAGCAAAAATTCAGAGACAACAGGAGCAGGCAGAGAAGAGATAGGGATTTTCATGATCTCTATTATATTTTTTGTTTCTATTTCTGTTCCTTTGATTGTTTTCATCTTGTCCTACATTGCATAAGAAAATTCATGTATGCTTGTTTCATTTTTGTTGAATAAAACAAATCCCACACACATCACGAAACAATTTTAAACCAAGGAGCTGGTCGTAAGACCCTAGCCCTTGATCAAGACCATTGGTGGATTTCATCACCACCTTGGCTTGATTTGCATCCATTTCTCGATTATCAACTATTGTTAGGCATAAATCCTGACGAAGACAGACCGAGTGTCGCTGGGGTGATTCCCATGCGCGCGAGGATAAGTTTTCTATGGTAGGTGCCATTAACAGGACAATCCCCCTTCCGTACCGCCTACGTACCATGTACCTTCTGCTCTCACGTACCTATAGTCTCCCTCTCGTAAGGGCGGGTATATAGAGAGGTTGGTATATCGGCCTGGTTGGTATATTGAAGGGGCTACCGTTTTGGGAGTTATATGAACCATCATAATGCATTTAAACGATCTTCAAAACCTAAAAAAACAAAAAAAAACATCAAAATGCACTAAACCAGTTTAGGACACACCATTTAATCCTTAAAAGAGATAATCACGATTTTGTGAATGTGTGTGCTTAATTCTGCTTAGTATAGACAAAAAAAAAAAAAAAATCATAAACGAGATAAAAACTTATTTAGATAGCATAGAAGCACCGCAATGGTGTACACCCGCGATCAAGCCCAATCAAGGGCGAAGCTTCGGAAGGTACACAAAAAGCATGCACAAGTCGCCTTCACTTCGATCCTGAGGATTTGGTCATACCACCTTATAGGTCTAACCTACAAAAGAATCCAATTCAGAATCCTCGGTGGGGTATGCCTATTCAAAGTAGCC
This sequence comes from Wollemia nobilis, assembly GCA_028583015.1. NCBI lineage: Eukaryota > Viridiplantae > Streptophyta > Pinopsida > Araucariales > Araucariaceae > Wollemia > Wollemia nobilis. The sequence continues at coordinate 1,736,806 of JAQPPZ010017149.1, read as the reverse complement.
CCTTTCGGGAAGATGCCTTACATGTAGACCTTGACATAAATAGAGAATCACCTCTTGAAGTTAGGCATGAGTGGCCACCGTGCAATGAAGCGTTAGACAGGCACACCGTCCATTTGGAGGGGCAACGTGGATATGGCATCCCTTCTTTACCTATCATCAGAATAGAGAGACCAAATCCGGAGCGCAGGGCTCCTTACATAGGGCGACCTAACTTCGCCCACCCCATTTACACCCGTGAAAGGGAGTATGAGGAAAACCATCACATTCCTCGAGGGCAACAAACAACACGGGAACCTTGCATTTCTGCACTAGCAGGATATCATGATCACCCCTTGAGGCCAGAACCTCGAGCACATACCGCCTACCTCGACAGAGGGAAGCGACCCCTTGAGATTTTAGAGCATCAAAACCGAGGTAAACCCATAGGAGGAACATTTGAACCTTCTGAACAAAATAGGGTAGATCAAATTGACCCGACTGTCACCAGATATACCACTCGTCAAGCCTAAATCATGCGGCTTAAACAAAGTCAGCAAGAGATAGAGTATCAATACCACTTGGATAAAGAACGCATGCAACGCGAAGCGGATGAGTTACGCTATGAAATACCTGAGAGGGGGCCAACCCCTCGCATCCAAAGAGCCGAACAAGTATGAGAGGCGTAATCCATTGGTGCAAGACAGGTCTCCACGACCTCGTCAAGCTCTGCCTCCAAGACCTCATAGATTCGAGAGGGAGGCAACTCCCCGAAACAATGATGGGTACCTTCAGGAAGAGCTTGATCAGGGTCATAGGTTTCGCCCAGAGACTCCTCAAGAATTTTATGAGAAGTATGAACCAGAAGAGGAATATATTGAAACTCCCCATCAAGGCAAGAAGGATGCCATTCGGCCACCCCTCCATAGGCCTCCAGTTTACCGTAACTTGCAACAAGAGCGAACAAGAGAGGAAGAAATAAAATCTTCCGATGCATACCAAGCGCTATTGGAGCGTTTGGAGTCTGTGGAGACAAAATCTGCTAGGCATCAAAAACCCACATTACGTCTACTCCGCAATAATCCGGTGCATCCCTCAGTGCCTACACCTCTTTACCCCGAACACTTCAAGTTGCCTCAATTGGCAGTTTTTAAAGGTGAAGAGGATGCACAGGAACACGTTACACGATTTCTAAGCCAATGCTTTGGCATCCAAGATAATGACGCATTATTGCTTAGAACATTCATAACCACATTCGCAGGCCCTGCCTCGGATTGGTTCACACAACTGCCCAAACACAGCATAAGCAGCTTAGATCAGCTAGTAGATGCGTTTCTTGAACGTTTCGCCTTCAACACAAGGAAGAAGGCATCACGTAGTGATCTTGCTAGCCTTAAACAATTTGAGGAAGAAACAATGGCAGCGTACGGGAACCGATGGAGAGCTTTGCTTTCTAAGTTACCCTATCGTCCTCCCATGTCGGACCTCACGCAAATGTTCGCAAAAAGTTGCTTAAAATCAATCTCCGATCTATTGTTGCTGCGACAATACGACAGCTTAGAAGAAGATTTGGCACAAGCCAGAGTCATAGAAGAGATTAAGATATGCGAAGGCGCAATTGCCAAGCCTAAGAAGAAAGAGTGGAATAAAACCACTAAAATCGGGACAACGCAACCACAACACGCTGCGATCAACCAAGTTGCGATAAATGTTCCCGCGCCTGTGCAAGAAACACAGCCTCAAAAGGCTAACTACCAGGCAGTGCCTCCTGCTTACGAAAGAGATAACAGAAGATAGGAGTAGTATCAGCAGCGTCGCCCTAGGTGACAATTCACCCTATATGCAGAGTCTAGGGACTCCTTATTTGATCGCTTGTCGACGGCAAATTTAGTTACTCTGCCAGAAATCCAAAATTTTGACCCTAACATTCCCAAGCCTAGGGGGTATAGGGCGGAATTGTATTGCAAATTCCATAGGCGCAAAGGACATGACCTAAATGGGTGCTAGAAATTCAAAGAACAAGTCTAGGATTTGATCGACAATAGAACATTTTTCATGGACAATCCCATCGCACCAAACAACCAACAAATGGGGGTATTCAAGGACCCCTTGCCTGCCCACAAGGCACAAACAAAACCACTCCAGATTAACGAGGTGCGACAAGATCTTCCCATACAAGGATTTGTGGGAATGATTAGCATTGTAACAAGGAATAGAAGATACCTAGAAGTTGCCCCCGAGGTAGCTGCGAGGGAAGTTCCGTCGACATCGCAGCCTCAACAACGCCCAACGCAGTTACCTCCGCCTAGACCTGAGGTCACGATACGAACCAAACTCACGCAGATTTTGCGGACCACATCGGCTAGGCTGTCCATCTACGAGCTTATCCAAAAATCAGCTCCCCATAGAGAAGCTCTTATGGACATTTTAAAAGCCATTGAAGTACAACCCCACGAGGCAAATTCTTTCAATGCCTTCGTGGGACATGTGAAACAATGTACGAAGCCTGTCATCACATTCAGATAAGACGAGGTCAAAACGATATCAAATGACATGCCGAATCCACCCATGCACGTTATCGCGCGGGTCAACGGGATCTCGTACAAGAGAGTGCTGATAGATACTGGCTCATCCAGTAACATTATAACCACTACAGCGTTGAAACATTTAAAACTGCCAGCCTCTCACATCACCGCTTCCACGTACACACTGCGAGCTTTTAACGATGTAATTTGCTCGATAGTCGGCATGGTTGTTCTGCCTATCCAGGTAGGACAAAAGTCAATACCCACACTGTGCCATGTGCTGGAAGGCAAAATGGCTTATAATATACTGCTAGGGTGGCCTTGGATCAAGGACATGAAGTGTGTCCCCTCGATCGCACACCAGTGCTTGAAGTATGCCTATGAAGGGCAAATACATGTAGTCCCAATGGACTTAGAGCCCTTCAAGTATTGCAATGTGGTACAATTCATACCTCAATCGACCCTCCCATCAACGCATTTGGATTTTCAATTAAATCCATCTAAACAGGGTCCAATACCGCAGGCACCACTGGTGGCAAACAAGGCAAAATCCCAACCAGGTGAGACTTCATCATCGGCTCCTTCATCATCAATGCCACCTATCGTGGCCCAATAGAAGGACAAGGGAAATCAAATCATGGAAGAGGCTAAGCCTCTAGAAGAAAAGTTGCCCACAATTTTAGTAATAACAACAGAGGAAGCGCCCAACGCAACGGAAACCAAGATTCCTGAACCACCAAACATGGAATGGACTCAGGAAGGACTACCGTTTCCTCCCACCCAATCATCAACAATCACTGTTGAAATGGCCAGTACAGGCCTGGGGGAATATTTAGTGCAAAATGTTGTGGCAACCCCCACACTGGAGTCAGTACAAGACATGGTAAGACCTCGCCTTCCCATTGGAACAATCGTCCCTCTAGGCTACCCACCGAACCAGATGAATTTTGTGTATGGGGGCCTTGATCATGGTTCTGAACCATGCGAACAAAAGGAAATAGATGAAGAGCCTTTTGTTGAAAACATCAATTATCTGTCAAACCCAGAATTTGCCTTAAAATATCTCGGCCAATGCAATTGGCATGGATACGGGCTCGACAGATATGAGCAAGGGATGCGGATCCTTTGCCAACCAAGATATCAGATGTCGTATGACAAGTCAGGGGTAGGGTTCAACCATCCCCTGCCATTAGACATCTTGGTTGAAAATATGCAAGGCCTAGAAATAGGCAACAAGGGGGGATTGGCACAAGACCCGTACACCAATCCAAACACAGAATACACATTAGGGGATTATCTCCCATGGTCTACAAACACCCCTGGAAACAACAATAATCCCTCTCCTTTGCTAGAGAGAGGCGAAAGTTCAGAGATAAATACTCAAAGAAAACATCAACGGCTGCCAGACATTTTTCTGAAACTGTTCCCCTTAGAGGTTCTAGACGAAATAACACAGTCTCAAAAGAATCAAGTCCCTCCACTAAGAGTGGAACAACCGCAATGGGACCAGATTAATTCATTGGAACAGGAAGAGTCCTCAATGTCGCAAGCAACATATGCTGAAGAGGATGAACAATTTTGGATCTATGAAAGCGATTCAGAAGACGAAATTGAAATGGACTATCTCAAACATGCACGACGACATCACCATGCTCTAACTCATGAAAATATAATGGGATAGATGGGTATATTGTTAGGACATGAATGGCACGTAGACCCAATGATGTGGGACCAAGTGTTAGACCTATGGATCCAAATTTAAGATGAGCATCGTCCACCTCGAGATCCCATCAGGATAGCAGTAC